>JAZGTJ010000104.1:59984-240428 GCA_036877575.1 Botia almorhae | reverse complement strand
TATATATACCTCATTTACATGTTCAATGTATAATAATGTCATTTACAACAGATGTTCAACTTTTATAAACAAACACATTTACTTTGCCTAATGCTTTATGTCAGTTTAGCCGCAAATCCTATTTAAATGTGCAAGAAAGACTCACTTTGTATTCAGCAGCGCCATCTACTGGCCATCATAAATGCCGTGTTTCGGGGCGTTTGTTCATTTATGATTGACATGTCGTGTGCACCAATCAGCAGACGAATAGCTCACAACTGACTAATCAGGAATCAGATTGTAGACGACACGCCCACAAACGTTGTAACAGTGGAAGTGGGCGCTTTTGAATCAGGTATGTGCGTCTCGTATCTTTGTTATTTTATCACCAATTTGCAATTTGTTGTTTTGTTTTGGTTTAGAGTTTTTGTAACGTGTCTTTATTTGTATTTGTTGCCGTTCCATTTGAATTATTAGTGACATTCCTGTTCACACGATTTATTTAGCTGTTGATGTTAATACGCTAGCAGGTTAGCTTTGAATAAAAGTCAGTGGCTTCCGGAATTATTTGTGCAATTACTTTGCTTATCTTTACACACTTTATACAACACACTCTGACATTTATTGCACCTTTAAAATGTAAACTTCAGTCTATGGTCAGGGCGAGTTTTATACGCTGTTAGCCGGAGCAGTCATTGTGTTCCCGGAATTACCTTCCCCCTGAGCACACTCGGTGCCTTCATTCAGTTCCGCGCTGCATTTTGAGTCACCTTATAAAACACAGTCATCTAACACGGTGTGATTACAACGAGGTAAATGCTTTGAAGATGCCTAACCAATGCGTTATGTTTGATGCTGATATATCATACTTTAATATTATACATTTCGTGGCGTCCCTATGACGTCATTTCCATACATAAAACTTCCCTCTTCTGATTCTCGTACGCCAATACAAAAATGTTCTACACGTTATGTTTATGGTACACGTTTATGCATTGTTGTAGTATATACATATGATGTAGTGTCTATAATTGATTTATTGATGCTCGTATAAAAACATATATTTTCATCACTGAAATCAGACGTTTCCATGTGCTCATAGTTACTTTCACCCACATACAGTATAAATGCAACGAGCCACTGATGGACCTGATCGTTTGTGTTCACAGAATCATGACCGAGATGAAGGCAGAGGTTCAGACGAAGAAGAGCAAAACCCTCGTCATACGGCATCTGCCCAGAGAGCTCAGCAGAGATGAGAAGGAGGATCTTCTGAAGTATTTCGGTGCCTGCGCTGTCAGAGTGCTGTCAGACAGGGGGCCGCTAGTACGTTGTGCATGCAAGAAAAGTTATAAACCGCTCTATGTAAATAGTGCAGTTTGAATGAATGCACCTGGCCTGATTCTGTTGTTGTCCACAGAAACATATGGCATTCGCGAGTTTTATCAGTGAGGCTTCAGCATCTAAGGTAAAAGAAAAATATGCTTGTGTTTCTGCAGAGTGATCTTGTTCTTGTTAAGAGCTGGTTTGGACATATGCTGGTAAACTGATTTGCTGTTTTTTTGCACATGCAGGCGCTAAACAGACTTCATCAGCTGAAAATTCTTGGTCACACACTTGTCGTTGAGTTTGCAAAGGATCAAGACAATGTCACTGTTTTGAAAGACCCACCTGTTTCTGACAGGTAGATGGCAAAAATAATAATAACTAAAAATAATTAGTAATAACAAAAATAAATCATAACAGACTTCCTGTAGCAGGGGCCTTCTTGTATAAGCAGTCAGGATTTGGCTCTGATTGGTTAACCTGTCTAGATTTTATCATTTACCCTTGACTCAGACCCAGTCTAAAAATATGAAAATTTGATTACATTTAAAAAATAAAAAATACTCAGTGAAGAGCAGGTCTGAGCAATAGTCACAGCAATACTCAGTGAATAATCAGTGAAGAGCAGGTTTGACCTTTAAGACTTAAGAGGGTGTTAAATAAAAATTAAAGTAAATATCACTCATGAACAGATTATTTTATTGAGAATCATTTGCAGCTCTCTGTGGTGCACACTGTTGGATATTGTTACTGGATTAATAAACTGAACTGGTGAGAGGGAATTCTAGTGCACAGTGGTGTCCATATTTAAATAAACAACCTTCTATGTATAATATGATTGTCTCTTACAGCGGTTTTACTTTGTGTTTTAGTGGTGCTGATACCCATGTGGAGAAGAAGGAAAAACAACCCATTGTTCCTTTAGTGGACAACAGCATTGCTCCCAGTCTGGGGTGAGTTTGCGCACGCATCCATGCGGATACTCCCCTCCTCCTCTAGCATTGTCACCCTGTTTAGGATGTCACTGGAGATTTGGGATTAACTACCACCGTTTGTTGACATCCTGCATCTGCTGTCAGTAGTTCAGGCCCGGGTAACCCTGCAGGATGTGCCCACAGCCAATCAGAAAAGACAGAAAGAGACAGGAAGTTCGGGAGTGGCTGTCTGTCATCATATTTGTCATGTCTAATTACAAGCCCACATCTGCAAGTGTCTGTTCTGCTGTGACAGCCCAACTGTTCTGGCCATGTGACAGCACCAGGTGGCCTTTGATAAAAATATAATTTTGCACAGTGCCTGCACCTCACCTTCACTGAACCAGCAGAACCCTGACAGACTTTGATTTATTTAATTCTGCTCGGTGCGGCTGCTCTGCTCAATTCTGCACGCACTCATGTTGTTCAGAAACATGACTCTCTGTATGTAGTGCAGATTGATTTGACAACAGAATGTGCAAACTAAAAAACAGTTAATTAAACTCGAAAGAAAGGTGCATAACATAGCTAAAAATATGTTTCAGCCGTTTGGTGTTAATAGAATTCCCTGTGTAGTAATGTACATGTTTTCTTTTATATTTCTACATAAATATCTCCTTTTTATTATCCTATAAATTATCCTTTTATCAATATACATAATGCACTTGTCTTCAATCCGAGGCTAAAAACTGGCCATTTTTTGACATGTGCTTGCTTTTTAATTTTCCTCCCACAGGTTGAAATTTCAAAGAAATCCGACGCTGAAATATTTATACCCCCCTCCTTCAAGAGGAATTTTGACAAATATTACACACACGCTTCTGAGTGTGCCCAAGTTCTACGTTCAAGTGAGCTACAAATATTGTTTCTCTTCTCTTTTTGCTGTTTTATTTGTCATCTCTTTCTCTCTTATTAACATAATACTAAATTCAGTGTTAGTGTTTTGTTAATTCCAGTGATATTTCCCTGTAAAAATGTTAGAAAAACAGATTTTGCTTTTAGAATGTCACTAATGTCATTTTTGAATCATGTCCAGTGTTTGAAACATCACGCCACAGTATTTAGAAGGAATTATTTTGATGGTATTAATATCACACTGGTGTGGGAGGACTGAGTGATGTTTTTAATGTCTCCCCTAATGCTCGATGCTCTGCTCTGTAAAACACCAGTGAGAGGATGCTGTTCTCTCTCCTGTCTGTTGGTGGCAGTAGAGTTTTGATGAAGAGCCTCTGAGCAGTATGAAATCTCTTGCTCATAGCTCAGTTTTAGAGCCATGCGTGTTCCTAAATATATTCCCACACAGCAGTCTGGGTTACATATGGAGCCAGAGTCACAGTTAATGTTCGTGTCACAGAAATATGCAGGAGCAGCTGTATAGAAACAACACACGTGCACCCTCAGTTCATTCAGATCTTTCCTCCATCAGATAAACGAGTGTTTTTTTCCCGCAGGTTCTGCACTTGATGAATAAGATGAACCTCCCCTGCCCGTTCGGTCCAGTAACGGCTCCGCCCCCAATGGTGAGCTGCTAAGTTTAGTAAACGTTTATCTTTCCGAGTGTTTTGGTGTCAATTCGAACAGCTCAGTGGGCATTAAAAAATTGCAATGATGTCACAGATGCGTGACGCATCATTTCAGTGACCTCAGCTCTAATGATGTTTCTTTTTTGAGAGCCTCATTGATGAACATGCTCTGCTGATATTGATGAGTTTGTTCAGAAACGCATTCGGTCCACTGAGAGAGAATAACTCACTTATTTGTACCATTGCAGTTTGAGATGCCTCCAGGCCCACTGCCGCCCATGCCCCCACCCTACCCTCCAGAGAACCCCCCCCTCCCAGAGCACGAGGAGGGGGCGTCGGGTGATGAAGAATCAGAGTATGAGAGTGGAGATGATGAAGACAAGGAGAGGTAGCTGGTTTTACACCTTCTAGATTATGTAAAACCTGCAAGTAGTTACTGGGGCTTGGCGAGACAATCGTTAGTATGACTATTGCTCATATTTACAGTAAGATCATTTAGCAGTGCTCTAGTAACCCCATAGAAACCCCTTCAGCTTTGTCACATTTATTAATTTAGAGATTGCTTGTCAGCAGTATTTGCTTTGTTTCTTTCATTCTGGTGTTTTCCTTGTTTTGAAAAGCCACACGTGTTTAATAGCTTCACGTTTGATTTCTCTGTGTTTCAAAGAATGATCAGACTCATGGATCTGGTTAACCAGCCGTGCAAACGACCGCTGAGAGCGAAGACGACTTCTAAGAGAAAGAAACCCAGACTAAAGGATCTCCTGTTTGTTCCCAAGCCAGATTCCCACAGGTGAACCAGAAGCGACTTCATTTTTAATTAAATTAACCTAATCCACACTATATAGTTTACAAAGAATACCTGCGAAAGCGATACGAAAGGAATGTTTAAAATATGCAGTGAGATGTGCCTGATTGGTCGATGCTGATGATGATGTTGTGTCTAACAGCGCCTCAGGCCTCATTCTGCAGCCAGAAGATGTGTTTGAACAACCTCAGCCGTTGGGACAGAAGAAGATTGAGTTTCATATTTCAGCTGAGGTCTCCTCCATCCTCGAGGGGTCCGAACGAGATCAGGAACCTCATTCCACAGATGTGACTGAAGGTAAGACTGCGCTGTTTTCTGTTCCCGTCATCCATTTATCTGTCCACACGCATCACTGACTGAGCCCCCAAGTTCATCCATCCATTCTGAGCAGACCTGCTCAATTAACACGGCAATTAGCTCTGAGAATTGTGACTCAGCTGGAGGAAAGATTGAATGTATTGGGCTGTCATTGGTCCGAGCTGCCTCGCTTTAACTATGTCAGAGTAACATTGAAAGTTTAGTTGGGTATCAGAAAAGCGATGGAACCGTGCACTTTCAAATTAAACGCCACTGTCAAATAAAACAAAACAAAACATGCAAATGAAACTTTTCAGTGTTTGTGTGGCTTTGCAGTCATTATTGGCTGCCTTTTATGCAGATGGCAAAATAAGTGTCGCCCTCTTAGCTGAAATGGAAATTACCCGTCTCTTGTTTACCTCATCTTTTTTGTTTGTTTTCCTTTAATGTCTGTGAAAAAAGATGGTGATGAAAAAGCTTTCAAAGTCAAAAACAACTTTCTGACCCCTCTCAGAAAAAATGAAACGCTCGAGGCAAGTACTTCGTTTCATTGTACTTGCTTTCAAATGATAAACGATACGTTTAAGTGATGAGACGAGCGACGTGTCATCAAACGAAAGTCACTTGTTTGAGGTGGAACTTATCTGGAATGACTTCCTGTTCTAGTGCACGTTCAGAACTACATCTGTCAGACAAGTTTCCAGAGCATTTGTTTAGCCTCACTGCTTCCCATCATTTGTCGTACGTGTTGTCTTGCGGCTTACCGCCACCTGCCAGGTAGCATCTCCAACCGTGCGTTAAAAGAACTTGAAAAGATGTCGTGCGGAGCAAACACATCACTGTAAACTGTAGAGATGAATATACTGCTGTATATACTGCTGACATGTCTTTTGTTCTTGATTACTGAATCAAGATTGATTTTGTGTGCGAGAAACATCCCCCTTTTAGCGTAGATGATTTTGAGTTTGTTTTGATATGTAGACACAGACGTCATCTTTTCTTCTATATTTGTCATCGATTAAATTTGCAACAGGCAGCTCGATGCAGATGACACCATGGCGAGTCTGTCTGAGATGAATTGAAAACACAGGGACAGTTCCAATCACATTAAATAGAATACTATTATTTTCAGACACGGTGGAGGCAGAGCCTCAGGAAGCTGTGGAAGGGTTTGGGAAGCTCTATCCAAGCACTCAGATCTCCAGGCAGGAGGAAGACGTGGAGGAAGATGAGGACATACCCTCCGAGTTCATCTCCAGGAGAGAGCTGGAGAGAGGCCGACTCTCCAGAGACGGTGAAAGACTCGCTGTTCTTCTTCTTTGTAGGACTGCAGTACACATCAAATAGAACAGAGTATCTCTGCTGAGCGTTCCCTGAGTGTTCTCAGACAAACGGTCCATCCTTATTGAGTAAATTAATATTTGATATCAAAAACACCAGACATGCGTCATATGCATGTGTGCATGTATCAGATTTGTTTGTGATTTCATAATACAAAAATATTTAAGTCAGTCATTGTTAGTTATATGCTCAACTATTTTATTTCCCTGTCAACACTCTGTATTTTTGACTGAAAATCTGTATCTTGTGTTGTGTAATAAAATATGATTATTGTTTTTATACTCTCTACAGAGATAAAGAAAATGTCTGTGTTTAAAAATTACGAACCCGGAGACCCGACCTGTAGACTGTATGTGAAGAATATCGCAAAGCAAGTCGAAGAAAAAGTGAGTAACTGCATTATGAAATACAAAACAAATGTTAACCGATATGTGCTTTTATTGGCCGATGCAGGATTTGGAAGTGACTGTTTCAGTTTGTCAGTAAAGCAAGCACTGTTATTGGCTTCTGATAATCTCACTGTTATTGTCTTCTGATAATCTCACTGTTATTGTCTTCTGATAATCTCACTGTTATTGGCTACTGATAATCTCAGAGTTTATGGGAGGGAGAAATCTATCTGAAATGTGTGTGATCATTTGGTAAAGCCTTTGAGAGATACACAGTATTGTTTAGTGAAGTAGGACATGTTCAACATTCATTCAAAAATAGATGGATTTAATTAAAGCTAATTACTCTTCTTTTTACTGTATATTCTAAAGTGTCTAGTGTACGGCAGTTATTAGATTATGTTGCCATCATTTACTGTGTGGTCTGTAATAGCCTGACAGTTGTGGACACATCACTTCAGCTGTATAACTGATATTAATCTGTCCTCCCAGGATCTGAAGTTCATCTACGGCCGGTATATTGACTTCACCTCAGAGGAGCAGAGAAACATGTAAGCACGTCTGCCTCAGGCGGCTGCGGCTGCATCTGCCGCTGCATCTGCGGCTGCAACTCCACCAATCAAAGTCAAAGCCATGAGAAACCAACACCAGGAGGCAGGTTCTTCATGAACGTGCTGATGTTGAAGTGTGTTTTTGTTCTCTCCAGGTTTGATATTGTGTTGATGAGGGAGGGACGAATGAAAGGTCAGGCGTTTGTCGGCCTGCCGAGCGAGAGGAGCGCGGAGAAAGCCTTAAAGGAAACCAATGGATATGTTCTCCATGACAAACCTCTCGTGGTGGTATCCTTTATTTTCATGGGTGTTTTGTCGTTACTTTGTTGGTGGACTGCAGGTGTAGATGTAGAAGATCCACAAATCAAAGCTCTGGATGTTTGAGTTTGGTTGTGTTACATCTCAGGCAGTTTCTTCCAGAAACATTGTTTTTCTTGTTTAAAGTCCTGTCAAATCAAAACACTCGTTTTAAGCCCTAATTCAAACTCCAGCAATTCGCTCGATCTGCGAAACCTAAACAGGAATCTGCCGATCCAAAGAAAGGAGGAAAGAAACACTGAACTGGTGGGTTAAAGGTACGTTTTTAAACCCGTATCGGTGTGTTTAAGCAGAGTAAGAGGTCAGATGTTCTGATGACATGATAAATACGGGGAAGAGATGGTTCTCTTTTCCTAAACTAAACCTAAGATTTCTATTTGTTTAAGATGTTGATGTTTCAACATAGTACCTCAGTCATGAGCCCACAGGAAGTTCAACTTTACATCATATCCTTTAAAATATCCTTTCAGGAAGTTATTTTGATCAGATGTTTGTGTACGTTTCCACGAAACATCAATGTAAAGATAATATAATGTAGGAGAATTGTTTTCTTTAATATTAAAACCAATAACTGGATTCTTTCAAATGCCAAACAGTGTCGTTCTGTCTCTCCACTGGCCTTTAACATAAAATATTATTTTAAACATGAAATTTGTTATTATTCTTCTTTTTTTCCCTCCACAGATTTTATTGCAGCTGCTGCAGCTGAACTCTGCCGGACTGAACTTTTCTGTTTTATATATTTTTGGCAATAAAAAAATCAACCAAATAACAGTTATTGTTATTTCTTTCGTCTGGAACCGCTGACCAATTCTGAGACCTTCTCTTAAAAATATTGTTTGTGTACTCTCATTTTTAATATTGTTATATTAATGTGGGCTGTTCGTGTGCGCATGAAACGAAAGGTCAGATTCTGACGGTTAATGTCATCAGTATTGTGCACTCACAGCATGTGCTTTTAATGTGAAAGAGAATACATTCAGAATGAACTGTCACTCAAGTCCTCTTGTAGCACCAGCAACAGATGGTGCTGTGTGTACAGCAGAGAGCACAGACGAACACAAACACAACCAGTGCGACCAGTGCCAGCCTGACTCAGAGATTAGCTGTTATTTGTTTGCTGTACTTCAGTCTGTATTGTGGTAGTTCTGAGATCAGTCATTAGCTTAGCTGATGATTCCATCATGAGAAGGTTGCCATCGTTGTGAAATTAGCATCAGAGTGAATAATTCATGATTAAAGGCAGGAAAGTGATTTTTTTTTTCAGAAACATTGTTTGTTCTGCTGGTTTGAAGTCACATTCTGATAGCAATCACATTAAAGATTTGTCCAATCATTTCATTCGGTCTGAATGCAATGAGAGGATGTCCCACCTGCCTGTGAAACTATGTATTTGCATACTCCTGCACACTATTGGAGGAGGCGTACAGACGTTTGGAGATCGCTCTGAGCGTTTGACAGGATGTAAGGTTTTAAAAACTAGCTTGCTATTGTCTCCAAAATTGCCTACCCTACCTTCATTAATTGTTAAGGTGCCTTTTGTCCATTTTAATATAAAGTATGATGACATCTGAGCTTTGGATAATGCTGGTCATATTTGAAGTATCATGATATTACATGGTGTCTTAAACCATCGCTGTGCTTCAGTGCTGTGTTTTGAGGGCAAGTCTGACTAAACAACAGCTGCATGCTTGGAAAACATTGAAACTGGTGATATGAGACCCTGCGTATATTCAAACACTCTCCACTGCTTTGCCCATGAACAGAATATTGGTTTCCATCTGTGTCCCATGGCATTCCCAACACGGGCTCTTTTATCACTTCTGAAATGATACCGGATAAGTGTCTCGGTAATTTTCAATATTTCCGCTGCGGCTGGCGCATTTGTCATCACTGATGTCAGCGGCGGAGCGCCTCGCAGATGGGAACTCCTCACGGTACGAGCCGCGGGTCGCGCGCCTCCGCCAGACGCGCGCGCGTGATTGATGACGACGCCCGCGTGGATCTTCACCTGCGGGAGTCTCATCGGTTCATTACCGAGAGCCCACGGCACAACGCTTCCCACCGGAGCATCGATAAAGGCCATTGCTGTGTTTTCCCACCTACAGCAAAACCTCGAAGCCCCGCCCTCTAATGACGGAAAACTTTCTGGGTTAAATAAACAAAAACAATTATTTAGCAAGTAAATCTTCTTATAACTTACTTGTTCACAAATAAGTTTATAATAGTAATTTGTCATTTGAACTGTCGGGTCCGAATTTCGGGAAAGGTCCTTTTGCCGTCATTTGACTTAAACACACGTAATGAGACGTAAACCTGCAATTTTATGTTTCAAACAGAGATGGCGGTAGAGACGCGAAAGTTACAGACTGCAGCTTTAATGCAGAGATTAATTTAGATGTTTAAGCGCCTATGCATAACCTTGAAATCTGATTGGTTGATAGAAATGTTGTTTTTTCTACCTGTCTGTACCTATCTGTCTGTCTGTCTATCTCTTATAATCTGCAGTTGTTTTCTGTCTGTCTGTCTGTCTGTCTTTCTGTCTGTCTGTCTGTAATCTATCAGCCATGATTCTCCTTTCTCACACAGTTTATCCAACAGACATGACCGATATCTTGAGTTGTGGAGGAGAGTTGCAGATTCTCGTTGCGTTCTGTGATGTCACACCTCAGTTTGTAGGTGTGTCCTTCCGCTTGCTTCAGGCACCAAAGCAGACGGCCGTTCACATGTCCTGTGAAGGTCGCAACTCTGTTAACTTGGTTTCTTTGCTCGCGGAGAGTAAATGTGTCATTGCCAAGGTGTGCTTATTCATTATGGAATGACTGATGGCTTGACTGTAAATATTTCATGCAGGCCAGTCCTAAAAGTTTGATGAAGCGCAGTAACATTTGGAGAGGAAGTGAAGTAATTTATTTGAATAATTGATGTTTTAATGTCTTTGAGTAGAATCATGAGGAAGGTCATCGTTTCACAGTAACGTGAGAGAGACTCTCCTGTAATTTTCTCTTTCTCCTGCTTATATGAAAGCCGTGAATTCTTTTATTTGGAGATGCAGCGAATGGACTGAAACGTTTGTGAACAGTGTACATGCAGATTTTAAGAACACGGTGTCAGCCCCGACCGGTTTTCATGTTGTCTCTATTGCCTAAATCCTCCGCTGTTGGTGTGTTAAACTTGTGTGTGTGTGGACGCGAAGCAAACGGTCGCTCTAGTCATTGTAACATGACCTATAATCTTATGTATCTTTACAATGTGTTTTGAAAGCATAAAGACACTTTCACAGCGCCGCCCCCAAATGCTGCATGTACAGCGCAGGTTTAGCTCAACGCTGACAAAATGAAGGCCAGCCGTGCTTTTCATCTCATTAGTTTTTTGTGCTGTCTGAAGCCTCGGCTGAATCCTGGGCCTATTTCATCAAGAGTAACCTTGCTTATTCCCCACGGACGTATCTGCGTTGCTGTTAAGAATTTATGGCCTCAGGAAAGCTGCAGAGGAGATCTAGAGAACTGTATAAATCCTGGGTTTGGATTTTTCAGGGCCGACGGGGTGGATGGAGATCAGAATGTGTAAGAACGGCTCCCTCAGAGACTCTGGTGACCGAAGCATCTCCACACCCTCACTGAATGACAAACACCAGTGACTGTGATGGGATTCTCACACTGCTGTGAGTTGGTTTTTGATGCTGAAACGTAAGCAAACCGTTTATGTCAGTCCTTTTCCAGCTAACAGAGAACATTCTCAGAACGTTGTCTGACATTCTTTAAAACTTTTCTCAAAGCTATCGAAACATTCTTGTAGTAACTTCATAACATTTGATATATGTTTGTAGATGATCTATAGGGTCGTTTTTCCAGTGTCATGCTAGGAAAAGCTTGACCATCTTTGCAGAACACGAGGTGACAAACACAAAGCAGCTTTGTTGACAATATATTTTGAAATAAATATAGCTTAAATGTTTTGGACGGTAGTTTTTTTTTCCAGCTGGTCCAAGATGGTTTGTAGCAACTGGTCTAACCTGGTCACTGGCTGGTCAACCAGGCACTGTGTTAAATTATCTTACTGATTCATTGAATCATCTTGTTGCAGGTTTGTTGATGGTCTTAGGTGATCTACCAGATTTGACCTGCTAGAAATCAGATCCAAAACACAGCTACCATCTTAAGATGGGCTTTCCAGTTACATTGGATTATATTATCAATCAATGCATCATACCCAAATAGATTCAACACAGAAGCTAAAATATTCAGCAGGGAACAGTGTGGCAGAAGCAGTATGTTACAGCCTCATAAAATTGAGCTGAAATGATATTTCTCATCCACTGATATGTCTGTAGCTTTCATTATTAAGAACATGAATTATTGAACAGAACACGTCTCCTAATGTCTCATCCGTCTCCTTAAGCAGGTGGGAGGTTTCCTCAAAAGGATGCTGGTGTGATCGTAGTCAGAATACCAATAAAAATGAATGACATTATGTGTGAGAGCGCCGTGAGACCTTCGTGTGTGAGGAAACTATTAGAAAATCACACTGCACATCAGCAGTAGAGCTTCTGGTGCAGCAGGGTGTTAGCTACAGCTTAAGTATTAATTATAAAAGTTAATTGATAAGATGATGTAAAATTCATCTCCGTCATTTCCCAGGATCAGATTGAAAAGACGCCTGACTGCAAAATGTCAAGCTGAAAACTACAAGAGAATCCTCTAGCAAATGTTTCCTCTGGCTTCAGTCCACACCTAACACAGAGTTGCTGTCATGTATTGTATTAAATCTTTTGTGCCTACTAAATAACTGTTACATTTGTAAAACTGCAGCCCAGATGATTCTGGTTTTTGGCAGAGCTGCAGGTTCAGTGGAGCAAAATTTGGGCTGCAGATTACAGGTGCATCGTGGGATTTCTCTTCAGTGAATACTGGCTTTGAAATCGATATAACAAGTAAACTTAGAGACACTGTGTGTTTTCAACTTTAAGCCAAACACTAACTGCCTAAACAAATATAATCCTTCTGGTGTCCTCTGTTATTATTAAAAGAATTCTATGCATAGCCCAGCAGTGAGATTTAATCAAGAACAATTCAAACTGACCTTCAGGGAGAGATGCAGATTACCAGTTCAGCTAGTTTATATCCAGATTACCAGTTTGAACTTTTCGTGCTTTGTGTAGTAATCAGGATAAACAGTTGTTAGAGATCAAGAAATCGCTTGTGGTTTGGGTGAGATGTATCAAAGCACTGTATGTTTTTACTGTTAGTTATTATATTGTTAGTATGTTGGGGTACACTGGCATACAGATGGACTGCAAGACTACAAGAGCTTCTCATTTAATTTTACCATATTATCTGAAAACTCGCAAATTTCTGATTGGCCTTTTACTTGGTCTGTCAATAGGTTTGCCAGCTAAACATATCAGGTAAGAATGTTTCCCTAACATTTCCTTTAAAACATTAAATTAATGTTTTGAGTGCTCAAGAAATGTGCAACGTTTTCAGTTCTGTAACATTAAAAACATTCCACTAATAACTTAAGAACAATGTTTTAGATATGAAATATAATGGTGAAAATTTGACTAACGTTATTGCAAGAATGTTTTTGGATAACTTTGAGAGAACTTTGAGAGAACATTAGCCAATGGTTTGAGACTGCTCCCTGTTAGATTTGTTCCGTCATTCTCAACCAACTTATATAAACAGTAATTTGATGAGTTCTTATGAGTCAGTCAGATGCGTTTATTGACTGGCTGTGACTTCATTCACCAGGCTGATTGGCAGACCGCGTGTGCTAATTAGGAGGCTGGAGGCTTCATTGTGGATTTCTCAGGGTTTGAGTGGGTTGTGGTTAATCATCTCTCGGTATTGTGTGGTTGAGAGTGTTTTTCCGCTGCACTTTAAGTGACCTGTTCATAAATCCCCCTCTCCACTATTATATTATTAAAGTCTCACATACAGCAGAGGCGTGTGTTATAGAGGAGCCCTCAAACGGTCTTTGGGTTCAGCTCGTTCTCATTTCTGGAGATCTGCTGGTGCTCTTGCTGCAGACTGCCAATCAAACGCCGCACACAGGAAAGGTTCATCGTCTAAACCATATTAATCGGAGGCGCTTATGAGAGGTCAAGTGAAAAGAGAGCTGATCGATTCGAGGTGCTCCACACAACGCCATTTTTCAATCGTCTGTGGCTTCATCCTCTAATTACAATTTGTTTTGGGATATTGAGAAATAATAGCTTTGCCTCGGTTGTCAGTTATCCTCAGAATTGCATTACCAAGTTTTGTTTAAACAGGAGATCAAATCAATACCATCTGCCTCCGTGTGTCGCGCTCATCTCTGCTCACCACAGAAAGCAGCTTCAGCACGTTGTCAACTGTTAACTCCCATTGAATGTTTTTGTATCTGGGTATTTGTCATCTTTTTGTTGTTTGTACAGTGTATCTTCTGACCCCGTGAAGAAGCAGATTTATCTGTGTGCTCATGAGTCGTGGGTGATGATCGTAATCTCTCTTGGAAGACACCAGATCCTGTTTCTGAGATGGTTCTCTGTGCCACTCTTCTAATCTGTATTTATTGACAAACACATATTGAAGGGCTGGTTTAAAAGTACTAGGTGAAGATCTGCCATTTCTGAGACAGATATCCGTACTTGTAGAGCAGCAAAAGAATATTGTTAAACAATAATTGTTAAATTGTATTTACATTTACATTGTGTCCAGTGTCCAGTCAGAATTTGGTATGCAGGTACATTTTGAATGTACGGAAAAGGGAGATTTTAAAATTTGAATCTTCAATTTCTGTATATAGAGTTTACAAACCAAAATATAAAGCACACCTGAAGCTGAATGATCTGCTGTACAAAGTGTGAACGAAGGCCGTGTGTTAATCGTATTGCTCTGAATGAAGTACTTTAAGTTTAGCAGTTTAGAACAAATCCTATCTAGAATGTTTGGACAGTGTTTGTTGAAGCACTGTAATAAATGAGCCGGCCCAGCCTTGATCTGTGTCTGGGGAAATCAGCTGTTCACATCTAAACGAAGTTTTCAGGGTCTCTGACATCACTTAATTCTGTCATGTGATCTTTTGCAGGTGACACCTGAGGACAGAGCAGTGAGCAAACGGCCTGCTGGGAGAGGACTGTTGGCACTGCTGCCTCATGAGGTGAGGGGAGAGGGAGTGGAGGTGCGATTCAAAAACCTCACAGCTGTGCCTCACCCTGCGGTCGGTCTCAGCTTGACACGTAATAATGACGTGTCGGTGTGCATCTAACCTGAAGCAAAGCTAATCCACAGGAGTTACTCAACCTAATGAATCCTAACAGCGCACAGAGAGCCACAAAACGCATCATCCTCTCCCATCGTTTGATTTTAACTGACAGAAATATATTCCTGAGAGTTAGTGATCTTAACTGAACTGAAGCATGTGGCTTTAGTGGCGTCTCCTCATGGATGAAGCGTCTGTTTTATGTGTGCTTTGACTCTGAGCGTGGGAGAAAGCTGCTCGGATTATTGCAGGTCTGTGATCTCTGAATGTCTGAGTAACAGCTTTATTCAAAGAGAGGTCAAGAGTGTGGAGGTGTGATCATGTTAACATGATATATGCTCGTACAAGATTCAGATCTTTTGATATTGACACTTTCCTGCAGTTTGTTCTGCTCTCCTACAACAAGCCCAGATCTTAAAGAGACCCAAAATAAATCTTCTCTCATTATTTAATCACTGTTGTGCTGTTTCAAATCTGTCGAACATTTATTTTGTTGGGATATTTATATTATATTTATATTCTTGGTGTGACCTGGAGTGTTTGTGTTCTTTTTAAAGCTGAAATCCTCATGTATCGAAAGTGCATTGATGTGAAAATGGTTGCAGTCTTCAGAATATCATCTTTTGTGTTCCAGTGAGGACAGAAAGCCATTCAGGTTTGTAATGACAGAGCGAGTAAATGTTAACAGAACTGCTTTAATTTTGACCTTTTAGAGTTTATCGTGCCCCATTTACATCTCAAGGATTTGACTAAAAAGTCCTCCACACTGAATTCAGATCAGTGTTCAGCTATTAGCATGTTGTGATATATACTAAATAACGTTCAGATAGCTCACACAGTGCAGCACAAAAGTAAAGAGTTTGATTTTCTCCTTAGATCTAACGGCTGATGTCAGGCATGTCACGAGCAGATCTTCTCTTGTGCATAAGCCCACATATCTCATCTCCACTGCCGACTTTACTCCGTGGAGAGATCCGGCCTCTAGAATGCCATAATGGACTTGTCCATCACATTTCTAGAGGATGAGTGTTATAGGGGACCAGTTGGATTATGGGTAGTTTGATCCCTGACTTCCTATTGTCTTCCTATTCCAACACATTAGTCAAGGTGAATAATACAGCCATCAGTTCTGACAGCCCACCCGCTTTTGTCACTAACTCACCCTACACCGTGCCCAAGTACCGCTGTCTGCGTGACTGACAGGATTCTTGCGCTGTGCCTCACGGTAAAAGAAGAGACTTTCCACATTTTCCTCTAGAGAACGTTTGCCAGCTTCTCTGTCACTTTGGAATGACAAGGAGTGAAAACATCTGCCGATTGCGAGCAAACAGTTATGACGGGTTTTGAGAAATGTGCATGACATTTCAGTCCCCAGTAGGAAGCAGTTTAAGGTGGGATAAATTTAGCCATTTGATATGCTCATCATTTTGGCTCAAGATTTCTCAACACAGAGAGACTTCATGTTGGTTTTCTCCTGGTCATCCTTTTGATAGAACAACATGAACATTTTGTCACATAGGGCAGACATTGTAAGCTGACATCCGGCCCCTTATTGGCTGTTGCGTGGTTGCCCTTTAGGTTTTGGAGTTTGGCTGTGGCATCCACCATTTGGGGCTTTGGGGGCTGTAAATTAGGGAGCTGTTCG
Source organism: Botia almorhae (assembly GCA_036877575.1). Taxonomy (NCBI): domain Eukaryota; kingdom Metazoa; phylum Chordata; class Actinopteri; order Cypriniformes; family Botiidae; genus Botia; species Botia almorhae. Next base: position 224,032 of record JAZGTJ010000104.1, on the reverse strand, counting down.
GGAAACTCATAGGTGCTGCTCTCTCAAGGTCAGTTTCTAGCCACCAACTGGATGACATCAGCAGCTGTATGACAACAGCACCATCCGTATCTGAGTGTGCTGAGAACGTCTTATGAGACGAGACAGGAAAGGTGAAATTCAGCATGATATTCCACTTTGTTGTCATGGAAACCTGGCCATTGACAGAAAACAATAAAACATCCTCACAAAGACATGGAATAAGATGGATGACATTTTGGGAAATAAAAATGGAAAATCACATTCACTGCCCTCGGGAATTGAGTGGAAAGTACACAAAGGGGGAGAAAAGCGATAGTTTAACATTTGTCAATATGTGATGACTTAACAAACTGTAGGACAGGCGGCCATTTTAGAGAAAATTCCAGCCTGAACATATTCCAGCCTGTTTAATTATTTAGCAGCGCTCTGTTGTTTGGCTCTGCACCACACTGAAAGCTACTGATCAGAGCCTGGCATGGCAGTAGCAGGTCATCCTCAGTGAGCTGTCACTTATACAGTAAAACCTTTACGTTTATCATCTCTATACTGTCTCTCTTTATATATGGAGACTGGAAGGTCCTCCCAGCTACCAAATTTAGGTTGTAAGAATGTTTTCGTACCGTTTCTGTGTCATTTCCATAAAGTAACAAACATGTTAAAAATGTTATTTTAAAGTTTTAGGAACGTTCCCTGTTAGCTGGGTTGCAGGTCGATCAGATGTACAGGTGGACAGACACACGGTGAGGTCAGTCTAACTCTGCCTCTGTAATTAAAAGCTTGCGTAGCTGCTCTCCTGTCGTCACCTTTCTCTTTATCTCGCTCAACACACTGATTCTGTTTGTGATAAACACAGCAAATACCTTAATACCTCCTCCACCGTGTCACCTTTGAAGATAAACTTGACTTGAGAGAGAAGAATGAATCATGACTCTCAGCACTTAAAACTTTCTTCAGTCAAGCTTCAGTCAAACCGCCCGCTGTTGACAGACCATCGCAGAGCTTCCCAGAGGATGTTGTTTTTGTTCAGAGGTTGCCCTGTCATAGCTCAGAGGAGATTTCATTGAGTCTCATTTATGCTTCATTGAAGTATCCATTTTGTATCCATTGTTTCTCCTAAAACGTCAAAAGTAGGCACATAAAATGAGTGTGGACAGCATAGCTCACATAGCATGTTATAATTTGATTATATAATATAAAATAATTTGATGAGAAATGTATGAGTTCATACTGTTTGTTTTTATTTACTTTTATTTCCAGATGTAAAGGATCTTGACAAACCTGAGGGCAGTTTGAGACATGGTTGAGATCTCTTCTGAAACTAACGGAGACGTGAAATTACTGAAGCCTTTTGCTCAGGAGACAAACTTGAGAAGCAGGTGACTGAAACCTCAATCTGTTCTCATTTTATTTTCACTGTCTGTAAGATTCACTCGGGATATTAAACAGATTTTTTCCTGTGGATTTAATGAACGTCTGGGTGGAAGAGATGTAGGATCAGAATGTGTATCTTTTATCTGCGTATCATTACCGGTCATTTAAAGCACCACTTGGGGGCAGTATTGAGGTAACCGTGTCACAAATGAGGAAATGTGAACTTTTCCACAACACTTGGGTTTATTTTTGGGGTTTCACTCTCTTAAACTGCTGTTGAGACATTAATGTGCAGATATTGTACTGTTTTCAGACCTGTCTGCTCTTTCTTTTGAGAACGGGCTGGTCACAGACTCAGTGTGTGGATGTGTGTAGAGGATTCGTATTCAAAAACAGACAGATGCAACAGATGCAACAGAATGCAGAAATCTTAGGACACATCTGTAAAAGTACGATTATTTTTAGCTCGACATGACATCCTAAAACTGAAACACTCAATATAAGAAGAGCTTTAGACTCCAGTGCTGTAGATGCCTGTGGTTTCAAATATTTAGACCTGTGGATCAGATTAAAACCAGCCATCCTTCGATGTAGTTAGGACAGAATATAAGTGCAGTAATTTATCACTTACTGTATGACAAATTGAGCTCTGTCCATAATTACACCCTTCATTCCCTCTCTCATTGGTCCCTCATAAACACTCAGTGTCCCCTGAGAGCGCCTGATCTGTGTGTTTCAGCGCAGGTGGAGCCCTACAGATTGATCTACCAAAAAGTTCCCTCAAAAGACACAAATACATGTTTTTTGGAGATGAACAGAAGGCCGGGAAAGATTGAATTATCTTTCTGTTAGGTGAGAAAGGACCACATCTCTGTGGCCACATCAGTGACAGATGAGATACACAGAGCAAGACAGTCTGGCCCAGTCTGGTCAGACTGTCTCTCTCTCTCTCTGTGTTTTTAACAACTGATTACTTCCCAGCAACAATACATATGTATTTGGTCGGCAGTGTCAGATTTGTACTTAATGAGTGTGTGCTTAAGCAAAACACTGCACTCATTATACTGGTTTTGGGACGTCGTCCCTGGAGCTCTCTGATGTTTTGAAGAGCGCTGTTATTTAGCTGGAAAAAACACTTTAGTAACAGTGTGCAATTAATAGACGCATTTGTAAATAATAAGTCAGTGTTTTCATAGATGCCACTGACTGTTGGCTGCAATTAAAATTGGTTAAAGCTAGAAGTTTATTTGCTAATCTAGCAGCCTAGTGTAACACCAGTCCTGCTGTATTGTGTTGTTTTAATTCTATTACAATTCTATTCTGAGTAGCATGCGCAGTTATAAACACAGTGATGTATTGAAATACAGCGATATGTTCAATAATTAAAGAGTTTGTGTAATGTTATTCAAGGCAAGCATCAATATTCTTGCTCATGCTTCTGGTTGATGATTCAACCGACCCTTAACATAACTGTTAAACTTTAATGCATCCTTCACAAGTTCTGCATGAGCATCTAGTTTGTTAACTTAAGCCACAGTTGAAGAGAAGTTACTGTGTTGTTTTCAGTATGTGGTGTTGTGTCAATATATGTAGTAAGTTCAGGTGTGGAGCTCTGAGGTCAGTTCTCTGGATTTAGATGGAGAGCATCGTCTTCTCGCAGTGCACAGCTCATGAAGAACGAGATGTAGTCCATATTTACTCTTAAAATCGCCTCAGTGGCTAATTTCAGTCATCAATTATGGCCGGCTGGAATTGTCCTCTTTTCATCCACAGAAGGCAGATGGGGAGAAAGCTCTTGTATTATATTCTGTCCGTGCTCTTCCTTTGGGCTTCTGAAGGCTCGTTGCTTATCTGTTATGTTAGCTGCTGCTCGTGACCTCAAAACAGCGCAGCGTATTTAATGTGTATTTAATTAATACAGTCAGACTTGTAGTGTATTTGATGAATACACTTTTTAAAGCTGCAATCCATGTTTTTTTGGGGTTAAATAAATAATAATCAGTTATTGGTTATAAGCTTATAAGTATATATAATTATAAATGAATAAGCTTATTAATTAGAGCGGTCTGATTTCTGAGGAAATGCAGGTTTGGGTTCATTTGACTTTAGTGTAAAGGCATGTAAAGAAAGGTAATAATATTCATATAAATTATTATAATAATAAATAATATAATATTTTGTAATGTGTATTGGCTGTTGAGCATATGCTTCATGTTTGTTTAAAAAGAGATCATCTGTTTATCAGTTAATTCAGTGAGCTAAATCATTCACCGTGTGAAATGTCATTTTTGTGACATTCATTTTTTGTAATTTATGCACATATATTCACGCCCAGAAAAATCATTTATGTTGAGAAATCAGCGCTCTGCACGGCTACTGAAGTTTAATGATAATCAAACACACATTAATTAAAGCACAAATGCTGAGTCAATAAACGGCTGGTTAAATATTAATGCATCTAAAGGCCCATCACGGGAGACAGACAGCCCTGGCGATGAGCCGCCGGTCATATGCACAGTCACGTCTTTTTATGGCAGAGGTGGGTGGGGCTCTAGATCAACGAGAGGCTTTCTCTGCAGCATGCAGAAAGTGCAGGTTTCTTGCACATGGTACAGAAAACAAACAGGCTCATTAGCAGCTTGAGCATCACAGTCTGATGTGCACAGAGCTGTTAGTTCACTGTCAGCTTATGGCTTTTAGGCTATAATCTGTTTTCATGGTGTGATTTATATAGAGAGGCACTATATACACACATTTTGAGGCAGCGTTTTAATCATATACCTTCTCCCAACACAAAAGCTGTTCTGAAAGTGACATCGTTATGAAGCTGTCTTAGATGTTTGGGCCAAACTCTGAAAGGGCCCTCACATGCCACACAACAAAGTTTGTTAACAGTTTCGATATTTAAACATTTAAACCATCATCGCTGTTTTTTTAGCATTTTAAAGTATCTTTTAAAGATGAATGACCTTGAAGTATTTAATCTATTTTTAATGAAGTATTTGTATTAAAAGATATTTCAGCACTACATATTTGTATGCATATGTGTTGTAGCCTAGCAATTCCTCCAGTTACTCCAGTGCTGTTTGCATATCTCTGCGTTACTGGGTTACTGCCTGTGTAAAGCATTCCAAACTCAGTTTCTTATGAGGTTTCATGGTAAGTTTGGATGATACCTTAAAAGGCAAAAAGACAACAAGGCAGCTTGGATTCATGTTCTTCTAGTGTTTACATGTATGTTTTTTGTTTACACTGCACTTATCCTCTCACTCTGCATTGAACCCACAGGAATCTCAGGCAGGAAATGACTCCACATATACAAACACACTTGGCATGTTCTGTTGGTGTGTGTGTGTGTGTGTGTGTGCACACGTGAGCGTGTTTTAAGATGGATCTTCCGTTCTCTATAGTCTGCTATTTATGCCAAAGCTATTCTGCTGTCTCCAGGGATGCCCCAAGCAGGAAAAACATAAATAAGACCGATTTACCTCCCTTTGGAATGGCAGTTTCTTGGCCTGGCCATTATTTGTGGGTACATACTACACTGTGCATTAGTTTAGCGTATATATAGATTCTCTCACTACTAATGGACTCTTAGGGCTGTTAAAATGTGCGTAAGTTGCGCTTTGTTTCGGAGGGCTGCTTCACCACACAAAGACGTCTGGCTTATGCTAATGTTAACTAAAGACTTTGTCGATGAAGTTACAGTAACGGGTTTGGACTGTGTGCTGATTGAAGGCTGTTTGTGACACAACCAATTAGCTTGACTGATTAGGTCTCCTGGAGCTCGCCGGCAAACTGATTGACATGTAAATGACATCATCAGGCTGAGTCACACAGTCAGACTTGTGTGTCACCACGGCCAGCTGACCACACACATGTTTCTGGTCTTTTCCTCAACTTTGTTGAAATAGGGCTTAACTGGTCACACACGTAACAACAATCGTTCTTTTTAGTTATTTATTTACAACATAATTGTAATAATTACACATCCATTATAGAGGTTGTTGAATTCTCTCACTGTATGGTTTCAAATGAAATAACATTTAATATTATACACAGGTTCTACACAGCAGTGTCATAAAAGAACCAGTGTTCCCTAAAGAACAGTTAATATTTGCCTTTTTATAGTCAGTAGAACCTTTATCCAACCTTTCTGACACAAAAAGGTTCTGTAGATTTAAGAGGCTCATAACCTTCTCTGAACCTTTGTTTATAAGAGTGTAAACACATTTGGATTTGGGGTTGCACATGTATTCAGAAACACAATGTCATAAGCCAATATAATTTCTCTAAAACAGTTTTAGAGACAGATGTTGATGATGTTTGTTTAAACCCTGTCAAGTATTTAGCATCAGTTAGGATCAGTGTTCTCCGAACAGACCATGATAGAAAATATTATTTAGGATGCACATACTCATTTACAGTGCGGTATGTAAACACATTTACAGTAACAGTATGTGTTACAAGCTTTTGTTGGATGCAATAATATAATCAGACACTCAAATGACCCAACTGAAAGATAAACACATAGCACAACATTCAAGAAGGATCAGTTGAAGTAAGGCAGATATTTGCATTAGCCTTTGAGTGAAGCCATCTGCCCGTGTCTGCTGTGAGTCCTGACTCCTGAAATAATAAATGAGCAGAGAGGCGAGTCTGTCAGGTGTGTGTGGGGTTGGGCTGTGCTGATTTGTGTGCCGTGGGGTCTTCTGCTACCTTGAGTGCACAAGCATGACAACAACAGATGCTTTTTGTCTTTTGTTTGTCCTTGACAGCCGAGGAAACATGAAGGATTCCTTGTGTTTTGTCAAGTACAGTTGTAAATTATTGAGACGGCGGATAGATTTAATAAAAATTATCAGTTATGTTAGCAGAGAAACAAAGTTCAGTTGTAACAGTAATATTTGTTTTTTAGTTACAGGTGTGGTGAGAGATAAACAGGAAATGAAGGGTGGACTAACAGGATGAAGAAATGAGCAGCATTGGAACTGGTGTTGTCTTCATGTGTACCCTAATGTTTCAGAACACTTCAGACAAGTAACTTCTAAATCTAGGTGTTGCACTGACCAGTTGACTAATTCTGCCAAAATTCAGTGCTATTTAACTACATTAACACTTTATGTCACTTTATGTAGTGTAGATACTAAAACAATGTGGAAGCACACACAAGACCTCTGAGATTTAAAAAAGCACAAGTTTGTTCAGTATCATCACAAGACTATTCACCTTTTTAATATGGTTTTATTTGATGTGAATGTTACCTGAGGCAGTTTTTTACAGATTAGTTACTGGTTTGTGGAACATGCTAGTGGGTTGACCAGCTAATTTTGGAGTCTAGCAGTTTGGATCTGCTAGAAACCAGCTACCCATTTTCATCACCCTGCTGAAAAAATCTAGTTTAAAACCAGGATGTTTAGATGTTAGATGTTTTTGCTGGTCTCCTAGCCTAGTCAGTCTGCTCATGTGACTGATTTTATGGTTGCAATATTAACTTAAATCAGCTGTGATGAGTTAAAAAAAAGCTTTAAATTGAAGCAAACTGCGTCCCCTGAACTTAGCATGCATGCTGCTTTGTTGTTGTCAGAAAGCTAATCCTATCGTACTGTCTCCATTATGCTTTGCCTCATTCCTCGTCGAAAACAAGTGCTGCTGTGTATTGATCAGGGCCTGCCACAAAACTGATGAGACACCTCTAACCGTTCTCTGTGTGACTGCCATACCAATTCTACTGCTCCACCATCAGCTTCTATACACACAGTAACTGACACTGTGTATTATCCTGCGCAGAACGCTTATGTTAGCTAGCACAGATGAAGGTGAGCATGAGATATTTTCTTCGACAGGGGAGGCATATGTGTGCGTGTGTGTGTGTAGTTAGCTCGCAATCACTCACCAGGATTATTAACTTGTTTATTTTTATTTCCAATTCATTCCATTTTTCGGAGGTATTTTGGAAGGACATTCACTGTGGGCTGGTTAGTCAGTGTCTGTGTTCTCTGTGGTGTACAAAGGAGTTTGTGTACGACTGTTTGCTGTGTGTCTCTCGTTTTCATGTTGTCCATATGGTGACTACTGAGGTACTGTAGGGCGAGAGATAAAAGAAAGGGAGTGTGATAATGACGGCCAGCTTTTATGAAACAGCTCCTGCAGTGCTGACCCGTGCTGATTCACCGGATGACTCACAGAAGAGACACATCCTGCGAGACAGACAGCTCCAGCTAAAATCACTTTAATGTGTTAGGTGCTAGTACAGGTCTGATGTCATAAGAGGATATGATGTCATAGGCTTCTGAAGGGATACGTCAAAAGCATAAAATCTGCTCTGCTGTGCAGCTTGTTTTGGCACTTTCACAGACTGGTTGCACAGACTGGTTTTGTAAAACAAAAAATAAATAATTGTTTCTTTTAAACAATGTGGGTAGATAAAACACTGTTTATCTAACAGTAAAAAAACAACATAAGTTGCACTAAACCCCTGAATGGTGAAGAGCTTTTATGTGGCCACAGACGACGACAGCTCGTCATGAATGGTGCTCTGGAAATAGTCAGATAATGACAGGGCAGCAGCTGTTCTGTCAGGGAGGATGGCTGTAAGTGAGGTAGAACTACACAGGGAGAGCATGTGGATTCGGTTGGTGTGGGGGGGGCTGCTTCTGTCTCTGGAGGGTGTGATCCCTTGTAATTCCCACCTTGTGCCACTTGGCCCGTGTATGCGGCCCCCGGTCGCCTATTAGAATTGCTCAGGCAGCCACGGGGAGTCTGGATTCATTACCGGAGTTGAACACAGAGAGAGCAGAAGTTCACCTCTGTCTTCCTCTTGTTCACTGCAGGTGAAAAAACATATATAAAGTGGACATACCTGCGGTGCGCTCTGCTGTGGAACTGAGATGCTGGTGGGTAGTGAAGCAGAGCAGGGTGATATTAAGATCTTTCAGCTGAACAGACTGTACCTGCAGCCGCCTGGAGACACTCGCCCACAGAGCTGACCTGATTTACTTCTAAAAAGCCCTCATATCTCATTCACAATCTGCAGACTCTTAATAAAAGCTGAGAGGGAACATTTCTTGGGATGTTAAATCGACATCTTGGAACATGATTGACACCTTGTTAATTATAAAATCAATATTTTAATGGAATTGGTTATTATATAGACCGTCGTTTGTTCATGTAGACTGCAGGTGACAAAGTAGACAGGAAATATAATTTAGGATGGTGACGACTTATTAAAAAATACCAGGATGCATTAGAGTGACAGACACTAAAATAATATTTTGGGAAATTTAGAAAAATGTAGAAAGAAATTCAAGACGACAGCACCTACGCAGTTAATCATTTTTAGGTTTTAAAAACATTTTCATTAGGTAACAAAAACATTAAACATGTTATTTTGAATGTTCTGAGAATGTTTAAAACAAAGTCTGGGTGTATGTTGCTTTAAGACTCATGTTTATGGGTGTTCTGAGCTCTGCATTCAGAGAAGAGTGGGACTCGTGGAACTAGTTAGTTTGTGCTTTATTTAAAGCATATATAAACTGGTTAATGGTAACCTGGTAATCATTGGTAATCGTTATACTGCACACTAGGTAACAACGTGAGGATTTTCAGTAAAGCATAACTGCTCTTTTCTCTCACCCTCACTAAATCATGGTAGGGAACGAGATTCGTTCTGTATGCTAAAATAAGGAGAAAAATAAGTAACTGAAAGGTTGAAGGTTCGAACCCTGCAGGCGGTGATCCTTCAGCCATTACAACAGCGTACTTAAACAAGGCACTTCAACTAAATATTCCAGTTGAATGAGTTAGTAATGAGTGCATACACTTCATACATTTAGCTGTAACTATATCAATTCCCTAATGAAGAGCTATACAGAGTTTCCACAGCATCTTCAGTGAAGAGAGAAATGATCACGGCCTCCTTTTATCTTTCTCAAGTGCTGTCTGGTGTAATGGAGGTTAAGCAGAAACTGATCAACAAACCTTCAAAAGGATTCTCGCTGCTTTGATGAGTCCACTTCCTTATTCTTTTGGATCAATAGGGGCGTAGAGGAGGGCACGCTGAACCTCTGCAGAATCATCCACTGAACCAGAGCTCAGTGCTTGGAGAGCAAACTGTAGCCACATAAGCCAACTGATTCTGAAATGAAACCTTCCTTCTAATGCGACGCTGATGTTTTCAGGCATGCATCAGGTCGTCGTTGTTGCTGCAACGTTTGATGGTCCAATTTGCGGTCCAATTTTCACACCTTTTCGAGCGAGCTGTTAGCCACTTATGTGTAAACGCTGGCAGCGGAGATGATGAAGAGCGCGGTAATGTTGTATTAAATGAAGAGGCACTTATGAGAAACGACACCTGTTACACTGCGGCCAATTAGAAATCTCTAACAGCATGAATCTGATTCACATGCAACATGATGACAAAACAGCATGAATCTGATTCACATGCAAAGCTCATAGCAGTTCATTGTAGAGGGATTTTGGAATGTGTTTGTAAAAATAAGCACGTTCCATTGTGTGCCCATAGACGGAGCTTCTCTGCTCTCAGTCGACTCTGGCCTGAGGCGTCACCATCGTCATCCGTCTGCTGTAGAAACGCACTGTGTGCACTCTGGACACTTGCATTCTGAGGCACTTGGTACTTCCAGGTTAGTATGCAACAGAAGTTTTATTGTTGAGCTCAAGGTTCTGGGCATTTTCTCTGCAATTATAACAAAGCTTTTTGATTTTGGCCCACTTCAAAACACAGATCAGAAATGAACAAATAAAGGTCTGAAATCAGTTTGGTGCCAAGAGTATCAGCAAGCGCCCACACAGTTTATCTCCGCTCTATCTCAAAGCCCTGGCAAATGGGAAAAAGCAAATACATTTGATTAAGATGAATTTTAAATCATACAGCAATTGGTGCATAGTAAATAAAGCTGTTTGTGGTTGTTTTGGTGTCCACAAATGGTTTCAGCTTACTTCCAAACAGTTTCAAATGAAAAATAAAGCAAAATACAAGCTCAAAATCATTTTTTAGCTTCATAATATTACAGCTTGGGGGCTGGGCTCTTTTGGCCTGTAAGCTACCAGCAGAAACAACCTAGCAGCTTTTTAATATAGCTCTAGAACTGCTCATAACAACATGCTAAAAAAAATTTGAAACGTTTTTGTCTCTGTTGGAAGTGATAATGTTAGGCTGAGATATGCTGGAATTAATTCAATTACAAAGGAGGTCTGAAAAGTTTTGAAAGCACCATGTGCTAATTATCATGGCTGCCTATCACACCTAAGAGCAGATAACTGGAGGTTTCTGTCTCTTCTGTGGAGCTGTTGCTTGTGGTCTGTTTAGACTGTTTTTAAGAAACCAGGACATAAACATTGGCTCCATTGCCCAAGCTAAGGATGAGTCATTCCTGGCATGCTTTCTCACCCGTCTTTGTCTTTGTAATGACATTGATCTCCGTGAATATTTACACAGATGCTTGTTGATAGATAATAATAGCAAGGCAGTATACGACAGTAACAGCAAAGTTCGCCATGTCCCCAGGAGTGAGTCGAACACCCTGCAGAGAACGATCTGGAACACTTAACACTGTCTGTGTGTTTCTTCTCACCCTCATGAATCTGGTGGCATGCAGTCCGAGACTGAGATATGCAGAGCAGAGAGGTACAGAGACTGTTTTATGTTAACACAGCCCATTGCCAGTCAGGCCAAGTCAGTTCTGTTATTAAAATGCCAGTTTGTTTACATGTTTTTGTTTAGCTGTTGTTTTTAATACTCAATGATATTTTATTGAGTTCTTATTTATGTTTATGTCTATGTTTTATGTCTATGTTAAGAAAAATTGTTGACACAGAAACATAAACACTCTAAAATTAACGTGGATAACAGTTTTTTATTGTTTTTATTTTATTGTTTTTTCATATTATTTGTTATTGGAGTAATTTGATTAAAATTTTTCATCTTGAAATCTGCAGTTTTGGATGTCTGAGCAAAGATGAGCACAGTTTGAGACTGAAACTCCAGAGGAGACACACAAGAGATTGCTGTGCATGTTTCTCAGGAGAGAAACCTGAAAAGCAGGAGACTTAAGCAAAAGTCTCTATTTGCGCTCCATCTGATCTCATTGCTGTCAAAGAGAGACAGTAGAGATCGGACCATGAGCCTGACATAAACACAGCTACAATCACAGTACAACAAGCATCACTGATACACACAAACATGTGATGCACACAATTCATTAAGTGTAACAAAGCCATAAACCATACCTCCATTCTTTAACCACACAATTACAGCCAAGCAAATTCCTTTTCTGTTCTCTGGAACACTGAGACCCAAAACAGGTTGGAGTTTATGGCTGTAATTTTCCTCCTCTGAGCTCTGAGATCCTCTGGGGTATATTTCATATTGTAAGCCACCCTCTTAAAATTCCCAGCCTCCCATTGAGGCAACACTGTTCTCTTTATCTTCCTGACATTACATTACAGACCTCCACAGAAATCAGCCAATATGTATTCTGACCTCATTTAAATATGTCTCGACGGTTGTTCTCATTTAGAAGTCCCTTAAACAGATGCAGATGTGAGATGAAGAAGGTCGGCTGAATACAGTGTCAGTCCTGTTTTTAGAATGTTGCGTTCACACACAGTTCACTTATAAACAAGAGCCTAGAACTGATCCTAGAACTGATCACCTGGAATTCTGGTCCATTGTGCTAACGTTCCTCTACTCTTCTTGTCGTTATAGTCAACAGAGGACTATCTGACAGAACTAACACAGAACTCTGACAAATTCATTTTTAGCAAATTCTCCGGCACAATAGTTTTGAGGTGCACTCTGCCCCCCTTAACAATCAATTACTACATGCACATGGACGTTTCCATGGAAGCCAAGCGAAGGACGCTTACTAGAGATCTGTGGTCAGAATCAAACCACTCTCCTTCAGCTTCCTGCCAGCGATCAGCAGCAGTCTGTCAGTTTAAAGGTGATTTGACATTGACGCTCCTTCAGCATTTTGTATTTTTTCCCCACACCTGTAATTTAAAACCTGGATTGAGTATTTGTGCTCTGCAATAAAATAAAACAAATATATATATTACAGCTAATTGTTTACTGAAACTATGAAAGCACAAGCACCTGTCACACTGTGGTACAGTTGAGGTGGACACAGGAGTGAGGTAAAAGGAGTGTGAGATGGTAAAAATCTCTAGTATGATTCCTCTTATTGTGAATTATATTTTAATAGCCAGCTAAGGTGTTTTAATTAGTGTGGATTTTGTATTACGGCAGGCAGATGGTGAAATCCTCGCTCTTTTGTTAAAGTCACACTAATTAAAATTCCCGGAGACGCTGCTTCCCTCCAGAATACCTAATAAGGCATCCCAGCTCAGAAACTAATAAGAGACATGATGCCATGACAACGGTCTCACCTTGAAACTTCACTGAGTTACTCAGCGCTAACCTAAGAGGTCCCTCCTGATCACACGAGTGCAGGAACGGAGGAACATGATGAGATCTTGAAAGAATGGCATCATGAACTGACAATGCTTCCATCAGGGTCGTCTGAATAGCTGGGGTAAAGATAAAAAAGAGGGGGCAGGAAGTAACCGAGTCATTTTTTAAACTACTGATTCATTCTGGGTCTCTTGGGATAAACCACATGAAAATGTTGCTGCCTCAGGTTTCTCTCTTATACTGGGCGATCAGGCAGTGGGAGGACTGGTATGATGAGAACGTCAAAGGGTTTGAATCTCCATTGAACATCTATTTCAAACAAACAAACAAATATTAACATGTAAATAAAAATAAACTTTTTACTTTTGAAATGAAAGACATGAATACGTTGTCACAATTATATTTTTGTTTACAAAAGAAATTTCATTTAAGCATTCAGAATCAAAAGTAAACTCATAACAAACATTTAAGGGGTCCTAAACTTTTGACCTGTAGTGTACATATCAACATAAATTAAAAGCAAACTTCTATGGCCTGTATTTCAGTTACTGGAGATTGATATAATCTGGAAATAACCCATAAGATTTTTGTATGACTTATGGGTATTTTATATTGCAAAATGAAATTATGTTTATGTTTACAGCAGTTGGGTTTCAATTCTACTTTAATTCTACATTTTTTTTGCATGCTGTTTTTAACCTCAACACAAATCCAGGCGTTCTCAATGGAATTCTGAAGGTGCACAACATCTGGTCAGACTGGTAAAGCTGCAGCTGTGGTTTGACTTTTGTTAGCACACAACATCATCATATCTGATTCTCTGCATCGGTTGTGTCAGATGCATCAGATGTGTTAGACTTCAAATTCTTGAGATATCTGTCAGAGAAATCCATGTAGAGTTCCAATATATTCCTGTCACACAGTTTAGACTTCATTCCTGAATACCAATTGAAACAGAAACATCTGCCAGTCTTCCTGAACCATAATTTCACATTTAAAAGCCAGCCACAGTGTGACTCCACACACAAATCAGCAGGAAATCTGTTGCTAACAACAGATATGTAAACCTCTGCACACTTATGTTATAATCTGGCCCTGCTCTCAAGCATAACAACAGGATATTTCTCTCGTTGCCATTATGTTTGTTAGTAGGCAGTAAACAACATTTCCTGAACATTATTACATAAAATTCAGACAACCAACTCTGTGAAGTTCAAAGCAGTTCACAGAAAATGAATCACCACTGTTTCTATGAGACAAACGCTATTGATTACCACCAAGGGAACATAAATTAATTTAGCTGCCAGGTTTCAAGAATACATTTTATGCTGCTGTTTCAACAACACTGATGGATGAATGCAGAGGAAAGCTGAAGTAACTTCCACTGGTGTCGAGCGGCAGAGCTGGAGGCCACCGGCATATCATAAACATTGTGTACGGTAATGAACTTCATATTTATTGCATGTCCCAGGACATTATTTGAGAACTGAGTGTTTACTTTGATTATAATTGCCTGCTATGACACAGTACAAGGGCAGCATACCTTCAGGTATTCAGGTGTTGAATGCGTCTCAAGAGAGCAGAAGTTTACAAATAACAATAGTTCTCCAATAATTTACTCTTTAATATTTAAGAGTCTTTCTGATGGTGGATCTGGTCATGGTTATTGAAGTTCATGATTGTACTCATCAAACATTTTAAATCTCTAATGCAAATGTGTTGTCTGTGTTTACATTATTTTGAAAGGTTTGCCACTACATATTAGGTTACAGTAGGTGCAAAATCCTAAATGTTAAGCCGATAAACGATCAGGTTAAACTAGCTGGAAGTAACCAAATGTTAAGATAACCCAGAGAATGCATGAACTGAACAAAAACACTGAACGCATTGTCTGCTGCTTTGGATAAATGTGTCTGTCAAATGCATAAATGTAAATTATTTACTGGGTATAGACGGAAAGGTTATGGTGATTAGATATACTTTAAACAGATGCTTGGAACAAGAACAACCAGCAGCTCATGGGCAATAGGCCCATGATGTACATTTTGCTCAGCCTAACTGCTAGTTTGTTGCATAAACCTTACTGTTCTATTAGAGTCTCATCATGTGTACTGTAACTTTCCCTCCGAGCATGGTGTCTCTGATCTCAGTAAAGTGCACAATGGATGTCATTATTACCAAGAATAATGTTGCTGTTAATTCAATTAACTTTTTAAAACAGAGTTAATAAAGGATGCGTTTAGAAATGCCGTACCCAATTCATTGTAATAAATCTTTTTAATGATGTTCAGTCCCCCATTGGCTTTAAATGTCATACCTTGAACTCTGGGACACAAAATCCCACATTTAATACAATTAATACTTGTAATGGCTGCTTTCACTGTCATGCAGAAATAAAGTTCTTACACTGCATAAGGTTTAAAATAGTGCTTCTCAAGGGGAACCTGTTTTTACACTAAACATTGAGTGACATCCCAGCTCAGTCCTAAAACTG
The DNA here is from genome assembly GCA_036877575.1 of Botia almorhae. NCBI lineage: Eukaryota > Metazoa > Chordata > Actinopteri > Cypriniformes > Botiidae > Botia > Botia almorhae. The sequence goes on along the minus strand of JAZGTJ010000104.1, from coordinate 208,730 downwards.
TTTATAATACAAAAAGAAGCAAAAATCAAACATTGAAAGTTATAATTACCATGAAACCCAACAATGTGCAACATTATGAACGCAACATACATGGCTGAAAAACTGAATGTGTTATTATTATAAAAAATGTATTGCAATAATTCCAGCTTTGCTATCCCATAAAGCCATGAGAACAGAGTCATCAGACTCGAGCAACTGGAACTCATTTTTAAGAGGAACTGATGACTTCCGGTGACGTGCAGCAGCGCACGTTCGCACCTGGATGTGGGCGTGACGCTTTGATAATGTTTTAATAATGTTGTGTTTTGTTATTTTGTATCTTAATATTCTCAGTCTGATTTGGGAAATAGTCTCCAGAATACTCTTAAAAATCATCTTTAAAATGCCATTGAGGAAAGAAAGTCATACGAAGCGACACAGGTGAACAAATAATGACAGTTTTGTATTTTTGCGTGAATTGTGTTATTATTATTCATATATTTTAAAAACTCATCTTTGAAGCGCACTTTCTCTCTGTGGCCGCAGAAAGTCGCGTTTGCGTCTCTTTTCTGTACAGTCATCATAAAGTAGCTCATCTTTATTAACAGAGACCTTTAAGGTGTAGAGCCGAGCTTCGTCATTTGACCCGTGAGTCCGTGACGTCACCGGGTTCGGTCTCGCGCGCTTCTCCCCTCGGTTCCGCCCCAGAATTTAAATCCCTGCAGATAATGAGTGTTCAGACATGCGCTGTGAGGAGGTCTCGTCCTCACGTACACACACGAGCCTGTTTAGTGTGAGTGTTTTCAGATAATTAAGTCACGGGCCGGCACAAGCAGGGGCGGGTGTCTGACCCGGCACCGATGCTTGTGTCTTTCAGACGGATGAGACGCGCGTTACGAGGGAGATGCCAATATATACCTCCAGCCTTCATCGCATCCATCATATCGATTATTCTTTAATGCTATGCGCAAGAAAGTAATTTCCACATCACCGTATTGTCAGTGTAACTTATCACGTTTCCCCGCGATGAGTAATTCAGCAGCTAAAGGGAAAAACAGGGTTCAGAGGCTGCAGAGATGAGATCTGAACTCCGAAATGAGCATCATTCACAGCTGATCTCAATTTGAGCTGAGGCAGCAAACGTGTGCGTGGTCATAGGCCGATATATAATCAACAGATTCCAAGTGTGATGTAAATATTGATTCTTGTTATCTGGAAACATGTTGGTTAATTGTTTGGCAGTACTGAACTATTCATTGTTTATTGAGAAAAATGTCTGAACAGTTGAGGAAAATATTTACATATCCGAGAATAAATAAGCATAATAATGATTCATTCATCAAAATTTGGTTCCACAACTAGTGAAATTTCCCTGTTGTGTGTCTGGATGAGAGATCTTTGAATTGTTGTCCAGCATATTGCTTGCTCTCATTCCAGTTTAACAGTGTGTGAAGCTTAGCCAATTAGCCAGTTCCTTTCAGATTCCAGCTTGTGTACGGTACGGTCCAAATCCCCAGCTCTGAGTCCTCTAAATCAACTTTTCATTATGAGAAACTGAATTATACGCAGATAAATCCAATGTATAATACTGGGCCCCATCAACTACTGTATGCTTTAAATATTACTGACAGGTTGCATACTCTTAAACAGTGGTTCTCAGCTCAAATAAGGGAGACTTGCAAAATTTGCAGGGCTGCTGGTCCTCAGGACCAGAGTTGAGGTGCAGTGGTTTTCACTCATGGTTCTCCAGTGTCCTGCAGAGCATTCTCCAGCACATATCAAACCACTAATCCAAACCTTAATTCACTGGTTCAGGTGTGTTTCATTAGAGTTGGAGCTGAATTCTGGCGGACACTTCTGTAGATTCTCATGAGCAGGACAGAATCTTCTGCTCTCGAGGGTAAAACTGCTGCAATGTGTGAGAAACTTATTATTCATCAGCATCAGTCAGACGATGGTCACAATTTTCCACCGCAGACAATAGAACATCCCCATGGTGACTAATTAAATCTACAACCAACATTTCCTCGTTAAATTCCTGCTGGAAACAGTGTGATAGTTTCGCTCAGAAGACTGCTCATTTGGATGTGTAAACATGCACAAAGTGAACATTTTCCATCATACCTTAATTTACCACTTAAGAAGAAAGCAACATATTTCACAGCAGCTTGTTGTGATGATGAAGCTGAACCGTGTCTACAAAACATTAGTGTCAACAAACCAGCGTTGTGTCTTTGTATTGAGCACTTTTGATAATAGAAACATGATGGCCAACATCTGTTAATATCAATGTTTAAACGCCCATTTGTTTCATTTAGGCCCTCCACAAACAGAAGTAGTTGTTGGTCTGTTTATTTTTGAGGAGAATCAGTAGTTAACCAAAAATGACCACCAACCTGTTTGTTCATCATTAACTTCATTAGGTTTTCAGTCTTTAAGCACTTATTGAAAGAGGGTGTTGTGCTGCTAAGCCCACACGAGAGACCTTTGATCAATAAACTCCACTAAATCAATTCCGAAACGCTTCCTTCTGCAAGATTCAAGTAAATATGTAAAAACAACAAACTTGCTTCTATTTTCACACAGTTATAAAACGGCAGAGCAGCAGTTGCAATATTAAATAGATTTTCATTATTAAAGCAGATTGTTCGTCAGCGTGGCCTCATTATAATTTCACTCAGTGCCATTTACGAAATGTCAGTCAAAAAGTGTTCGCAGAATAAAATCGATGGCTGTCTTTCAGCATCTGAATGTTTCATCACTGTAAATACAGCAGGAGATCTATAGATCGAGAGGCCAGCGGCGGGGGCGCGCGAGGCTCAGAAAGGGGAAGCATCGCAATAAAAACACATTGATCTCCTGAACCCGGTGATATACAGCCGCTGGTGCGAGGGGTGGGGGGCCGGCACTGGTCTTTGGACTTCTGTTCCCAGAGGCAACAAAGCAACCTTTGAGCACAGCCTAGATCTGCAGATATGATGACCTCACTGCTGGGAATGGTCGTTTTTCAATAAAAGCTCAGCTTTTCCAGCAAAAGACATCAATGAGGGAATCCTGAGCGAGTCATTATTGATGGGAAAGAAAGGTTTGCGGATGATCTCGTAGGGCAGCGGTAAGCTGAGAGACAGATTTATCAACAGGTCTGGGTCAAGCCGCATTCATGCAAGCGCTGTGTATTATTGCTCGTTTTCTGTGACGTTTGTGCCGTGCTGAAGCTCTTGTAACGCTTTTCAATCCGCGTGTTAATAAAACCTTCAGGAGAAGAATGAGCGTCAGCATCTTCCAGTGGAAGTAACCAGTAGATGTCACTGTTGTCAAAACTACTTTTTTCTTCAGACGTGTATAACCCCCCCAAGACTATCAGCAGACATTTATAACATGAATTATTATATTATATAGATAATCAGTTATTTACGTTTATTCAGGTTTCGTTTAGCACTGTCATGATTCTTTTCTAAAAATGTTGTGTTTTGAAAACATAGATAGATGGATAGATGGATAGAGAGATAGATAAATAGATAGCAGTAGTGAGGATTGTGGGCAATGAAATACATCTTGCAGATAAAGTCGTTACATGTTTACTTGCACTTTCATGTTTAAAATATTGAGCGAGCTCATGAAGTCAGTCTGGCTCAGTTTCCACAACAGCTTTGATCTTACGAGTCAGTTTTCGAGATCAAACCTGCTGTTCTGTTATCTGTTAACTTCTCGGGTCATTGGATTACTCTCAATCTCTCACAGAAACGCACTCGTTAAAGCACGTTTGTTTTAAAATCAGGAAATAACCTCTGTGATGGGTTAGGGTGAGAGTTTTCGGAAGTGAAGGTCCTATTAAAAAGCTTATACAAATTTGAAGCCTTCACCTTGAACAAAACGCTTGTATAATTAAATCATTATAATCGACTGAACGTTATGCAAAACAGTTACAAATTGGAAAAGGCTAAAACTGACACTTTGAACCTACACTGAGGATCTGAATTCAACCGAACTCTTTCATTTTTATAATGGTAATATTTTTAAAATTGTAATACAGGGCTGAGGAAATTATAAACCGCTTCATCACTGTCATGAACATCAGCAGATATGAGCAGTAATCCTGTGTTCCACCTGAAATAAACAGTCAACAGACTTAAGCCTGTTCTCTCCTGTGTGTGCCAGAGCGTTTGTAAGAAACAGAAGCAGGGGAGGAAGGATGTTGCGTCTTCTAATCAGTTCAATGACACACTGCCATTTTCTGTGTTCTAATCAGCTCACCTGTCTTTGTTTGTCTCAGGCTTTCTGGCTCCATTGTCTATCCTCTCCCATTTATTTTGAGTAATTCATATTAGAGATTATTTCATATAATCTCTGACTGTTTATAAACCGCAAATAATGATCATTGTGACAATTGTTTCTCTAAAACAGCTTGCAAAACTACCAGCTTCTGTTTGAGGTAATAGTTAGGTGTCAGTATGTTTCTGTCTCTGCAGTTTTGTCAAATTTATTTCATAAGCAAAAGCTGACATTAAGAGTTACAGTAATCAACCGAGGAATCTGTGCATTGAGGAATCTTTGCATTGCACTGTGAGTGCCATTGAAGGCTCTTCTGATTTTGCATGTTCTTTTTTTTATTTCAGGATGCAGTAAACGTCTGGTGAGCGTTTGCTGGGAATTGAGTGTGATTACACCATCCCTCATGTAAACAAGCGACTCTGAAAGCCACTGCTGTGATTGATGCCTCTGGAGATGGCAGGCAGAGGTGTCTTTGTCTGCTTACCTCGGCTCTCAGCAGACACCAGCACTTCTCCACACAGAAGGATAAGTACAGCCGTCTCTGACAGGCAGGTATTTCCTGCTACTTTAACCAGCCATTTAATGGTTTTTTGGCTCTATTTTTGTGGGGAGTTGATTTTGTAGGAATAGTTCAGGCAACAATGAAATTCTGTCATTGTTTCTGTCACTTTAGTCCTGCTGTGGAATACAGGAGAGGAAATCTGGAAGAATTTTAACACGGTTCTTCTCTGTTCAGTGAGTGTCAAGCATTAGAATGAATGAATCAATGAATCGTAACATCCACTGTAGATATCGTTTCTCATTCACACAGTTGTGAATATTCAGAGTCATGTGGAGCTTTTGTGCTTCTTCTGGAATATCCACAGTCCTCATTCGCTTTCTTTGTTTGGATGGAGATATAATAAATATTGTTTGACTGGTGTATTGTAGCGTTTGTATGTCAAATAACAAAAATATTCAAATGAATTGGAATAGAGATTGTTTGTATGTATGTAGAGAAGTTTTCTCATATAGCGGAGACCCTCTCTGTTGACTGAACTCAATTCACTGCTGGCCATTTAATCAAATTAATTAGCATGTGTCGCAGCTGTCAGCATTAGCCCCTGTATCATAATATTCCAATAAAATAATAATTAAAACACAGAAAACTGCAGAAATTTGTTGCATTTGCTTTCACATCGCAACTGTTTTTCCCAAACAGTGACAAGATCAAATGGAGATCTGATGGAGCCCTTTTCTGTGGTTCTCAGATTCTTCTCCTCTAACTTCAGAGGACATTTCTCAAATGTCTCAGATTTGGCAAGATGCCAAAATACTTATTTTTCTAAGCAAATGCCTCAAAGGCTTAAATTAATTGAATGTAAGGAAATATCAAAGCTAACTCAGAGACACAACTCAGCAGACGTATGCGGAGCACATGAAGGCAGTTGTCAGTACTCTGTGTATGCCTCAGATGCAAGTCAACAAATATTAGCAAACAGGAAATCAGATCCGCCCAATCAAAACCCTTCCAAACTGCGCACGGCTGCCTTCTGGGACTCTCAGCTGCAGTTCACCAGTCCAACACCAGCATGTGGCATCTCAGAAATGCAGTTTAATGTGCTGGACTTTTCTTAACCTTTGCAGAACTGAGTTTGTAACAGTGTAAAACGGTTTGCTGCCTGTTTCTGTTTGTACTGTCCTTTGAAGTTTCTGCATGGACAAGAAAACCACAGACAGGTGATCGGTTTTATTTACACTTAAATCCTACAGCAGTAAAAACAGTCACAAACAATCCATTTGGCAGGATTTTGAACTTGTTATAAAGACACTTGTCGAGCAGATGAGCCATCTGCACGTCATACACGTTTTCAGAATAGATAAAAAATGATTACAGGATATTAATAATCATAACAATGTGCACTGAATGTATTCATTGTATTCTTCTCAAAGAGTTTTTATGAAAAGATAATCATTTTAAGATGTGATTTAGGCATAAAGTGTTTTGAATTGTTGTACTACTTGTCGAATGTTAACATTTGCAACCAAAATACTAAATACTATTTAGCACTGTGTGTATCTCTTACATCGATTTGTATAGAATATTAGAAGATATAGAAGATTTTATACAACTGATTTTACAAGATTTTAAGAAAAAATCAAGTCTGTAATTTCAGACAAAAATGATGTTGGTTAAGCTAGAGGCACAATGTTGATGCGACTTACAGTCGATTCTGTATGTTAAATAAATAAGTATTTTAACAGTGGAAACACACAAGATTTAATGTTGAGATGACAGGGGTGTCATTTGTACAGCTTCTAAAGGCTGTTAGCTTCATTAATGCAGTTTAAACCTGATGCGGGTGCCGCTGTAGATCTGTGATGTTCTTGCTAATTTGTGTTTATCTGTGTCAGGAGTTTTAGAGACACTGATTTTATTGCTCTTTTGACAGTTCAGTCTGTTTCCAGGGTATTGCTATCACTCCAGAGACTCACATGTCTGCCCGTTACCATGGTCACCAAGTCTTTTGCACAGACATCGCACACGTCATCAGTTTGTCTTTTCACTGTCTTCATAAACAAAACATTTTTAATCTTTAAATATCGGCGTCTGTGATTTATCATATCTGTGCGTGTAGTGGAGAAAATGTCATTGATTCTGTAAACATTCATCGAGAAATCCCTGATCAAAACGATCTGTGTGGAATAATCAGCCAATCAAACAGTACGACGATTCATGTGTTAAAATAAGTTAAATATTGCAGCATTCTTCGTTAACTAAGACAAATGTAATTAAGCTAATTATTGTTGTGTGCCACAGATGGTAGTTTAGGAGCCACTGAAATGCATGTTTCTAGTTATCCGTGTGGGCATAAGCATGTATGCGGTTTGGCAGAGTGCCACTCAAAATACCACATGGTTCCAGTGACCTTTTACAGACCTTGTTCTAGAACGAGGTGTAGCTCACCTGTCAATACTGGCGTCTCACGTTTCCAGGCTTAACCAGAGTGAAACAGGAAGTGGTTCCACGGCTTTCCAACTTATAACAGTGAGTGAATATTAATCACATGATCTGCGGTGAGGAAAACATCTTGTCTTAATAATGGCAGTTTATTGATTTTGCACTTTTGGAGAGGTTCTGAGTTCAGGATGATGTTGATGAAGGATGGAGTTTTTAGACTCAGAACTGCATCTGTTTGTAAACATGGATCTAAATGTTTCTTCCATCATGTGTATTAACACAATTAACATAGCAACTATTCACCCACACATTTAAATGTAGATATATGTATGTGACCCTAAACATTTGACTGGTTGTGTATGTATATTTGTTTAAAATAGTTTTTGCAAACAAAAATTATAAGTGTGCTAACATTAATTTCTGTCACTACTATAATTAAATAAAAGTTATCAAAACAAAATAATGAAGAAAAGTTATAGATGAAAATTTATTCAATACTTTTCAAAAATATTCTGTAGTTGTGATTTTATAGTTATTCTAAAAGGTGAAAAAAATATTCATAAAGGAAAAGTGATCCTAAACTTTTAAACAGTATTATGTGTATATTTGTGTGTGTGTGCACGCGTGCGAATACACTAAATATATATACATACATGTATATGTGTGTGTTTTGGAGGCGTCTTAAATTTTAACGTGACAGTCTGCTTCATGTTAATGCAGTTAGTCATCCTGGAACCAATTCACTCTTACATTGACATCTGCCATCTGGGAATATGCACGTACACACACACACACACACACACACACACTCTTATGCCTGTGGCTACACTGTGATCTGAGAGCTTCTTTAATCACTTCTACATGTATAAGATATTTTGGAAGGATGCTGCCTGGCTGTTGATGGGCTGAACACTCTGCATGTCTGACCTGAGTGATCGATAAGTTCTCTGAGGCTGAACGATTCATTCAGAGCTGTCAGACTGTGTTGTGCTGTGAGGACTCTCCTGCGGTCACACACGACCTCACCTCTCCTCGTGAGCAGCAAGCAGGTGCATTACCGCATCTGACAGGAGAAGATGAAGCAACATTTGAAACATCCAGTTCTCTAATCATCAAATTTAGCTGCACAACAAACTTTGCAAATGCATTTGTGTGAGTTTTTAATTTAGACTTAGGCTGTTTTAATTACTGCTGCAGAACTGTGGCAGGCTGGGTAGGGTGATCAGGGTGTGGTGTGTGTGTGTCTTATAGCAAGCACAAAAGATAGCACATCAGAAACATCTCAGCCTGTCTTAACACCTGCCACTTCCATCCGACCTGCAGTAACAAGATCTGTTTCTCCAAGCACAGCTTTTTCTCAACATCACCTTTCCAGTCTCTCTGCGCCTGAGAGGAAACATACAAAAGAAATATTTTATACAGATTCTTTTATTTATTAATAACAGATTCACACAAATGTAAGGAACTTTTTTTCTGATACCATCAGCCCACCTAGATTTCAGCCTGGCATTTTTATGTTAATTATTGGGCTTTTAATAAATAAATCACTTTATATTGTTGTTTTAGCAAGTCTGTGTGACCAACATAGAAATATTATGTCATTAACTGAATGAAATGTAAGACTCTTCACTGTTTCCAGGTAGCTGAGCAGTAGGTAGCAAGATGTGACTGACTTTTTAACACATTTGTGGAGTAATTAAATTGCTATGAAAGGTCATTTTTAAACATTTTACTCAAAATTGTTACCCTGATAATATATTGTATGCAATGAAAAAGTGTATGAACTGAGAAAACCGCTGCGGAAGCGTTTTCATTAGTGTAGTGGTCTCAGCAGAAACCCTCTCTTGAAACTGTGTCACACAGGAAGAGGAACTAATATCCTGTTTCCATCAAATGTTCCTCATACTCTGAGGATCAAACCTGAGGAGCTCCTTAAAGACTGAGTGTAGAACCATCTATCAGAGCTTTGAAATAACAGCACTGACTCCATGAGTCTCTGACCGCCAGCCACTCGGCATGATCAAATGTCAATGACGTCTCATTCATACGCCTGCTGTAAGAGACCTAGCGCAGAACAATCCCTCATAATCTTACGATTTGCTTTATTGAGCACAGAGCCCAGTTTTCACCGTCGCGCGTGCTTGACACAGTGTAGTGACACACTGAAGTACCACATCTGACAGAGATGGAGAGAGTATTGTTTAAGGATGAGCAGGATAGATCGTCCAGCCCTCCATCAGAGAGAGAGAGATGTGACAGATGGACTAATACTCTTTCTGTCCTCTTTGCTCCTCAGCTGAGGCTTCACACACGAGTTTGATTCAGTTGTGTCTCGCTGGTGGTATTTTTTAAGACCCCGAGAAATCACATGATGAGCTCGGTTCGCTTTCCTGTGTTAACATATTTTCTGCTGAAACGTGTGGCTAGGACATATCAGAAGGCTTTTTTATATACTTAGCAAACAGTGCTTAATCATGTCGCAATCTGACACCCTGATTTGCTACTTCTAGTCAGTTGTTTTCACATTTTCGGAAGTTGACTGTTTAATTTGGGGTAAAACAACTGTCAATATTAACAAAAACTAACCAGTTTAACACACTGATCTAGCCGAACCCAACAGCCATGTTTGTTGGTGAAAAATCTGTCATGCAGGATCAGTTTTTAGTCTGTTTTCTGCAATAATGTTAACTTCATGTATCTTCTAAAAGTAATGTTTTAAATATTTAGAAGTCGGAAAGACGGCAAAGAATTGTACTTACCTTAATGGAGTCTACAGTGATGGTCATCTGCAGTACTACTGAATGTGTTTCTTAATGACATGATGTGGTTTCATCAAAAAGGAAGCTGAGAGAAAAAGACTGGGACAGTGAAAGAGAGAGAGAGAGAGAGAGAGAGAGATCAAGTGTGATCAAATGAGAGGTGAGAACATTCCAGTACGGTGATGCTGGTGGCACAGGCACCAGACACAGCATTGATTGGTCTGTGCCTCAGCTCAATTATAGCACAAGGTTCTGATGAGACAGACACAGTCTTTTCAGTGGCGGGTCACTCGTATAGACCAACATCCACTGGAGGAGTAATGATATACAGTCTGTTAGTTAACCAGACCAATTAACTAACATAAAGACATCAAGTAACCAGTATGGCTGATGTTTAAAGGAATAGCTGACCCTGCTCTATTCTTTTAATACAACTAAAGTGTATAAACACAGATCTGTGGAATTGCTAATATAATGAAGCCACAGCATTGACACTTTATAGGAGAATTAACCTACAAATGGCTTGTTTATAGTTGCATGTTAAGTTAGGAGATGGAAGAATGTTAAAAGAATGACATTACTTTGGACATTTGATTGAAATGAGGGCTTATCTATTCATTTAAATTCATATATAATTAAAACTGCAGAGGTTTCATGATGTATAAGGTTAATGAGTGTTTGTGATGATATAAACACTGATTTGTTTATGAACGTGATCAGGGATTTAAATGATGCCGTCACAATACAATTAAACTTTTGTTCAAAGGTCCTCGTTCCTGACTAACTGAGGTTTTTCTGGGATAATTATTTGAACCTTGTTCTGGTTTAATTTTCCATCGTGCAACAGATGATGTCAACAATAATGAGTGCTTATGTAAATGATTTTCATTGGTGTAATCGTTGATCAATTGCAACATCAATGTCAAACTTCACAGTAATTATTTTTATAGAAAATACACAAACACAAAAAATAATTTTATTGTTACACCATAAAATGACACGGAACATTCTGTGCTTCCGGTTCTGTTGTAAATTCACAATGCTTTTGTGCACAAATCAAAGCTGCATTGAGAAAATCCTAAAATGTCATGACTCTTGTGTGGAACAACCTTCCTGTACAAAACTCTGAACCTCTTGTAAACAGCGGCACAGACACAGACACAGCACAGAATTTAGAGGAAATATCCAAATTTATTCATTCCAGTGTAGTGTAAACATACTGTTGGAAATACAGTGTGTCTTTGTAAGGATGATAAACCAGTCACAGCAGTGAACTTCTACCGTTGAACAGCAGATTTCAGCTCAGCCCGAGGATTTAATTCTGTATGATGTTTTTACAGAGATCTGCTTCTGTGAAGACTTATTGCCAACACGAGCCTTGTTCTCTATGACTGTCACACACTTCATTGCCTGCTGATGGCAGATTCAGTAAATCTGTCATGAGACGCTCTTATTAACTCTATTTACTTTCCTGCTGTCCACACATTGTCACTCATTCGACATTATATTGCCATAAGTACATCTTAATCATTCCATTTCCTGGCTGATGGATCTCTCGCTCTCCTCCTGCATCTCTGTGCTGCTCACAGGTCTGAGTGTAACTTACTGATTATATTCAGAGCATCTCTCTGTCCAAATAGTGATTCTGAGATAAAAACTAATCTGAATACAAACATGCTCAGATCAGCCCTCTAACTGCTGAAGTGCTGCCCACTGCATCCCTCAGGAAAACAGTGTTTTCTGAGATTGCTCTTTTATCGCTCTGAGACTTTATGATGTTCTCAGTTGTGCTTTATTTGAGTATCATTTTAGTATCATTTAATTATTAAAATAATTGTATGACAAATTGGTACACAGTAATCTACAGAGTTAATGTGGAAATGAATGTGGAAAGCATCACTCATATCATTCAGTCTGTTTGAGTTTATTGATTGAAATCTCTGATTTTTGATGACAGACTCTGGAGATTTGGGCAGAACTGAGCAGGAGAAAGATGTAAGAAGCAGAAGACTTCATCAGAACTTTCTCTCCATCTGATCACACGTCATCTAAAGACAAGCTCACACGACAGCAGTGTGAAATCTTGCTGTAATCATACTTTCTCTTGTTAACAACATAACCTAACCCTAACCAACACACTAACGCTGACAGAAAACTAACCCAGCATTTTTATCCTCAAACAACTTTATTTACTATAGTGTTACAGTGTTTTTACAAATGATGATGTCCCCAGAAGGAGGTTTTGCTCAGATTTGTCAGGTTTTTCTGACTTTTGGGTGCAGATTTAAAGTCTACAGTGAGTGTGTTTCTCTGATATGTAGATTTGTATTTGTAGGTTTGGGCTGTAGATAGTTTTTGCAGAGTTATTTTTCATGATTTCATGACCTGAGTTCACTCTCAGTCCAGTCTAGCCGTAATGTGTTCACTGTGTAAGCTGGCAGTTCTTACCCTCAGAAAATGACTTTATTATTCACTGAAGGCTTTGGTCTGCTTGGGAGAGCAGCATATGTTACACTAAACAACAGGGAGAAGTTTGAACCCTGAACAGAGAGACAGAAAGAGCTGATGGGGTAAAGCAGAGCAATAATCTAATGATAATTAAGGTCTATAAAGCACATCAGGCTGCCAGTGCAGCAACTGGCTTACAAACCATCAGCTCTGACATTAATAGCATTGAAACTCTATAAATCAGCTGTGTTATAATACAGTAATGTATTTAAAAGCTGCTGTTTTACACTTTCTGTTGTTGTTGTTGTTTTCGGGGAAATGACATGTTAGCTCACTAAGCTTCAAATCTGGGAAAATGCAATGCTATTTTATTATTATTAATAGACTTATTTTTATTTGTTTATGTTTATGTGTAATGTAGTCATTTTAACCCCTTGTCTAATAAACAATAAGCCATTGGGCATATGATAAAAAAACGCAAACGGTTAGGTGCAGCCGACTTGTCCTGATGTAATTAAAAATTAAACTAATGAGGGGTGTGTCTCTAGAAAAGTAGGCGTTTAAAGCTTGCAGCAGACTGACCGTTAGAGGGTGTTAGAGGGCGTGGTTAATGACTCTAACCCCGCCCAAGCCATTGGACTGATGTCATCAGAGAAAGGCTGCTGTTCTAGAGGGGAAATAGAGTTTCAGATCTTGATTAAAGATAACACAGAGGGAAGTGGAATAGCAGGTTGAGAAAGGGTGCTTAGCCTATTATTCACCTCTGGTGTTATTTATTTATTTATTTTTAGTTCATCACCATGGAAACACAAGAGAACGTTAATTTCTTGGCATTTGGTGTGTTAATGAAGGTATTCCGGATCTTTTCTCATGCCTAAAAAAACATCAAAACACTTAAATGTTAATGTATATGATATATATGTTTTATAGATCTTATAAAAGACCTGACACAAGCTTTTATTTGACAATAACTGAAACAGACAAATGCAAAGGAATCAGAAATCAAAACCAGTTTGAAGTTACATCAGCATCATCTTTAAGCATCATAAGCAGCGTTTCATCAGAATAGTTTCCTGCCAATATTGTCACACTTGGCAACATCACTAAAGTGCAGCTGAGGATTCTGATTTAAAACACGCTGGCTGCTTCACTCAGCAGATTAATGTAACCGACAGTATTGTTAATGGAAGCTGTGGATCCATCGCAACAGCTCCACCTCTGCATCTTCATGGCCTTCCAGCTCTCTCTCTGACATGCCCTGACAGCTGAAAGTTCTCACCAAACAAATGCTGAGTTTTCACACTCCAAAACTGTTTTAATGTGTCATACTTTTTTATAGTTTTGTGCATTTTGGGCCGTTAGTGGTGCTTTCTAAAACTATTTGATATGACATCAAATATATAACATAATATAACATAACATACATTATAAAGATGTGCTTTAGTGATCAGACCTTTATCTAAAACTTTTCCTCCAGACCTGCACTAAACTAGCAACCAGTGTCTCAGTAAACGCCTCTCATATTCTCTTCAGAAAATATTACAGTCTAGTTCTTATGTGGTTATATGAAGGTTGTCGAGGTAATGTTGCCCTGGACAATTATAACATAAGGCCCCAGACTCCCAGCAGTGTAAAAACACATTTAGTTCCCCCCCGTGACAGGCTATCATACCCTGTTATCCCTGCTGTCCACAACAGCTGGATATCTTCACTGTTTTCTTATTTCTGGAATGAGATTTGCAGTACTCTATTGGTTTATTCGGGTTACTGGTATGAGTTAAAAGTTTGTTCACTGCTTCAGTGCTGTTGTGCTGGGAATCATGACAAACAAAATCTGTGACTCTGTCTCAACAACAGTTCCCTTTCAGATCCGAGATAGTTCCACATACATCAAGATGATTCAGATAAGAGCATCAGAATCTATGATCTGGTGAAAGTCCATCAAAACTCAAAACATTTGCAGCATTTCTGAGAACACCAATCAGCCAATCAGATTTCAGCCTTACGATGCTGAAAGTAGCATCTTAAGATGCTGTTGAACTCAGTGAGAAGCTCAGAATGAAATGAACACATGAGATCTTCAGATCAGAGGTGTCGTTCCATCACAGCGACCTTACCAGTGTGTTTTGTGTAGGAACATTAAATCTAGCTAATGAAATTTCCTGTTCTCTGTGTTCAGGTAACAGAGTGAACTCGGATGGCTTTACTAACCCGATCAAATTCAAGCATTATTTCAGCAGCAGGCACAACTTGATTAAGTATTGACAGTGTGATTACGCTCTTCAGTGCTCATTGACTTCTCGTTACAGAACAGCTGATGGAGGATTCACTGCTGATTCCAAGAGGTCTTGCTGCACAGCACATGTTTTACAAGGTCATATCTCAGCATCTGTTCTGTTTACACTGCACATGATTTCTTCTGCCTGAAAATCTGTTCGAAATCCCACAAGCAGTTTCACATTTCTCATTTCATGTGTAACGTTGAAGAGCGAACGATCTTATTTGAGGCAACGTGTGCCATCACAACGTGTGCCATCACAACGTGTGACATCACAACGTGTGACATCACAACCTGTGCCATCACAACGTGTGACATCACAACGTGTGCCATCACAACGTGTGCCATCACAACGTGTGCCATCACAACGTGTGCCATCACAACGTGTGCCATCACAACGTGTGCCATCACAACGTGTGCCATCACAACGCGTGACATCACAACGCGTGACATCACAACGCGTGACATCACAACGCGTGACATCACAACGCGTGCCATCACAACGCGTGACATCACAACGCGTGCCATCACAACGCGTGCCATCACAACGCGTGCCATCACAACGCGTGCCATCACAACGTGTGACATCACAACGTGTGCCATCACAACGTGTGCCATCACAACGTGTGACATCACAACGTGTGCCATCACAACGTGTGCCATCACAACGCGTGCCATCACAACGCGTGACATCACAACGCGTGACATCACAACGCGTGACATCACAACGCGTGCCATCACAACGCGTGACATCACAACGCGTGACATCACAACGCGTGCCATCACAACGCGTGCCATCACAACGCGTGCCATCACAACGCGTGCCATCACAACGTGTGACATCACAACGTGTGCCATCACAACGTGTGCCATCACAACGTGTGACATCACAACGTGTGCCATCACAACGTGTGACATCACAACGTGTGACATCACAACGTGTGACATCACAACGTGTGACATCACAACGTGTGACATCACAACGTGTGCCATCACAACGTGTGACATCACAGTGCTTATTCACTAACTCTGAATGACATCACTTTTTTGTTGTAAACGTCACCATGTTTTAACATTTATCCGTAACACTTATATTCATAATTATATCCATAATGCATGATTTCGTTGTTGGACACTTAAGCCACACTCACTTGAGTTGAGTCCAACAGATGCTTGAGAAAGGATTGTCATGTTTATCGTGATTAACTGTGAGTGTACAGTGCTTCATTCCAGCACATGAGCTGCACTTAAGATCAGAATGTAACGACAAAAGCAAGACATAACAATACAAACATTAAAATAAAAGCTTGTTTCACCACAGATGTAGTGTAACAGACAGTAAATATAAATGTGTGTGAAGCAAGAATACATTGTGCTTATATAAACATATATAATGTGTTCAATATATAACTGCGGGTTCAAGTTTGATTTTCAGCCTGTGACAGATAAGTTGGTTTTTTTGTAGCCATTAGGCTTTAAAAGCGGCAGAGTTTTCTTTCAGAGGAATAAAGGCAGAGATCCAGGTGCAAGTCGGGGAACTCTCAGAGGGCTCAACACTTTCAGTGAGACACCTGGAAGCTTTACTTCAGACGTTCTGTCTGCTGTGTGAAGCCGAGTGATGTTTCCAGAGATGCCCTGAAGCCAGAGCTGCCCGCCAGTGCTTAGCCCCGCCCACTTTACTCCCCACCAGAGCAGTGCTGCAGTAAAAGCAATGACTCTCTCCTGCTTAATGTCAATAAAACAGCTCAGGGCTGATGCGCAGCGGGCGGCTGGGGCTCTTATTGCCTCTTATGAGGCAGGTGTAGGGATTGCATTTATGAAAAGCAAAGTAGACGAGGCAAAAAGACACTTGCCATACCATGCAGAATAAGCTTTAAAGATGATTCCTCATAACGGGACAGTTAAAAAAGAATTTACTTTTTCGCAGTAGACCACAAGCAGCTACTGTTTTTATATGAGGACCGTTAAAGTAACCATGTCTGTCCAGCACTAAGAGGGACCAAAAACCCACCATTAAAGATATCTGCTATTTTTTGATTTATAAAATTTGCATTAAACATTTTCTAAAATACCTTTATCTTAGAAAATAAGTTTGTGAGAGAAAAAAAATTGTTCCGCAGGGGAATAAAATGAACCCCTGCAGGTTTGGAACAACCTAAATAACGGGAAACAAATAATTAATTTTAATCTTTCACTGCTATTTCGAGTATTTAAGTTGTTTTTTAGTATTGTAATATTCAGTGTCCCTTGAAAGCTTTGTTTTCTTGTGTCATTAAATCAGCTTAAATGACCTCATGTTAAAACATTTTCTGCTTCAGAACGAGACAACCAAACACTCAAGACACATGAAAGTTCACCTGGCTCAAATAAATAACGTTTCCATGGAAATGGATTCTTATCTTTCTCTGCCTATATCTGCTGACCTTCTGTTATTAATACATGTATAAACACATTAGAGGAAACCTGAAATTTGTTGTTTTCAGAGAAGATGAGGGTTGTAGATTGATGTGCGGAGAGAGGCAGAAATCTTTAAAACACTCTCATTCATTCATGCTGTTACATCGGTCCAATAATGTAATACTGTATGTATATAATGTAATAATGTAATACAGTTTAATAGAGGTTAGATCTGTTTGATGAGGACGATCAGTATCACAGGGAGGAAGTGACCTTTGACCCTGTTCAGAACTGTTTCTAGTTTGAGGTAAAGTGACAAGATGATCAACATGTTACTTAAACACATGAATTAGAAGCTAATTTGTCAGCCAAACACACACTGTTCCAAAACCGAGCAATCCGCTCACCTACACAATATTTTTAGACATCGTAAGCGCGCCCCCGATGTGAAGCTGTTCCAAGCAGTAGACAGCTAAATTACCCGCTACACACCGAACCCATTTAGTCTATTTCTCTGTTTACAAGCTCAGCTCAAAACTAACAACCTGAAGCACAGAGGTTAATGGTCTGATAAATGTTGAACAGCGTTATAAATCAATGCTTCACTCGTCACAGCAGCTGATCCTGATATTAACCTGATCCTGATATCACTCATCTGTCATGGTAAAATATGGCCAGTTTGCTCTGTGGAAATGAGCCGCAGAGACTCTGTGGATAAATGATATTTCAGACAGACTGAGGAAGTTTCTTTCTTTCGCCTCGGATGCACATAACTCACGAGAGATCTGGTTTTTCTCTCCGCCCATCATGGTGATTGTTATTTTTCATCTAACAGAGATATTGTTTAGTATCACGAGCAATGTGATTTTTACAAGCTGCAGGACACAGAGCAAAACGCCGCCTTCTGTTTCTCTTCTGTGTATCGAATGATCTTGAATGGATCCTCTTACATTCTTGAACGTGCTCGGACAGCAGGGGAAGCATTACATGAGTGTGTTGGTTATTTTCTCTGACATTTTACACGACATTTCAATATGAGCCTGGACTCCAATTATTAGGAATCTCAGCTAGGGGTCATTTGGACCTGCTGTCAAGTGTCTGTTCAGCCCGCTGTGTTTTCAGGTTAAACTGAAGCCAGTGACCTGCCTGTAATTGAACTGAAGGTGATTTCTCGACGAGCTCTGAGTGGTGTAGTGGACAGGTCACTGACAGAACACAACAGAAGACTGACACCTGTGACAGGAACTTCAAATTAGACACAAGGAGCGCAGAGAAACTGTCAGGTGAGACGTTCTCTGTGCTAATAGATCTGTGAGCCGGAGAGATGAGGGTCATCACAGACGTCCGGTGATCCACAGATGAACACACACTCTCAACACTCTCAAGTCTGTTGTAAGTCATAGTTGAGGTGATGCAAAAGTAGCTACTGTAACAAATAATGTTTCATAAGGCGAGACTTGCTTATGTTTCTTTGAAAAGTTTCTTTGAACAAGTTCCCAGCTAACAGAGACGTTCTCAGAACGTTGGCTAATGTTCCCTCCATTTACAAAAGCATTCTTGCAGTACTGTTTCCTTAATGTTTCATATCATAAACTTTAAAAACGTTACTCCTAAACAGTTAGTGGAACATTTAAAAAATGTTACAGAATGAAATAAATGTTAACCAAGCCATAACATTAATACAACGTTTAAAAACGGAACGTTTTGAACATTCCTAGACCTTCCAAAACTTTTGAATGGAAACATTAGGGAAATGTTTCTACAACCTAAAGTTTTTGCACATCACACACACACACACACACACAAGCAGCCGCTCATGTTGAGCTCATGTTGAGCTCATGTTGTCAGAACGTTCTCTGATTGCTGTGACTGTAATCACTCATTACTCTGAAAAGTTTCCAGGGGAAACAGCTGCTTAACAGCTATGAAATCTCATTATTTATGTAAATGAAGATCTTTCTGAAAGGTTTTCTTCATGTCTGGGTATTATGACTGTCAGTCATTATTAGCATCATTTGAAGAGGAAAAGCGTTTTGAAGGAGCTAAGACCGCACACTCAGGTAAGATGTTTACTGCAGGAAGTAATCTGTACCTTTCTCCAGATGTTTTTGGTCCTGGGATATTTGCTGTGGAATGGAGCCTCACACCATCGCACCCTTCAGATGCTCATTATATGAGCTGTGTCTTAGATTTGCTGCTACATGGTATTAGTTTGTTTGTCTGTATATTTAAATATATGTTGCTCTGTGACTAAAGTGCATTTATATTCACAAGCTTCTTGATCAGTATTGACATCATTCTTTATTATGCCCACAGGCTCTTGAGTTGAAGTGGGAACACACACACACACACACACACACACAGACACACACACAGATAGATAGAAGGAGAGAGAGAGCGAGAGAGAAAGCAATTTATGTGCATCTTATTTTTTTGTCATTTCCCTGTATTTCATTATCTGGAAGTGTTCGTTAAACCTTAACTTGATGTTACTGAAAAAACACTTAAAATTTGATTAAATGTTACTTTGTTCAAGGATTTTAAAAAGACGTTTAAAATATGACAAAATGTGTCTGTGTTTTATAAATCTTTAAACAGAAGACCTCGCTCTGAATTCAGATCATGACACTTCATATCATCTGTCTCTTATAATAATCCAGTTGTGTGTGTGTGTGTGTGTCCTCTGGTCTGTTTGTTTAATGTGTATCTGGATCTGCTCAGACTGGATTCAGTCATACAGAACAACAGTGTAACACGAACAAGTGATAAAGTCATTGAGATTCAGCACAGCTGTCAGGCACACAGTTCAGTGTGACTGAACTCACTCACTCTAAAGGATCTTTCTGATGGACGGCAAGGTCATTTGGAGGCAAGCCTACATCTCTCTCTCTCTCTCTCTCTCTCTCTCTCTCTCTCTCTCTTTCTCTCTGTCTTTCTCTCTGTGTGTCTTTCTCTGTTAGAAGTTTGGAGAGCGAATACATGGGTTTTGATGACGACAGTTTTCAATGATGCAACACCAACCGAGGCCTCACGCCACAAAAACTGACTTTAATTACAACGCAAACCGCTTTCATATAGCACAACAAAGTTTTGGATGTATTTTTGGCAGCGTGTTCTTGGTATTCCTAGATATGAAAGAGGCATGAAAGCAGGACAGATCTGATGTCCATCAGGGAAAGAGAGAGAGAACGGTTTATGATTGTAAGCCATCTGGGCCGGTTTAATGATGCCCGAGTCTTATGTTGGGGTCTGTGGTGTTGTGTTCGATGTTTGAGAATTTAACAGACGGCTATGAAATGCAGCTGTAGACTCATGAATATTCGCTCTACTCTTATTAGTCTGATTAATATATTTTTTGTGTTATTGCTAAACAGCATTCACTAAATCCTGCTCTTTCAGTCGCTTATCTGTTCATCGTATCTCCTTGAAACCTGTTTAGCATTAACAACATTTAATTTGGATTCCAGATTATCAGTTTGCCAGCATCAGTGATATCTCCATTATTCTATTTTTCCTCTGATTAAAGTTCTTTGAAGTCAGACATGTTTCTCCAGGAAAACACGATATGTGTCAGATTATAATGGCATCATGTGTCCTTCATCCGTGTTTAATCCTGTTGTGTAGATCTGATGAGGTATCGGCCGGCTGTCTATTACAGTAGTAATACAGTAATACAGTACAGTAAAGCAAAGCATTTTTAATCTTTCTTAATGAAATTTCACATCTATGTTCTTATTTAAATCAACGGGCTTTACTTTATTTTACAATGAATATTGTTATGAAATCACCGCTATGAAGTTATTTTCAAACTGTGATATTACCGTAACACAAAGACAAATGCATATGATTATAAACACTCCTGGAGTATCTTTTTATTATGAGCACATGATGGTATTATTTGTATGCTGCGCACTGAGGTCACATTACGTATTCATTGCACAGAATGTGATTAACTGCTTGTTTTCACCGAAAATTCACTGAATATGAACAATACACCACACACTCCTGAGGGAAACTCTGCTTTCATGAGCTGTCAGGCCCTTTGCCTTCCAATCTTCCAGTCTTTAGGGGGATTTTTCTGTGCTAACCATGTCAGTTAGTCAAAACCTCAAAAAAATGTATTTTTAGTTCCATCATGAATTCCCATTTGTGTCCTTCTGTACAAACCTTCTGCAAACTACTTCAGAAGCTATTGGCAGTTTTCTGCAGTGGAGAGGTAAATATGATTTGTTGAAGTTATAGAAACGGTCTCTCTTGACCTCTGTGTGTGTGTTTGGGGGTTTATATTTCTTTGTTTAGGTTATCATCATTTATATTTATGTCACATGTCTGCTTGTCTTTGGTGGTTTATTATGTAGACTTTTCATTTGTACTTTTTCTTTCTGAATGTTTCCAGCTGTGTAAATCTTTTGAATTGTGGTTCTCTGGCTCGCAGGCAGGTCTTCTCATGAACTAGTTTGTGCTAAGTTTCTGTTATTGCTTTCATGGTGTGTGTTCTTTCATTCCTGGCCCTAAAAACTCGATTTGTGACTTTATATATTTCAGATTTATATAGTCTGTTGCAAGAGTGAAGCAAAATAAAGGATTCACATGAAAGGAATTTAAAAGTATAAAATATAAGTGTTGAGGGTGTAGTAAAAAGTTTCCAAGAGATTTGATCTGACCTTCAAATATAACAAAAATGATGACACTGAAATGTGTTTTTAGCTGTTTATATTTAATCAAAGGGAGAAATGAAATGTCAGTACTTCAGTTGTGCACAAGTTGTTCCTGGAGTGTTACACATGTTCTCATGTCTGAGAACATTCAGCTGTGTTCTGCATTATTGACGAGCTAATGAGTTTTCCAGTGAATCAGAGCGTGATGATTCATTTTTGTTTTCTTTATTCTGGTTATGATTCTTTAGGCTTGTGCTGCTTCTCAACATCAACACCGTCTTTGTCTTCCGGTTGTTACTGTGAAATGTATCCACAGATCACCCAATAATTTACAACACAAGAACCACCCAAAGAACTGAGCTAAAAAACAAAACGTCTCTTTTAGACCAAAACCTTTTTATCTTTACAGCAGCGAATCAAACATCTCCACCGGCTTTAATGCAAGAGACTGACTTCCCTCTGGAGTGGCAGAAAAGCCTCGGACAGCAGAAGTCTGGCTTCATGTGCCTGCTCCCACCAGCTCTGCCAGACAGACCAGACCTGTGTAGCTTTCCCTGATTCACACAGTCTGATGTCCTGTTGAGGCCATGGAGACCTGCTGATCGTTCTTTAGGAGAGTGACAATGGTGGAATGAGAGAACACAGAGCCACACAGCCAGCAAGTACGGCTAAGTGCATACTGCATACTGCCTACTGCATACAGAGACCTGAGGGAAAAAGTGTTCCAGCTCTGTCCTGACATTTAACTCTCTGTCGCTGCCCCCCGAAAATCACACAAGACGAGGGTTTGAACTTTATCTTTATTGCTAAAATTAAAGCAGCACTTACCACAGTGATTTAGAAGTACTCAGAGTTCTGTCTAAATATGACAGGATGGTGTCTTAACTAGCAGTAAAGAGTAAATTAGGAGAGTTTTCTGCAACAAAATGCAATTTGAAACATGATGTTGAACAATAGCTTAGTACAGTGCAGTATAGTATAGTAAAGTATGATACAGTATAGTATAGTATAGCACAGTATAGTATGGTATAGTATAGTATAGTATGATACAGTATAGTATGGTATAGTATAGTATAGCACAGTGCAGTATAGTATAGCACAGTGTAGTACAGTGCAGTGCAGTGCATTACAGTATAGTACAGTATATGTATACAATTAAGCTGTAGAATGTTTTATGAATGCGCCATGCTGTGATTTCTACACTCTGCAGTTTCTTTAATATTTGTAGTTTTAAACAGTCATTCATAGCCTCACACCAGGAGCAAACAATAAACCAGATGAGACACAAAATTCAACATGCATTAAAACAGAGCAGAGCAACCTCAGAAAGACCACAGAGAGTCAAAGCATTAAACATAAACATATGCATGTATGTATAACCTGGAATAGAGATTTGTTCTGGAGAATGTTGCTTAAATAACAGAAGTCACAAACCTCTGTTTTGTCCAGACTGGAAACTGCCTCTCTCTCTCTCTCTCTCTCTCTCTCTCGTCTGCCTCCACACTCATAAATTAAATGAGCTCTAACTAAACACTGCTGCTTTGCAATGTAATCAGCATGTTATTAAAAGCTAGATAACAGTATAAACAGTGAAACTGTACTGCTGTCTAGCAGTAAATGATATAATTAGAGATCCAGCAGGGCTTGATTTTACACTCGTACTCATGAAGCAATGAAACCTAATTAACCCAACAATTATTTTCCCTTTTGCATCAGATAACAGTTTGTATTTTCCCTTCTACTGTCCAATAAGCCTTAATTCTCTGTTTTATTTACAAAGTGTTAGTAGCTCTTCATAAAAAAGACTCTTCATTTTACCTGCCACCTAAAAGCAGATATACTGGGCAAAAATATTGGCCACACAAATTTTAAATCCAAATAATCATAATTTAAAAAACACTAATAATACAAACATGTCAGCTTCTTCATAAGTTTCTCTGTACAAGCTGTTACTCAGAGCTATTTTCGCTGTGTTTCTTTTACGAGGTGAAATTACTGAGCACACATTCGGCCTTATCGGATCAAACCTCACTGGAATGTTTTATGTTGGTTAATATGTGAACAGTAAGGAAACAGGGCCCTTGGGCCAAACTCTGCCGGGTCTGCCGGTCTCAGCACGGGCTCGGCTCTGACGGAAAGTCTCATTAATGAGGGAGGAAATGTCACACACAGGCAAGCGGAACAAACCATTTAGACTTCTCCCTCAAAACATTCCTTGTAATATAATAAGATGCCTGTTAGACACATTTCTGCTGTCTAGTGCCGGGCAGGAAATGTGTTTCCCAGAATTGGTAAGTATTACTATTGGTAAGATACTGCTTCACCCGCAGCACGTGTGAGGCTGCGAAGCTCATTTTATTCCTGCAAATGATCATCTAAGAAAGAGAAACATCCTGATTATTTCTCATATCTCTCATATACAAAACCAAGAATATTACCCAACATTTCATTAATAAAACATAGCAATCAATATTTAAAAATGTCATGCTATGTTTAATGTATTTTAAAACTAAACTTATCAGCAGAATGAAAATGATTTAACAAAAACAAACATGTGAAGACAGACAATTAAATGAAACTATGTGAGAGGCCGGCAAAACAGCTGCAACACAATGGTGCACTGGCAAAAGACAAGAAGTCGTTTATGAACATTATTTTATTCATAGTGTAAATGTAAAAAAAATGTGTTGAATAAACTGCTATTGTGTGGAAGCACATTAACTAATAAATGCTAATCTGAATCGTTTATGCTTCACAATAATTGTTCTTCTATTGGCAAACAATAATTTTAGACTGAGACATCTGCAATTTAAAATTAGATCATAAAATCAGATCTTCAAATGGGACTCTGATAATTGATAGCGGATGAGTTCACTTTGATATCATGCAGTTTTGATTGGATGGGCCTCAGCCAATCACACTGTGTGCTGGTGCAAGGGCAGAGAGAGAGTTTTGGAGGTCAAACCCAAAGTGGAGATAAAAACGGTCAGAAATCACGACTGCAAACAGCCCTCACGCATCCCAGGAAACAAACACTCCAGTTTGCCCGATGCTTATTATTTATCATTAGTGTTTGAGCTGAGGTGAAAGATTTTTCATCTGAAGTGTCACTCAGAGGTCAAAGGCACAGAGCGAGTCATACGTGTAATGAGAATGTTTCCTGTAGTCTGACATGCAGAAGTCACATGATCACAGACACCAATTACAGTCAGATGACACTCATGCTCTGAAGTGGAGAATTGTGGGAATATCCCATTCTTGACTGATTTTTAAAGTCATTAACATGAATTCTGTCAGAAAGGAATCATGCATGAGTCACTATTTATTTTTTGAACCAAAAACGTTTAAAAACTTTCAGTTCTACCAGTTTGAGTGTTATTTGACACTCTTCTACTTTAAGAATTTCGAAGGGAAACGATGCATTTTGACTGGTATTTAAGAACAAGAGGAAACTCTTCCAGGGTTTCTGCACTCAGGATAGCTGTCTGATAGTGCACCCTTCACAGCAAAGGTGAGGAGAGAGTGACGAAATAACCTCAGGTCATGACAAACTTTATAAAAAGAAGTGATGCTGAGAACAATCTATAAGATAGAAGAGAACAGTCTAAAAACCGTGTCTGTAGAATCATGTTTACTTCTTAATTACAGTATAATACAACACAATGAGACTCAGTCTAGTTTATTATATATTTATCAGGTCCGATTTTCTTTTCTTTTTTAACAGATTAGAGATTAGTTTGCCGTTCATACAATATGGTGACCAGAATTACTTCTGTTTGATGACGCAAGTTATTTTGATTTGTAAGTCATAGAAGGGGACGATGTGTAACTCTGCCGATATAAATTGAATCCGCTTTTATTGCTAAGAAACAACTCAGGTGCATGGCTGAAGCTTAGAGGAACATTTAAAAGCCCTTCTATCCAAAAACAATCTCTCTAATGAAATTGTTTCTGCGGCCTCTGCTCTCATCTCCTCGAATAGAAGAGGATTTAAGCAAAAAGCATCAAAAGTACAGATCAGTGAGATCAAAACCTTTCCTTCAGCGGGGGAATTATTTTCAGGCTAAATCAGAAAAGCATATTCCCAATATGATGCGTTCAGGAGTTGCTCTCTGATGAATCGAGGGTTGTTGGAGAGAGTCCAGGGGTCATGTTGGAGCATGACAATATAAGAAGCACAGAATTGAATTGTTGGTGTGACCTCACACCAGAAACTATGGGGTGTCTGTCCTTGACTGCGTTGCTCGGCAGCTGTTAGTTTTTGTGCAGCGTTCAGCAGTTTAGGAACACGCAAGCCACATGAGATTGTGCCAAAACATGCATGGAAAATTGCAGGACGCTCGCTGTGTGTGTGTGAAGTGACAGAAACGTTATATATTAAAATAAAATAAGAATATCAGTAATGTTCAATTATTCTTTCCTGGAATTCAAACCCTTGACCTTCTGCTAGTTCTACTCTACTAGGCCCGTTGTGGACTTTTGAAAATGCACAAAGAACAGCAGTGACATCATCGTTCTCAAATGGGTGTCATAGCAACTGAATTAAAACAAACCCCTCTCACTTTCTCTCCGTCTGTTTCTCAACAGCGCTGCTGTTTCATTAATTGTGCTGCATCTCTGTCCAGCAGGAACACTTGCTCTCTCTGGTGCTGATTTGTGGGGAAAAAGGGTGGACATGTTGTCCCCTGGCAGTGATATTCTGTGGAGAGCTGTAGAGGGAAACATGCGACTGGAAGAATACTCTGATTCTCTTCTGGTCTTTGTGTTGGTTTTCCTGTTTCATTCTTCAGTGCGTTTTTCTCAGGTTCTGTTCTGTGGCTCACAGACGCAAAGCTTGTCTTACCAAGAGAAATCAACTCCTTATTCTGTTTCTGTAAACTCATTTCTGAAGCAGATGCTCGTACATCATATTGTGGCGATAAAGCAGATTAGCTGAACATGGCCACAAACTTTGTTCGCTTCTGCTTCCCAATATACAGCACGGAACAACAGTGGTGCAGTAGATGTTACAACCAGTCAGCACAACTCAGACCTCTAGAAGAACAAACGCTGTCTTTATTTATAAAAATAACTTAAACAGCAGTTGTGGTGGTTGTAGATTTGTATATTTGTGTTTTTTGGGGCGCAGGAAGTTTCTCGTAATAACACTGTGAGCCTTTGTGTTTGAGAACCTAAAAGCCAGTCAGAATGAAATGGACATTTAATATCACGGCAGTGTTTGTAATGCAGATGAGTGATCTCCAGAGGTCGTGTTCAGAGCTGAGAGACAGACAGCACATAACACTCTATAAGCTCATGTAATGGTGTGGATTTACTGCAGCTGAACTGCAGCGTGTTTGTAAGTGTCAGTGGAAGTATTTCTCTTACTGTTTAAACTGAAGTAGTTCAGGTGTCTCGGAGCAGATAGTAGATTTAGCAACATCACAATCGCTGGTGATCAGAAAGGGTGCGGTTTGATATTTAGACACAGAGGCCAAATCATGTCAGTCGCTGTTTTCTTGGTGATAAAAGAACCACAGCAACCATAATATTAACTTCTAAATGTAGATAAAATATCAGAAAGAACATCTTATAAGTGTGAGCTGCAGAGCTGTACTGTTGTTTATATAGTACAGTGTGCCATCAGAAAGTGTAAAGTTGCAAACATTATGTAAATACAAGCTGTAAATAAAGGTTTTTTGGTGGTTCAGTGTCTCTATCAGTTGTGTAAGCAGCTTTCCATACTGTCAGTTCTCATAACTTGTGTTAATAATTCTGTTCTCTTATTTATCTTCCCTGTAGAGAGTTGTGGTCTTTAGCCTGTGGCACACAGAGAGAGAGTCTTTGTTAACTTATATATGTTAATGTCTTTTCTGCACATTTTGCCTTTTTGTCAGCTTTTTTATTAATTATGTTCGTTACCACAACAATAAATTGGATGTTAAAGACTGAATTATAATGAGTTAATATTTCTTCTCTGAAAGCGTTTAACCTGCGAGAATTGCTCCGAGATAAATGAATGTTTAAAACAAATGATTTACTGGCCAGAGGGTTTGGAGAATAAACAGTAGGTGTGAAATAACAGATAATCATTGTGTGTTTGTTTGCTGCGTTCCTCATGGCAAGACGAAAGGACGATTTTTATTTCTGTCGAACCTGCGGCGTAGACTCTGCATAGCTAAAACATTAATACGCTTGTGTTGAAGCCACAGGAAGTACCAGACTTGTACAAAAATATTCTGTTTAAGCTAATGCATTTAAACGTTCTTTTTCGAAGCGTAATAACAAAGTTTGAGAATACATTGAAAAATAAAAGCATTTTAAATAGTGACATCACACTATAGACATGCAAAGTGAACTGTGGCCCGTGTATTTGAAGATCTGTGAAAGATTTCCGACAGAGATTTGAAGATTATGTGTCGCAGTGCTGTTCTGATCCCGTACTCGTCTCTCGTCCAATCAGATTAAAGAACAGCAGCTAGCTGTTGTATAATGAATAAAACCTCTGAATTATGCAGTAAGATAAATCAGCAGAATTCGGTCTTGGGTCACATTAGGGTTATGATGAGGTCGGTGAGATAAGAAAGTAAAAAAATCTAAGCAGGATGGATCTCCAGGGTGATGACCCGATCTTCCAGTTTGAGGAAGTGGAGAAGAGTGAAGACACATGGGAAAACGAGTCCACCATGAGCGGACAGGCTGAACTGATCCAAGGTCTCCAACTTGCTCTTTAATCCTCGGCTGGAGGCATGAGCTTGAGGCGCTGTCTCCACCCAAACTCTCCTCTGAGTCTCCTCAGCTGACACGCACAATGAAGAAAGAAAATAGATAGAAGGATAAAACAGGAAAGAGAGATAGTTACGTTCTGTTCCATCTCTTACAACAGAGAATTGACCACCCACTCAACTTCTCTCTCTCTCTCTCTCTCTCTCTCTCTCTCTCTCTCTTTCTCTCTCTCTCTCTCTCTCTCTCGTGTCCCTGAAGTCCTCAGCAAATAAAATGTCCTTCTGAATTTAGAACAGCTGTGATCAAACATGAGTGCGATCGATATCGTTCAGTCATTTTAAATGATTTGTGAACTTTGTGAAATGCACCAGAAGAAATTAGAAATATGTTTATGCAGCTGTTTTCTGCATAAAGACAGTTTCTAGCACCGAATGTCTATCAAGCTCCAGTAAAAAATGATGTAATGAAGTAATTCATGCGTCTTTTTCCTCTGTTCATTTTTGTCTTTTTTTGGAGTTTGGTGGGGATGGTCCTTGTGACCTTCTGTATGGAAATGAGAGACAAAGTAAGTGTGAAAATTCTTTGTCAGACTAACAGCACACAGATGACAAGGGGGCAAGTAAATACTGACAGAGTTTTAATTTTAGGGTGAACTGTCTCTTGAAGTCCGCTGACATCCCAGACACACAGTTATGGTGTGTGTTAGCTGACTGTGTGTCAGACAGAACAGTGACCCTGATCTGTGTTGAGGCAGTTTTATGGAGAGTTTGTGAAAGTGAAAGCTCACAGAAGACCACAGCAGCACACACTGACTGCAGCTTTGAGCCGAGGTGAGACCGTGAAGAACAGAATGAGTGTTGAACAGATCAAAGCAATGAAACCTCAGGCGAAATCCAGAACTTCTGAAACCAAGCCACCCCTCACCACCCTCAAACAACGTCCAGAATCATTTATTCCCGAGTGTTTTACTGAATGTTTTTGCTGCAGAAAACAATAACAGCGAAGGAGTTTGAAGGAACGTGAGAAACAATGACAGAGTTTTTATCTCTGGCTGATCTGATGCTTTGAAGGGAAGCAGGAAAACAGGTCTTTCTTTAGTGCAGAAGTCTTTCAAGAGTCATGCTAGCTGTCTCCATGCAGAGTTTGTGTTCAAGGTCAGTGTGGCTTTCTCCTTCGCTCACACTCAGAAAGACAGAGTGAACAGGACAGAGGCGACTAGCATTAACCGGTTATTGTCAGCCAGCAGTCTGCAGCAGAAATAGGGGCACGGTGTTGTCATGCATAAGAAATGCCGAATACTACGATGAAAGATTTACTTCTTTCTGTACAGAGATTTTAGACTGTGACTTCTTGTTCTGTTCCGATGTGCTCAGATCCAACTGACGACTTCATTTTTCCTTTGTGTTTTTCTGTGGTGATCTCTGGGTGTGTTTCCTGGGAGCTTTAAGTTGTGTAATGGGCCGGAAGCCCCTCACATACAAATATCAGGCTTTTTATCAGAGGGGGAAATTTATAACAGCTGATGTTTCAGAAAATGTACCATTTAAACTGTATTGTGTTTATAGTAGAATACAATAACTCTACGAGTATCATTCAAACCTTTTCTGATGAATTCAATTTCATGATCATTTCAGTATTTTACTGCATAACTTGAGGTCAATTTCTCATGATGTATAATTATATTTGTCTAGTAAGATACACACAGTGGAACTAAAAACTATTTTTACCTTTAAACACACTAAAAATAAATGAATGGCACTGCATTGGCTCTCTCTCTCTCTCTTTGTAAGGCAAAGAGATAAATGTAAATGCATTATGTCAAGTAATTTTACTAGACCTTATACACATCTCACTTTTATACTTAATCATTGAAAACCTAACAAGCTTCTTTATGAAATGGTTTTGCTTTAAAAGCGTGTTTGTGCTTTCTTTAATTGACAGTAAATAATGGCCTCTTTATATGTTATTATCTAATGCAGTGACATTTGTGAGATGTCCCCTGTATGCTCAAATTAATTGTTCTGTTGGACTTGATTTGGTTTTCCTTTTGTACGGTAAGTTTAAAGGAGACCTGACTGGCTGACAGCTAATTTCAGTCATTTTTGTAGCTTCAAGTGTATGTTTGTTCTGTATTACTGTAATCATGTGCTGTACAGCAGTGTTGGTTTGTGAAAACCTCCACACCTCTTTTTTATGACAGTTTTCCCAGCAGATGTGAGAATCATGCCAAACACTAATGGAACTGCATGGAACATGTCCCAGCTCTTCCTGTTCATCCCAGTGGACAGATCTTCATGGATTCTCTAGTGATCTCAGCTGAAAAGCGTCTTATTTCCACTCACCTGCCCTCTGAACTTCTCCCGGACTCCTGCGAGAACATCTTACAGGTCGTAATCTGTGTGTCTCTCTCATCAGACGTTGATTTTGAACAGCTTTCATGTCTAATGGAGAGATTTTACACATAAAACAGGAGAGTGATTGGTTAGGAAAATGGACGTTTTATGCCGCTTCATATTCAAACTTACAAGGATATTTCTTTGGATGTTTAATCTCTGTAGTCTCTGAAAATTGCAATCAGATTATCTTTGTTACATGCATAAGTAATGGGTTTCATGTAGTGTAATCTAGGCCCAAACTCACGATTTTTTAATAAGCTGCAGGCGTGTATGTAAACCAGAGTTTTAAATGTCTGTATTGTTTAGTGTTAATGATGTTGAGATGATCTTTTCATGGATCAGTTTCATTAGAAACTCAGGCTTTGGTTTCTTTACGCAAAATGTAATTTCTTAAATCTTTTGGTTTTGAGGTAAAATTTGACCTGAATTTGATCTTGACAGTTTTTGTGCACACACCAGAGATTGTTCTACTGGGCTCTAAACACAGACGTCCCACAGGATAAGATCAGTCATATGAGTCATGTCATGACCAAATGAAATCCAGAGGGAAGTGTGATCACACCGGGCTGCAGCTCTGTGGCTGAATATTTCCCTGGAAACGTGTTAGTCCAGCATATTGGCAGATCACCGAATGAATCCCCTCTTTTTTAATCCTTTTCTTTATCATAAGATTATGAAAATCCTGATCCCTCTTCTCTCCGATATTAAACTGCATCCATAATACAACTCCAGGCCTAAAGAAATCAATGGTCGACTCTCTCTCGGTACTTGTGGCTCAAGAGCACTTTGTTTGGAGTTTTCTCGGCCTAATTTGTGATTCTGCACCTCGTGTCGCCGTCAGAGACATGAATAATGTGTAAGAGGCCGTCTGACGTTGGCATTCTGAAAGCACCAATCTGTTCAAACGGACACAAATTGGAAAATCGCTCCAGTTGAATTTTCATTCATTGAAGGGTTGAGTGGCTGGCAGGGTTGTTTTCTTACCTCTGTCACCTCCTCTGAGACTCACTCTTGGTTTGTGTGTGTGTGTGTGTGTGTGTAGAGGTTTGTGCTGTACATGACACCTGGAGCTCATTTTCTCCTTTCATCTTCTGTATTAAGGAGGGGATGTCTGTCCTCCAGTGAACTTGACTGACCTCAGCTCGGATATTTGTGCGTCTCGGAGCAGGCGGAAAATTCCTCCTCAATATGCCACAAATTGCAGCAAAAACATATTCAGTTCTGGGGGGGGGTGAGAAATGAAAATACTGTAGATATATATATATATATATATATATATATATACACATATATAATGTATAACCTTGAATAACTTTGAGGGCACATATAGATATTAGCATTTTACATTCCAAATTTAGCTCTGAGCTTCTTAAACGCATGAAAGGGTACGATCATGTTTCTATGTGGTTCTGTGAGCGGGTTCTGTTCTCTGACATCATTTGTAACACTATGATAAGTAATATAGGTTCATTTGTAAACACTGCAGTGGCTTAATTAGACCTGGTAACATTAATCTGTTTGTTCAAGCATCGGTATTTCTATCTGATAACAGCATCAGATCATGGTACTAACATGCGTTTCTTTCTATGTAAATGACAGGTAGACAACCATAGATCTTATACACAGATTGTGCTAATGTGTATGTTTCAAAGGTGGCTTTCTCTCCGTGCGTGTTTAGAAACGAATGAAATCTTTGAGCTCCTGGAGAAGATCGGGTCATAACTGGTGTTGAGGTGCTCATGAAAACACTGCTGCTTCATTAGAGGGTTATTAGTCTCTTAAAATGTCATTTATTCTCTAAAGACAGAATGACCTCTGGAACGATGCCTCATCCAGTGTGACCCCTGACAGTCTCTGACATCTGCTGTTAACTCCCTGTTGTCATTTCACCCCAGAGAGACCCTTGAAAGCACACATATGAGATAACAGAGGGGGCTGAGTGCTCAGGGGACCTGCATTATCTTGTTGAGATGTTTTCATTCTATTAAATCATGCCAGGTCACATGAGATCTGCCCATATCTTCCATCAAACACGATGTGATCAAAGCTGAGCTCAGAAGACAGATTACACACACACAAGATTAACTCCAAACTGAAAACTAGCTTAAGCCCCTTTCTCAGATTCTGGTTTTAATTGGATCTTGAGACGATCCGGTGTGGGATTTCTACGCGCTTCTGCTTAGATTCAGATCATATACAGCTCACACTGATTTCAGAACAGAATCTGTTGTAATTTGGTGAGCTTCAACGAAATATTTAAATTCAGTCTTTACGTATCAATTCAATCAATTTTTATAAACAGTGATGGAAATGTAATTTTTTATTGAGATTTTTTATTGAGGTTGTTTCACACCATAGGGGTAAACCTGCCTTAGTTACTGATTCAGATAGCTTATGTATTTATTGTGTATATTCAAAATTTATGTTCTGGTACTGGATTATGATTAACACAGGAATACCAAAACCCTAGAAACATTCTTTGAAGCACAAATCAAGTGTGACAGATGCGGCTTTCTGAAAACATTTAAAAATGTATGTATTAAAACTTCATGATGTAATCTCATCATTTATTTGAAAAAAATCACTGAAAACATTTCAAAGGGGAAAATTCAAGGTTTTTTTTTACATCCACCAACAAAGCACAATGCATATGAATGCTTAAATATGGACAGCAGAAAATAATATTTTCAAAGTTTACTAGACAGTAAAACTGGTGTTTAAATGCTAAGGACAGTTGTGAAGTCATCATATCATATATTTACCATAATGATACCAAAATAATTGGTTGCCCAGGGCGATAACTTCTCATTAGCTCATGAAGTCATCTACAGATCTCTTTGATCAGGAGAACAGGGTGGTCAGACTTCCCATTCATTGTCTCTGTTGTTATTGTAGACAGCAATGATCTGAAATCCTCTTAATTCTGAATCATAATCTGTGTAATCCGTTCGCTGTTAATACACAACACTATATCATGCTAATCTTCATTAGCAGTTCAAGGCAGATGTGCTGCAGTCTGAGCTTTGCGTAAATCAGCATTGGTCTGCATGGAGTGCATTTAATGCGTGCTGCGTCAGGGATCTGATGCGATAGGAGATTTGTGCAGAAGATTAGTGTAATAACAGTCTGTAAGAGGAGTTCCTTTGAGGTCGTTCTCTTTGAAGTCGTCAGCCATCTATTAAAAACAGGTTCATTTAAAGACATCACATCAGCGCAGTGGAGCTGCGTGTTGGTTTGTGTAGGCAAACCGTTGACTAAAGGTTCCGGTCCATGATGCCTCTTAAAACACAAATGTAATGATTGTTTTTAAACTGTGATATGTTTGGTGTTTGATATTTCAGTACGGTATGTACAGAATTAAAATTCAAACAGCTACATTTAATACTAGTAATCAGATCATCAGTTAATGAAGCATCTGCAGAGGAAATATGGAAGGACATCACAAAGAGAGTCTGTCATGGTGAAAGGGAGAGAGAGAGAGAGAGAGAGAGAGAGGGAGAGAGAGAGACTACAATGTCATTGTGATCTGAGGATAGGTCATACACTTGTGGATAACTTCTGTCTTCTGTCTGAATTCTCACACACACCATAGAAAAACAGAGCAGCACAGCTAAGCACAGAGAGACTGTGCGACGGCCATCTTCATCTCCAGACTGTCACACGAGGGCCATATGGCACATGGACACTTACAAAAGATGTCAAACGGGCAACTTCACTTCATCTGCATAGTTATAAACAAAGATCTTTAACAGTCTCCTCAGCAGATGCATTTTGGGAAGTAGGATCGTTCAACATCACAGAGTTCACAAACACACTACAGGCAACAGTTGCCACTCCTGTTTTAAGAGGTTAATTCAGTTCTGTACACAAAGAGGTTATTTACAACTGTAGGTGAATTTAGTTAGCAGTAACTAACTTCATTGTGTGTAATTGAACATCTAGTTGTTATTGCAGGCAGCTCGTGTGAGGTGTGACTCATTCAGTCGCATGTTTTTGTTCACAGTAGTGGCTTCCAGCAGCCCTGTGGTCTGGTGTGATCCATATGTTTGGCCCAGAGGGACGATGCTGTTTAAAAGCATGATTAGCACAGACACCATGGTTTTCGAAACTCTGTGATCACTATATGTCTTTCACCCAAAATATCTGATGTTATCATCAAAGTTTTTTTGGTTTATTTTAGCATTATTAGAGGTGAATCCTGTTTTCTGTGCACAAACACAGAATTTACCCCCAAAACATTTCAGTGTCTGTGTGGCCACATATCAAGAGGTGAAGCAGTTCTCTGTTTTATGTGGCTCTTGTACTGTCGGTGAGGAACTGCCATGTTTGTTTGTATTTTTTATGTCTGTTATTGTATTTTAGACTCCTGTGGATTAGATGGCAAAATGCATTAAATCACATGAGCAAACAAATAAGTATTTTTCAGAACGTTTATTCCTTTTGTTAAGCTGCATCTTTTAGCACGTTTTTATGCCGTTTCATTAGTTAAAAGTCAAATGTTTCGTTTGATTGACACACAGGACAAGAGACGACATATTTACATATTCACAAGAGGCTGCTGTATATCACATTGCTTGTCGTGAACGCACAGAGTTGTTTAAATACAATGATCACCATGACAGCTGCAGTAATTCTGTACTGATGATCTGACCTCATTACTGCTCCTGTCTGTATAGTGAACAGTGTATCGCGGCAGGCGTTTGGGTTCTTCTCAACAACTCTGTGATTTCATTGAGTCGAGGGAGATTACAGGCTCTCTGTGCTGGCTGTCATTGAGAGTGTGGCGTGGCAGGTGAGTCAGAAAGACATGCTGATAAGGGCAGCTGTTCTGTGCAGATTTCCCAGGAGACAACGGGAGGCGAGTCTCTGTGCATGTGCAGGTAAACACAGGTCAGCTGGATCCATCAGCCCACAGCAGGCTCGAGTGAAACCCTCCATTTACTGATAGACAGCTCACACGCGGGAGACCAGAAAGTCTCACCAGCACAACCACAGGGGTTATGAGGTCGCCATGTTATTGGATTCAGTGGCCCAGTTAAAGAGACAGTTTAAAAAAACAACATGAATAATTAACTCTGCAGTCTGTCATTTTTTGTTGGTTAAAAATGAGTAAAGAACAGTCCGTTTGTCTTCATTTGATTTCAACATATCTAAAGTAAAGTACACAAAAGTCACCTGCAATGTTATGTTTTAGAGATGGCGACAGAGAGGCCAAAGTTACGGATTGCAGCTTCACAAGCAGTTGTGTGACAGTCTTGTAAACCACAACATCTTAAAAAAATAGAATTAAATGAAGAATCATTTAGATTTCCAAGGTCATGTTTTCCAGTCTAATCAAACTCAATATGACTATTTGGAAAACAATAAAAAATGATTTTTTAGCTTATGTATCCACCCCACCCCCTTCCCCATCAAAACAGAACTCGCAAACTAGCATTTCCATAAAACAGTAGGAGAGCCGGGGGCATAAATATATTCCCTTTCATTGCAGGGAGCAGTCAGAATTTGGGCGTCACATGCAGGTGACTCTGAATCCTTCATGATAAGATCCAACGACCTCTCAAAGTCAGAGGTGCTGGAGTCCCTCTTCTTTGATGGTGTCTCTAGAACCTTCCCTGCAGCTTCTGGACATGTTTGTTCTCATGTTTGTCTAAGAGAAGCTTTCAGTAAACTTTTAGAAAGGTCTGTTAAACTTTCCTGAGGTACAGAACTGTGTACATATATTTATGCTCAACATTTAGGCTGTGCAACCAAATGGTCTTCTACTCAATACTCATTTGTTTGTAAACAGCATAGAGGCCAATTCAGCTCTAGAAAGATCCCCTCAGTTCCTCACTCATGATAGTCTTGTATATGCAGGTGAACTCCCAGATCTCCTGACAGCCAATCAGATTCTAGGGTCAGGGTTCAGACTGTATGAAGAGTTCTGTCATGGTCAGGGTTACTGAATGTTCTTGACAGGGTGATTCCAGGACCGTTTGTGTGTGTGTTTTGTGTCCGAAAGGTCCCTTTTGACAAGCCATAGAGAAAAGAACATCTCACTGATGCTCAGATCTTTCTCAGTTATGGCATGTGGCTCCAGTGCCCTCGAGCAGAACTGATGCTCGCAGGAAATGTGTCGTCAGATCAGAGGAAATGTCTGGACTCTGGATTCTCTTCTCTTCATGTTGGAATGTCTGGATGGGCTCTCTGTTAGGTAGACTTGCTTTTCACACCAGAGAAATCACACCAGATCAGCGCAGTGAAAATGCAACAACATACTTTCAAAATTCATCACTGCTAAAACTGATTTCATTGCTCTCCGGCCAAGAATCTGTTTCAGGTCATGTAATCTGAATTACACGTTATACGTTTTTCATATCATTTGACGTAAACTGAACATATTGACTTCCACAGCTACTTTGGATACGTGCTCTGAAAACAGTCACTGTGTGTTTCATGCTATTGGCAGCACACAGCTTTAGTGTGGATCGGGAAGTTAATAGGAAATAATAGGAACGTTTTATTGGATTTCCGTCCGTGGAGACTGAAGTCCCCACACGCTGGAGCCACAGAGTCTGAACACAGAGAGACGAGGACGGTAAATGTTTTTATATACGTGACCTCAAGCGCAGGTTCAGGGACGCGAGCTTTTAGCCTTGTTTTCTGTGTAATGCTCACTGTATTTAATCACGGTATGAGAGCTACTCCAACATATGTGTGTATCGATTCCCCCCCCCTTTACATCAAAACGGTGCATATTTGGTGACAGGCGCCCGGGCTACATCGCTGATATGATGAATGTTACTGTATAACTACATGAACGATCACACTCTTGAACCGGAGAGAGCAGAGTGATCTCTCTGTGGTCAAGGACATTTACTGAGAATTATAGAACCAATGGGAAGCTCTGATGAGGTTACAAACAGCCCTCATCTCAACATTAAGTCATTCCCTCTTCTGGCCTGTTACTGCAGCAGAGCAGTTTAACAGCAGACTTTACAAAAACAGCTTTGTGGGTTTGTTCTCACTCTGCTGCTTTTAATTCTTTATTGGAAGCAGAATGTCTGTAGTGTTGTGTAGCTCAGCTTGTGTACCTGTTATTTAGGATGATTTAACGTATATTCATACATGCACAAACAGCACAGAAGAAGAGAACAATGTTACTGTTTCTTTGCAGACATTCGAATGATACTGTTATATGTAATCGTGTAAACGCTTTAATCATATTAAACGTAACAGGGTTGACTTTTTTCTTAATTCACCAGTACATTTCAGTGTCTGTTTAAATGTTCACAAATGTATGTTACCACATTTACTAACACAATCACATTGCTATATATTTCATGTTTTTGCACAAATTATAAGATGTGATTGTTTTTAGCGTAAATGCTAAGCAGCTTTCGTAAATGTTCATATTTGTAGCCTGTGATGTGAGGCACTGAAGTCAGCCTCTGTTTCTCTGTGTTAGAGGTGGTTTGAGCTGAAGCTGAGTACCAGCTGTCGGATTGATTGAACGAGTTCAATATGAACTGAACTGCAACACACGCGATCAATAAATCACATGCATAACCGGAGCTTTCACAAACAAACACTCCTCTACAGCTCTGCTCCGCACTCCAGCCGCTCGTTTGTCTGTGTGTTGATTTCTTAATGTCATTTCGTTTTTTCTCTCTGCAGTGACAGATTTTCTGGCAACTACTAAGATAATTCATACAAGGAACGTTCCCCTACACAAGACACGTCATGTTTGTTGTTGTCCGTTGCTATATCAAATGTCTGTTCATTTAGCATTCCCTTTGTCCCTTCAGAACCGTCAGATTACAAAAGTACAGATCTGAGGCCTGTGGTTTCTGCCAGACGTGTAGCAACACTTAAGAGCAAATTGGCTAAGAATGAATTGCAGCCAGTACAGGTAACGTGGTTTGTTGTGCTTTCTAGGTTATTTTAGATATTCAAATAGCACAGAATTGTGTGAAAAGCTTTTCTATGAGAAACGTTATTTAGAAAGAAAGGAGGATTGTTCCAGCTGCAAAGAATGACAATGATCATGTAAATTTGCGTGGCAGACGGTTTGTGGTTTGACTGGATTGTAGATGATTCGTGAATAAGACAAACATGTTTTTAAGGTAACTTGAATGTACCTCACATAGTAACATCTAAAAAAACGGATTTGAATGAAATAACATATGACTTCATATCACTAAATCTGAGTTTTAAAGGCAGGGTAGGTGATTTCTTTCTTTCTCTTTGTTATCCTGGCTGAAAATTTCTTTTCATCCTGATAGAAATCACAAAAGAAAGGTAATATATAAATATATTTATTTAAATGTATATAAATATATATTTTCTGTGGAAGACGCAGGACCATAAAGCACTTGTCCAATCATTTGATTCGGTCTGAATGTAATGATAGGATGTCCTACTTGTCTGTCAAACTACGTATGTGTTCATGTTTTTGGAGAAGGCGTGGCTTTGGAAAGCGCTCTGAGGGGTGGGCGGGATCTCATACTTTTAAAGCTAGCTTGCTATTGCTAGCATCTCTTTTCCTACCGTACCTTTAGAAGTCACATCAGATTAAAACTGCAGTCATTTGTGTTTCTGCTGCACTATGCTGATTTCACCACACACAACAGCGGCGCCTCTGTTAACTCACTCTGTAATGTTTCCAGTTTTTTAGCCATTCAGCAACGCTCATTAAACTTGCCAAAACCAAGAGTCTGTTTGTGCAAACAATGATCAGGGTGTGAACCTGCTGTGAAAAATATTCAGCTGTAAATGAAACATATTCATTTGTCAGAACAAAGGTGCTGTTTTGAGGCTGTTTTCAGCCCGACTGTAAACAAAGCAGTTTTGTGACTGCAGTCAACACAATATTCCCATCAGCTCTGACCGCCTCTGTGACCCGTGACTGAAGCATTTATCACATCTCTATAGCTGCCAAACGCTGGACCCTCATTTCCATCAGAGGTCTCATCCGTGTCTTCCTCAGGCATGTCTGTTTAGT
This sequence comes from Botia almorhae, assembly GCA_036877575.1. Classification (NCBI taxonomy): domain Eukaryota; kingdom Metazoa; phylum Chordata; class Actinopteri; order Cypriniformes; family Botiidae; genus Botia; species Botia almorhae. The sequence continues at coordinate 168,911 of JAZGTJ010000104.1, read as the reverse complement.
ATTCCTGATGTCCTGTCAGGATTCTGGGTAAGATGGTCTAGTTCTCAGATTTCTCTCTGTGTCTCTGCAGTGCTGTTGCTGGTTTTGTCACCACTGTGTCACTTCATGGTGCAAATGAATGCGCTTCACAACCCAAGAGACAGCAGTGTATGTTCACTATCACATCATAACTGTCTCACGAGAGGTGTTTATTGTGTCACTGGTGATTTGACCTCCGCTCTGAACTACAGAGATGTACAGAGAGTTATTTATAGTGTAACAGCTCTCTTACCCTTCCTTAGATCCTACACACAACATCAAAGTTTCATTAAACATCAATAGTTTATTACTTATTAAAGTAATTTATAAGTGCTGTAATAGTATAAATCAAACATCTTAAATTGTGTAAATTGTAAACATCTTTATTTATCTTTAAGCAAATCTAATCATGACAAGCCTTCAAATATTATTTTATTTATTTGAAGGTTGTGTTGTGTTGCTAATGAACAGCCCTCACACGAGTCATGTACAGTTTGTTAATGAGCTTTCTAAGACTTTGATTGACATGAGATTTCATTTGCAGTTTTTTGTAGGTTCGAGGGAAGCAGCACGTCTTTGAAACGTTTGTGTGAAATGTTTCGGTTCAGATGTTTTACGGGCTGAGGTTAAATTTGTCTGATGTTTGCATCTTTTCACAGTGTGAGAAACACAGAATTAGCATGCTGTAGACAAACAGCTGTAGACAAACAACTGGAGAAGAGAGCAGGAGAGGTTTTATCATAATCACGCTGTACAGACAGAGGAGAACTCGCACACATATTCAAGCCTGGATTTGATTCTCGACTAGCACCCTTTGAGTTTGGTTAACTTCTTGCCAGGGTCACATATAGTTTTTGCATTCGTTTACAGATTGAATCATTTTCTTGTACTAAAATGTTTTCTTAAAATTGTTGTGAAATAATGCACTTTTAAAAGTACTTTAATAATAAATAAAAAAGTAAAATTTAGAAAATCAAAATTGACTTGATTCAATTGACTTAAACAGTTCCAAAAAATAGCATAATAGCAAAATAGCAAAACGTAGCAGTTTCAAAAATTCATACATAATTAAATCTTATACAAGAAATAAATAAAGATATCACCCTACAGAGATATTTCAGTGTAGGGAGTCTTCTGAGTGAGGTCAGCTCTGATGGATCTCCATCAAACTCAACACTCTGGTCATGTCTTTCAAAAGCATCCGTTCACAATGTCTTATTCAAAATGTCTCGTATCAAATCTCCTGTCTGGCAGACACCACCGAGATAAAACCGAAGTCAGACAGGTGTCTTCTCTGTCCACCACAGCTGTCACGGGTTACAATGTCTCCTTCATCTGCTGAATGGATCTGTTTGTCAGTTATGTCCAGATGTCAGAGCGTCATGTTGAAGTGTGAAAGATCTCTGTTAGCCGTTAGCTCGCTTAGCATTAGAATCGTATGCACTCTGTTATTAAATCCTGCTGCTCTTGTTTTGGGGAATTAAATATTTGATTATTAAGAAATAACAAAACTGAAGGTTGTGATGCTTCTTTACACTCATGTAAGTCTGTTTTGTATCAAAATATTATGTTAAATTATGATGTTCTTTATTAAATACTTTAATGCTCTTAGCCCTCAGTGCCAGGTAAATACATACCACATTCTTCACAATGTTAATTTTTCAACCAGAAGCCTTAATTACTGTAACAGAATATTTCCAATTATATTTTGCTGCTTTATTTTCCAGGGTTGGATGACCGACTTGAATAACCGCAGTGTAGCTATTGGGAAATTTTACACTTGAACACATTCTGAGGACCAATATTTATGAATGACAGATTGCATGGCTATACGGTTGCAAAAAATCTTTACAGAACAGAACATGAGCCCGGGACAGGATCAGAAGGGCCTGCCGGGGCAGAATAAACTCAACCACAGATATAGACAGACCGACAGCCTCCAAGATGAATGTGTTTCCTGCTTTCATACCTTAGAGATAAGAGCACCACAGTGTGCTAGTTGTTGTCATATTTGAAATATGATATAATAATGCTCTGTGGTTAATATATGGACGATGTTAGCACAGAACGTTGTCTTTCTCTTGTATCCTGATGGGGAGAAATTCGGTGTTCTGGTGTTCGGACTGCATGATGACACGTACAGAACTGGTTATTTGTTGAGGCTCTTATTACAGTCCCAGGAGTCTGTTTTGGATGCAGCTGTTCCTGTTTATCTCTCTGGAAAACAATATAGTTCTAATTTGGATCAACTGCATTGAAGTGGGAAAGAGTTTGGAATACAAACTGCCAAAAATGTTTCAAACTGCTTTGTTTCGGTTGATTCCTATGTAGAGTGACTTGAATTTAAAGAGAAAATAAAATAAGCAACTCATAAATGTGATTTCCTGTTGACCATGAGAGCTGAGGCATTGTACGTTCAAATATTTCTCTTACGCAAGCTTAATGTACAGAGACAAGTAAACCAGGCTGATTTCCCATAATTCTGTTCACACTGTTGTGCTTTCAACAGTGCTGTGTGTATCTGATTGGCCCTAGACAGCAGCATTGGCTCAACCAATAGCAGAGCCAGTTTGAAAACAAGTTTGAGAACCAGTTTGAAAACAAGAAGCAATACTGTTTGGTGATGTTATGATGGCAGAATTTACACAGTTCACTTGAGTAAACAGTTGAGTACAAACAGTTGAGTAAAATAAGCAGTTAAACTTCAGAAAATTGTAAAAAACAATGTGTCTGCTTGTGGGGTAAGACAAATTTAAACAAGTTTGACTCAAGAAATGTTCAGACCTGTCTGAGGTGCACAGAAACGTTTTTTCCTCCGTCTGAACAGAGTGTTTGTCGGAGGAGTTTAAGTGTTTCATTTGTGCTGGAACGTCCACAGAGCCTCATTAGTTTAATTGGGACTTAAATATCTTAATCAAGATCTTTTTCCATCACCTCATTCCTGCTGAAAAGAGCAGCATAAACCAGTATGCATTCCCAGTATGCATGACCCAAGCTGATTTATAAAGGTTGGTGCTGGTAAACCAGCAATGCCTATCTGGTGAGGCTGGTCAACCAGCATGGCCATTCTACTGAAGCTGGTTAATTTTGTTTGTTCAAAAGCAAAACGCATTTTGGTGACCAGCAATGCTAGCCTTCACAACACAAGTGTGAGTTGAAAGATTTTAACAGTTAAATATTGTTTATGTTTGTGTTTAAACTGTTAGAAGCACTTCAAGGTTAGCTTGACCCTGTGCTCACCTCAGAAGCCACGGATGCAAACAGCTGCACATGCCATCAGATAACAACAGGAAAGGCAGCAGGTTCCAAACCCCAGACACATGATACTCCCCACAGCAGTGATCAATATCAGACCTTGTGTACAGTCTTCAAATGCCCGAGCTGTGCTTGACTCTGAAGCCACACGAGTGGGTCCAGCGTGACCCTGTACAGAACTGCATGTCAGTACAATTCCATTCTGCTCCTCCAGCCCGCCATCTTCCATGTGAGAGCATCCACAACTTCTGATGGCATTGTATAAGTTCACCCAGACTTTTAGTCTCACATTTTGCCCTTGTACTGCTGTCCTGTTCCACATTTCCTGCTCATAGCCTGGCGGTGACATCATCGTGTGACAGACTTGAACAGTGTGTCTTGAGGAATCAGTCTCAGTGTTAATAATTCATTTGTCAGGATCCTGGCAGCTAAAATCTGTTCTTCCTGCCTTCATGTTCACATGTTCTGTCTCCTTCACCTGCTGTCCGACTTTTAATTAGTATCAGGTAATAATTCCAAATACTTTTCTTGTTAATAATGTCCTTATTTGCCATTAAGAAACACAAATGAGAAACAGACCCCCGCAATCATATGTGTCTCTCCACTTTTTCAGAGATGCCAGCTAACAATATTTAGGTTTACCTCAAACGTTCTCGGAACACTCAGTATGTCCAGTTGTTTAGTTTGCTTGCATTAGCGTTACTGCTTGGTTATAAGAACAATACTCAAACTTTCATTCTGTAAAGTTTTAATACAGTCCACTAACAAGAAACATGTTTTTTTAAATATATGATGTTTAACGTTAAAAAGCGTTCTACTGACGTTACTGCAAAAATGTTTTTAATAACTTTTAAAGAACTTTATGAGAATGTAAGGCAACGTTCTGAGAATGTTCCCTGTTTGTTTTTCTCTGTGAAGATGCACTATGGGTCAATAATAATCTAGATATAATCTTATTTTTAAAACACTGAGCATTAATTAGCAGAAATGCTGTCTAATTAACCATACTCACAGTTTAAGAGCAGCCTCACACAAACTACAGCATTACCTTCAGTTCATTTCAGCTAATTCAAGTTCATTTGAAAATGGAGAAAAATGAAAACAAGTGAGTGAGAGAGAGAGAGAGAGAGAGAGAGAGAGAGAGAGAGAGAGAAAGCAGGCGGTTTTAAGTACTTATAATCTCCTGTGATGATACTAACTTTAGACTATGGCTGAGGGCCTGGCTTCACACAGGTGCCTCTGAATTCTTAATTCAGGCAAAAGGAGCAGAAATGGGTTTTATGAAGACAGGCTGCGTAATGTTTAATTCACATGCGCATGTGTTTAGAGTTAAAAATACATGATCAAAGGACACTGTGTTGACCCATGTTTGAGGACACTGTAGATTTATTCACTCGGTGGCCTTTAAATATAGTTTTAGAGAATTGTGCCTTGATGTGCTTTTGTAAATAAGAAGCAATGGATGGAGAAAAGCACAGGGCTGCTGTGATTGGTCGTAAAGCAGGACTGTAAAAACTGGAGATTTTGCACTGAAAGTGATGTGAGACTGTGTCAAAACTTCAATCAGTTATAAGTGTCTGGTCAAAAACATAATTGCAAGTAAGAAAGTACAATTAAAAGTTAAACTTATGTGTTTAAAAATGAAAAGTAAACTTCTGTGTGGCTTTAGAAATAGACTGATGAAATCAAGTGAAAGTGGAGTTTGAATTATTCAACTTCAATGCGCAACAAAAACAAATGTGCAAAACAAACGTTTTTATCACAGTTCATGTCCTGACCAGAAACATGTTACTATAATTAATGAAACATTCAATTGAGCCACAGCTGATTATTCTGAACATTTGAATGTAGTTGTTTATGGGCTGATCAGAGTTCACCTTTAATAATAAAACAACTACAATATACATCACGTGTGCGTTGTAGCTGTGTTATTACGTTATTTTGTTGTGATACCAGTGTGATTCTTTATGATAAGTCATCTTAGAAGGGCATACGCTGCTGTGTATGCAATTATATTCTTAGTTTTGAATTTGGATTTTAGTTGAGTAGTACTCAAGTCAAATATAAATGCAGACTAGTTATTTTAACTTAACACTTTTCAGTTCTAACTTTGCATCAGTGGTTAAGAGGATAAAGGTGAGGTATGTTGCTGGAGTGCGGCAGCTCTGCTGGGGTGCGTGTATGATTTATGTGGTTTGTAGCAAACAAAGCCTGCAGTGAGAAGATCTCCAGATTCAGGCTTGTAGGATGTGTCTGCTCGTGCTCTGAGCGTCTCAGATCAGAGTTTGAGTTTGGAGCTGTTGTGTTCCTCGCAGGCTGCAGGTCTGGATTGGGTAGCGCAGCACCAGAGGTCTGAGCCATGAAATGAAAGCTCTCAGCGTGCAGTTCATTCAGATGTGTGTTGATCAATAAAGTGACTCTATGTGGACTGGAGTCGAGTCTATAGGCGTCACCACACTGATCTCTGTAAAGCACTCCAGCTGTCTGTCTGTCGAGAGAGAGAGAGAGAGAGAGAGAGAGAGAGAGAGAGAGTCCAAGAGAAGGTTTTATTTATCTTTATTTTCAGAGCCACTTCAGTATATATATATATATATATATATATATTTAAAATCTATTTGTGAGTTTACAGTGAATGCATTAGTACTGTATTCTGTAGTACTGTATGAACTTCTCTGTATCTTCTTCACACAACCCGGCATGAGATTCTACATGTTCTTCATCTTCATCTCATCTTCTGTAGGTAGATGTTTATGAATGCACAGGTGTCCTTGTGGAACATCAGCGAATGAAAAGGTTTTAATGCATGATGCATGCATACTGTACATGATGCATGCATACTGTACATGATGCATGTGTACTGTGCAGAATGATTTTTCATTGGCGTTTATGTGAATGAGACTTTAGTCAGCTGTTCTGATATTGACAATCCTCACCAATGCCGAATCTTCAGCAGCTGCTGTTTAACACGTAATAACTGCAGGAATATTTGTTGTCTGTTTGTTTGCCCCTCGTTGCCCTTTGGTTTCTTTATAAAATCCAATGCGAAATCAATGGTCCACTCGATCAGGAGGGGTTTGTAATCCTGTCAAAACAGAAAGAGCTGTGATATATTCAGTTACATTGTGGCTGAAACCATGTACACAGGTTCCAGATGTCATGCATGAAGACTGGACGTCCAGCATTGATCTGTGCCCTAAACTCTCCCATGACATCACCAACCCAATCTAACAGACACCCGTTTCCAGCATCACAACACACATACTGAAACGTACACGAGAGGTTTAGGCTGTTACTGCGGCACACATTTCTGTATTCATGTCATCACATCATGTTATGACTCTTCATTATTCAAGGTGTCTGTAATCTGATGAAAAGAAATGATCTGACGCCTGCAGTGTCATTCAGAAAATCTGATTATCTAAATCACATTAAACTTTGTCAACGATTTAAACAATCAGAAAATAAACTCCGTATTGTGCCACTGTTTTATATCATCAAATGTTCTTGTGTTAGTTCAAATAAATGATGAAAAACTCTCTCTGTGCGGAAATCTCACAGGTGTTTATGTCTGTAGTTAATAAGACACAGACAAATAAACAGCTAGTTTAGCAGTAAGTTAACATGTCAGACTGCTCAAACAAGCTACATGTTTTAAGTAACCCATCATGTTTACAGTCTTTGGGAAGTCAACAGATGATTCTTGTAGTCTGTTCATATTTGCCAGTTAAACTGTCAGCAGGGGCTTTAAGAGAAACAACTCTGAGCTTTAGGTATAATAAGGTATAATAAGGAAGAAAGTTATGTTTTCAAATATGTTGCTTTTCACAGTGCTGAAAATATTTTCCCCTCCAAGCAAAATCGGTTTGAATTAAATCAGTGTTTTATTTCATGTCATTTTTCATACAGTTAATATTCCTGTGAGACAGTGGCCGGATGGGAGCAGCTCTGTATTCTGTGTGTCAGATGACAGATTACAGATCACTGGCATTTGAAGAAATGAATAAGAAGTCACAGAGAGTCGTCCCATAATCCTATTGGATAACCTGTCCATCTATCAAAGAGGAGGAAGAGAAACTCTGCAGGGAAATGACCTGCAGAGACTCTTCAGTAACACCACTGAACTGAGAACTGTTGATCAACTCCATATATAAATACTGTACATGGATGCATCTGGATTACTCACATATATATATATATATATATACGCAGAGAAAAGCAGCTTTTTATTCCAGGTTTAAAAACAGAAGAGTGACTTTTGTTTTTGAATTCAGCTTCACACTCAAGTACAGCTGCTGGATATGAAACGCATTTTAAATGTTGAGATCTTCGGTTGCGGGCCGTCTGACTCTTTGTTAAAGATGATATTCCCATGGCTTCCAGACTGCTCGCTGCCTCCGGATTCCCCTTCCCATCCCACGGAGTGGAACAAAACACTCAAAGAGTATATTTTCATATGTTACCCTGTGGTCACGCTTCCAGTGTGAGGTGGAATGGAGAAGTCATTGTTAACCATATTAAAATGTGTGTTCATATTTCACTCAGCACATATTAATACACACAAAGAGCCAGAGTAACCTGACGTTAAATATTACTCTCCTCTCAGTCAGCCCTCAGAGAGCTCAGCCAGCCCATTTGTCTGTCAGGTGCTGCGAGACACTCATTTTGTATTGGACGTGTCATGAGACGAGCTTAGCTACAGGGGACGACTTTGCCATAACTTTAATGTTCAATAATGTCATAAGAATCAGAAGTCGAGTCATTTCTGCAGGAATGAGAAATATGTGCGTTATGGGCGAGTGGAACACAAGTACATGTTCATATGTCTCAAGTTATCCGTCCCCTCGAATTTCAGAGTCAAAATTCAGCGGAACAATTTTTGCCCTACAGTTGTTGTCAGTGTTGACCTGAACATTTTCCTCAACTAACACAAGCATTAGCTATAAAATTCTGGAATTCTAGATAATTCTACAAACGTTAAACGTAAAACCACTAATAACTGAAGCGTTACATTTTTGACATATACGATATATAATGTTAAAAATTTTCTGTTAATGTTCTGTTACTGCTGATGTTTTAGAGAATGTTAACCAACATTCTGAGAACGTTCCCTTTAAGCTGGGTAACAGTGTGATAGTATAGCAACAGCAGAGTTTGACACTGTCTCTCTGTCGTGGTGGAGTGTATTGAGATGAATGAGGTGCTTATGTGGTGGAAACTATCTAGAGCAAAGTGTCAAACCTCTAACAGTTACTCCAGCCTCAGTCCCACAAACATCTCTGCACGAGCCATTACACATCTGATCAGAGTCACCAGGACATGAAGCAGAAGCTCTTTCCACTGGAAACACTCTGCCGGCTGAGTAGAAGAGACAGGAAATCATTACAGTCAAAACATCTCTGCCAAAGGTCACAGAAATCAGGAAGAGACAAATTAGTCACCTTAAGGATCAGAGAGACTGAGAGATGATCTGGAGAATAACTAGTGCTGTATATTAATAACTAGTGCTGTATATTAATAACTAGTGCTGTATATTAATAACTAGTGCTGTATATTAATATTTGATAGTTCATACAGACAGTATTTATTCCACTTACGTCAGGTGCAGTATGAACAGACCGATCTGAGAGTCACTCCTGTTCCAGAACAGTGTGTGAAGCTGAAACTGAGAGTCTGGCACTCTTGTGCAGACTGGTCGAGTCTGTCGAGCTGACTACGTGGATTTAAGGGAAAAAGGTTGATCATTTATTTGCTGCTCTATGTTCTTTCTTTCTGTTTCTTTTCTCTTTATCTTTCTCCCTATCTTTCTATGTTTCTTTATTCATTTCTTGTCTCTCTGTAATTCACATTATCCTGTAAAGTCATTGTGTTCATTACACATACGTGGTGATACAGTGATTTTTATCATTGAATGTGCTTCTGTTGTTGGAAGCTGCAGTTCAACAGAAGTTTTACATGTTCTTGTGGTCAATAGTGTGATCTTGTATCATCGCTGTATTTATAGACTGTAAAAGAGGAGATTCTGGGAGGTTATATATAGATCATGATGTGTTAATTATGCAGACTGATTTGTGTAATCTATCATGTTATGCAAGCATCATTATCTTCCTCTTTTATTAGCAACTTCAGATCGTTGTTATCTGTGAGATGTGAATCAGCGTGGATTGAAACACGCAAACACGCAGTCGTCAACACTGCAGCAATGCAACTTTTATGAATGTGGCAGTTTTTTTGTTTTCAGCACGTCAGTCTTTGATCATCTTTACTCAGAAGATTCTCAGCTCACTGCTGTACTGAGTCCAAATAAATCAACATTTTGTAAATATGAATGTCCAATATTTCTTGAACAGCAGAACTATATCTACACAAAAGTTTTTCAAGGGCAGTGCACACAACTGAACGACAACTGGGTTTAATTTTTCCAATTAAACAAGCAGCAAAATCCGTTGCTTGTTCACACACTGTGTGTGTGTGTGCGTGTGTGTTTGTGTGCAGTGTACAGTATATTGGTGATATTTAACTACACAATAGCATAATATCCAGGAAAGATGTTATATCAATAAAGATCACTCGTCTGTTGTGTATTGGCTTACAGCAGTGAATATCCAGAGGAATGTCACACATTAATTGAGGAATAAATGTTGAAGATTCCGGATGAAACCGGAGCCGTGTGCATTGATTGGACAGAGAGGTTGTGTGATGACAGTGGAAGTGCTTGTGTGTGCACAATTGTTGAAGTTAACAGCCGGCCCAGTTCAGTGTCCAGAGACTGGTTGTGTTTGTGACTGGTTGATCCTGTTAATTTGACATTATTACACAAGATAAACTCTTGTGGATGTTATTTACAGCTTATTAGCCGAATGCAAGTGAATTCACGCTGCGTGATCAGACCCATGTTCCAGAACCCCACTGGATAATTCTATCCACACAAATGCTGCCCTCATTGTGCCTGCAGTGTACTGACACACACGGACAGATAAATCCTACACACAACATAAAGATCCATTTGCTTGTTTTCAGATTTTAACTGCGACACAAGGCAACAATTAAGATCAAAATGATGCAGTAGTTCTGCAGGCGGTTTCCAACACACTGTGTGTTCACTGATTTAATGAAATGATTTGTAAATAAAAGTACGACTTTATTCTGCGCTGACATACCACCAAAGTTATTATAGTGTTGTTTTTGGTTTTTTTCAAGTTTGAAATTCTATAAATGAAATTAGATTTTTACTTTTGTTATTAGAGTTTTATTTGGTTATTTTTTAGTTATGTGCTTTTGTAATTGTTTTTATTTTTAATACTGCTGTATACGTTTATTTTCGTTTCAGTTTTAGTTGTTTCAGTAAATAATTTTTGTTCCTCAGCTTAAACTAATTTACATTTGTTGCTAAGGCAAGATTTCTAATCTTCCTTTAAGCTGTTGCAAATAAAATTGATGCCTATAGTTTATTTGATTTCAGTAATTTAGTTAAATGTTTTAATAGTTTTAGTGAACTATAATATCTTTACTAACTGCTTGTTTATTGGTCTGTTGGATGACTGTAAACATTCAGATATGTGTTCGTTATATCTGTATTGAAATAGAGTGTTTGGGTGCATTTGTCCTGCTGTGGCTGCTCATTCCAGTGTCCTGCAGGCACACAGCCATCAGATGAGGGTTGTGTGAGATCATCACTGACTCCCTCAGGCTGAATTTCACCAGCAGTGGCATCCAACGCAGAAAAACATTACCAACCAGCAACTTTACTGCCAAATCAAAAATGCCTCCCGTTCCACACTGGTGGAATTCTTTAGGTTTCAAAAATTCAGACAAAGATTCTGTCAACAGCGCAGGAGAAGAACTCGAGTGAGTATTTACTTCCCTTTGGCATCATTTTTTTTTTGCCATTCCTAGTTAACCTAGTCACGTTCCAATAATTCTAGTACTTTCTGGGGACTAACTAAAAGCAACAACTCATACATAACTAACTAACTTAGTACAGATATAACTGCTACAGTTATCAAATGTTTGAATGTTTGATTGTCTTTTACAATAACAAGCAGTTTTTTTAGCGGTACAGCGCGAATAATCAAACAATTGATTTCTTTTATTTGAAACCTTGGTTGGACTGTACTTGTAGGAACTAGTTAACTGCTTATTACTAACAAATCTGTATTGTTATCTGTTGAAAGCATCAGTAAAATTTTAATGTATACCCTAGAAATATCTTTAAATATTTATAAATAGAACTGAATCCCCCTGATACAGTAAATATGAGCAGAGAAACGATTAAAAAAAAGTTGATGGGAGGGAAACCGACAGCAAGTTAGCTGGTGTAGCAAACGAAAGCCACAAGATGTGACCATCTTGTATTATTCACAGGCAGTAGAAAAAGTGCAGCTGGGCCGTGTTAATATTTCAGTGGTTTGTAGGAAGCCTGAACATGTCTTGCATACCTGAGGTTAATAGTGATTTCTGTCAGGAACGGTCCCGTCGAACGTCCACCGTGTCCGGTGTCCAATCACTCGCACTTGTGATTTATTTAAGAGCCAATGGGATTGGAGAGATTAAACACATTGGGAGTCGCCTCACAAAGACTGCTGACACAAACAACGGCCGAGAACAGAGATACGCATGGGTGTGTACTGATACCCCAAACCTGGAGCAGATTCTGAGTCAGAAATGCAGGTGGAAACAGCCCTCAGTCCTCGGAGAATAAGAGCAAACTTGTCCCCAGACAGATCCGAAAAAGAGATCAGATGTGTGTAAACAAACACAATGCGACAGCTCAGGCTGGAGGCTGGAGGTGAAATACACAATGACAGAAATAGACTTTTAGAAGTTCTGCTGAATTACATTACTGACAATGTTGTGTTGAAGAAATGCTGATACAGTAAAGTGTATTTACTGTAGATAGATATGTTTTACCGTTCTTTTTTCCTTCGTTGTTGCTATCACTCTCTCTCTATCTGTCATCTGTCTGTCTGTCTGTCTGTCTGTCTGCCTGTCCATCCAGCCATCCATCCTCACCAAACCTAAACATGTACTTTAAAAATATAACTTGAAACATTTGATCAATTTTTACGTTAAATTTTGAAATTAATGAATGCATCACGGCCGTTATCAGTGCAATTACACAAAGAGATTTTACTATGTACTTTCTGCTAAAGCACAAATGATGCATCTCCCTAATGGATGTCCTGCCATTTCAAGGCTGAATCTGTGGGCTTATAACATACAGCATCTGTGTTTATGGAGCGGCTCCGTTCTGTGTTCTGTGTTCTGCTGTAGTGAGTCGTCTCATAAGGGCTCTTTCTGCTTTGGGCTGCTCCAGAGAGCTGTTTCTCACAGAGCTGTCTGGAGGTCACCAGTTGTATTTATCAGAGCTTCAAGGTCATGTTTGAAGATGCAACCTCGAGGAGTTTCATTTGAGTCTGTCCTGGAGAGCAGTTTGGTTTACACTGGTCTCAATAGCTGTCTAGCATGGCAGAAATATCAGAGATACACGTCAGCCCTTTAAATGAGCCTCATTCATTTGAAAAGCTTTGTATTGTCCCCAGTGTGTTGTGCTGCATTTGTTAGCTGCATAGCCGTAATAGCAAGTGCTCTCTTGGAATGTTTTCCAACAGTGTAAAAGTATTTAGCGCTGTTAAAGGAACACTGCCATTATTTACTAACGCTCACAATTGACTAACGCTGCAGAAAAACAGATCATGAGTCAACGAATTAACTTTTTTTTTGGATGATTTATCCCTTCAATGTGTGTAGTACCTGAGACGACCAATCACGTCCCCTGACAGCTGTTCCACATTAACTGTTTGCCCTTGAATGCATTGATGTTTGGCATACGGGTAGAATATGAATGAACTCCATTCAGATTCAGAGACGAGGGAGAAAATAAATGAAATTAATTTCCACCCGGTGGGGGATTCCTCGTGAGGTGCTTTGTAATCACCTCCTCCAGTTACACCTACATGTGGCCCTTTCTCTCCCCTTCCATCTGTGTTATGTAGCTTCCACCCTTTAATGTCTGAGAATAGAATAGACTTAAATACAATAGAATAGAATAGAATTAATTAGAATAGAAAAACCCATTTGTGGACGCTGCCATTGAAGTGTTAGTTTTTATCATTTATATGTATTGTTTTATGCCTTTTCCTCACAAAGCCCAATCATTTCTTTTCACCGCCTCATTTATCAATTCATCTGTCGATTGAAGCAGATTGCGGCTGTAATCAATGTTCAGTAAAAAGCAGATTTCGACAAACCGCTGTCGTCTAATGCGCCTCTCTGAGAGTAAAATATCAAGACACTTCCACATTGATCCTGCAGGAATCGATCTGCAGCCAGAGCATCACATATTCATTCACAGTAGGGTTTTATACTGGAATGAGCCGGCGTGACAGTGGGCGGACTGGCAGGCGGGATGCTGATGACGGTCAGGCAGGTGACAGGTTTATCGTCCAGCAGCACTGAGGATTTCCCTACAGGCACACGCAGACCGACAGCAGCTGCCAAGAGAACTGAAACACACACACACTCATTTTAAAATAACCGTAAGAATTTTTCTTTCCTTTTAACGACTTTCAGCATTCGCCTCTGGAGACAACAGAGTGTTTACATGTAGTGCATTGCTCTGTTTCATCCATTCATTGACATATTACAAAGCGTTTGGTAATATTTTAAAAGTCTTGTCATTTTCTTTTCTTTGGACCCATGGTTTAGTGGTGTGCACATGTGCATCAGACATGAGCTCGTGCAGGAGTTACAGGTTCAATGCCGCGTAAACGCAAACGTTAAAGTAACAGCCACTTACATGACTGAAAGGGAGGGGGTGGGAAGTCAGAGAGATTTATAAAGTCGTTTGTAAATGTTTAAAACTTCTTTTTTAAACACACATACATTGATGATTTAATGGAACGTGTTTTAGGAAGGTCAGAGGGTCATTTATGATTTTTGATGTTGTCTGTACTGATACTGATGGTTAACAAAGATTGTAAAGTTTTTGTTCCTCTGATGGTAATATACTTACAGCTGCTGCAGGTACAAATCAGATTTGTGCCGCCAGGGTGGCGTTGCAGCAACTGAATCAAACCAGGGATAGGCTGCAGGGATTGCGACTTCTGGCTTCATTCATTCAGCAGACTTATCGCATGTTCTCTCTCTTAACCGATCCAACCAAACAAGATTCAGCAGGTGCACCGGAAACAACACAAGCCGCTCTGGATAACCAGTGTAAGCTGTGTTATCAGATGTTTTTCAGACAGCCGTCATTCTTCAGAACAATTTGGTTTCCTGCTGTTGCACTTGTGTTTGATAAACCCGGATCTTGTCTTTGCAGGGCCCGGCGTCTCTCTGCTCAGAAATGATCTCAGATGTGTTTCAGGACCAGTGAGCAAAATCTCTTCCTGCTTTCTGAGTCCATCCTCGTCCAATCAGCTCTGTGCTTTAGATGGGCAAACAGTGATGTGCAGTTTTAATTAAAGCGAGATCAGATGCCCATGTCAGAGCAAACACCTGATTTCCCCTCATAATTTCAGACTGTAAAAACATTTCCAGCACGTGGACTTTCTTTAAAGTATGTGAAGACACACAAGAGAGGTATGAAATGAGAGAAAGAGGAAAAACAGACAGAAAGAGTTACGTACAATAATGTTGTGTAATGTAGAGTTCTGGAGGGGGCATGTAGCACACAGATTTTACCCTCAGCTGAGGCAGTTTATAAATCTAGTTTGTTCTCACTTTGTTTCACCCTTGTGTGTTATAAACAACACTTCCTGTCACCTTGTCAGCTAGTTTGTTTGGATGCGTGTTTGGATGCGTTCTGTTTCATTCTGTACAAAGAAAGAAGATGTTACACAGATTCCATCAATACGAATGAACGAATGAAATTCGAATGGTCTTTTCACATCTGAAACGGATAACCCAAGGTCTTTAACCCTGGGTAAACC
The DNA here is from genome assembly GCA_036877575.1 of Botia almorhae. NCBI lineage: Eukaryota > Metazoa > Chordata > Actinopteri > Cypriniformes > Botiidae > Botia > Botia almorhae. The sequence goes on along the minus strand of JAZGTJ010000104.1, from coordinate 153,708 downwards.
AAATCGTTGTTGACACTGTTCTCCTGGGTTAGACTTTTATGCTGTGTGGTCAGGTTTAAAGACCTTATATTGCATAAGCACTTACTAATCTGGAGACATACAGCACATAAGCATGCAATCATTTTAATAGCTGCCTTGTAAATGCAATTTTCTTTAAACATGGATCAAAAAACCTGGATCATCCCAGTTAACATGTATGATGTCACTGTTTGACTCTTTTAACTGTTTTCCTGGGACGTTGATATTAAACGCGTAAAGCTTTCTGCAGTTCTACAGAGTTCATAAATATTTAATGAGGTGACCACTAAAGCGGTTTATGATTGGCTGACTGTTGATATTTTAGCACTGCATCATTTAATGACTCATTACATGTATTTATTTGGCAGGAGCTTTTCCGAAGTGATTTACAGTGCATCCCCACAATACAATAAAAAGCTTAAAATAAAAAGCAGTTAAAATAGTTTCTCTCATTATAAATACAAATGGTCTTTTGTCCTGGCCTATTCACATGATCTGTATTCATGTTCAGTATTCTCCAGGTCATTAAGTGATATTGTCATTTTCTGTTCGTGATAATGTGTGTAATGATCACTCACAATCATTCTTTCCTCGTTTTTTACCTTAGGAGTTCAGCTTGAGGACGGTGCTAAAGAGACCCGAGTTCATAATCCAGCCAGCAGGAACATTTATCATCGCAGATAAAGCAAAAGAATCATAAAATACACACTGGATTTAGGAAGAATAGCCTCTGCTGTCTGTGAGTAGCCGTTAGCATGCGAGAGATGGTGAGGCACTGCGCTTTTATTAAGGTTAAAAGCAGATCACGGCAGGACGGCTACAGCTGGACTCAGTCTGTCTAACAGCTGTTCTGGAACTACTGCCAGACAGTTATGGTTCATAATAAAATAATTTAAAAAATAATTTCTCTATTCTCTTAATGCATTTATTTGTGCTGTATTTAATTAAATAACATATAGATGGCACATTTTAGTTGCATATAAGTCTAGAAAAGAAACAGGCTCTGATAGATTACTCTTAGTATGTCACTTTAATCATATATAGTGTATAGACACACATATGAACACATTTTATTTAAAAAATATTATAGCAATTTTCGTTATATTTACATAATCTCAGAAACACTAACTTTTGAGTGTAGCAACTCTTTCACATAGTTTTCATGTCATTAAAATGAAATCTTTTCTCTCCCTTTAAACATTTTTTCATACGTAATTAGTTTAAATATAATACATAGAAAATATTAATACATTTAAAATATTAATACACAAAGAGGAGCTGGCCATTATGGGAATAGTAGTTTAATTCCAAAACCGCGCTCTTTCGCTAGATATGAGCAGACGTGTTTAGGAACTACACTTCCCATAATGCATCTCGCATATTGCGGAAGTGTCTTGACGACAATTAAAAAGGCGCATGGTAAACTTTAGTGGAAAATGTCACAGCACGGCAGCAAGAAAAGAAAATTAGACAGGAGCGCAGAGGACCACATGTACTTTGACAGCTACTCTGATGTAACCATTCACGAAGAGATGATTGCCGACACCGTGCGCACCAACACGTACAGACTGGCCATATTTAAAAACAGCAAGTCAATAGAGGGGAAAGCGGTGCTGGATGTCGGAGCCGGAACCGGCGTCCTGAGTTTATTCTGTGCCCAAGCTGGTGCCAGGAAGGTTTACGCCGTGGAGGCAAGCTCGATCGCCGACCAGGCTGAGAGAATCGTCAAACTCAACCAGATGGAGGACAAAATCGAGGTTATTAAAGGGACACTGGAGACGATCGAACTGCCCGAACAGGTGGACGTGATTGTCAGCGAGTGGATGGGCTACGCGCTGCTCCACGAATCCATGCTGAACTCTGTGATCTTCGCCCGGGATAAGTGGCTGAAACCCGGTGGCCTTATATTCCCGTGCAAAGCAGATCTCTACATCGCCCCCATTAACGACCTGGTGGTGGAGGGTCGGTTGAATTTTTGGCACACTGTTAAAGGGCAGTACGGCGTGGACATGTCCTGCATGACCGACTTCGCCAGGAAGTGCATCATGAACAAAGACATCACCGTGAATCCGGTGACGGTGGAGGACGTGCTCTCCCATCCGTGCAAGTTTGCCGAGCTGGATTTGCACACGGTGACGCTTGAGCAGCTCAAAGATGTGCGCGGTGTGTACCGATGCGAGTGCTTCGGGTCGTCCTCCATCCACGCGTTCTGCGTGTGGTTCACGGTCACTTTCCCCGCGGAGGAGAAGGCCCTTGTGCTCTCCACGTCTCCATTCAAAGCGGAGACGCACTGGAAACAAGCGGTACTGTACTTAGACGAACCAGTGGATGTGATGCAGGACACTAAAGTTGAGGGGGAGATCAGTCTGTATCCCTCTGAGAACAATTCTAGGCACATATGCATCCGTGTGGACTATAAGATTGGTGAACATACAAAGCACTCCAAATCCTTTTCTATTCCTGATCAGTATTTAGAAGATTAACGTTCCCCAGTGGGTATTGAAATTGCAGCTACATGGGAACTGTACGTTTTCAGTGTCTGCAAACCATCAGGTCTGATCTCCTGTCCACAGACATCAAGCACTCAGTGTTCTGTATCTACTTATTAAAAGTGTAAAAACAACTTTCTTTATTTACCATCATTTAAAGAGGCAAATGTGTGTCCTGGGTCACAGTTTCAAAAATGCTGTTGTAACCCATGGTTGCGTCGAATATGAACAAACTCAACTACTGGCTTGAACTTATTCATTTTCTATAGTTTAACTCAATGGTTGTGTTTGTCCATATTTAACCCAGTAGGGGTTGAAACAACCCAGCATGTTTTAGAGTGCATATATGGCATAATAAACAGATATGACAATGATGTAATCATTTACAGTGTTAATGGTTACAAATGCAAACCATTACAACCAATTTAAGGGGGAGTTTGAAAAAAAGTATCTAGGCATATCAGTGACAATAAACTGGTTTCTCTGTTAGATTGTACATGTGGGTGGTGACCCAAAATTTTTAACATGAATTGGGCTGCATAGGAAAATGCATGATTTTGTAACTGCATTTGAATTGTTACGGCCTAACACAGCACGCCACAAAGCCAAAATACCATGGAGCGTAATTAGACACAGCCACTGATGTCACCAACAAAAGATTGTTTATTTGGTCTATTTTAACCATGCACTGTGTGGTTAGTTGCACTTGATTAGTTGCAGTTACCATGTCTTTTATCCCTGCTGACTGGGCCCCAGAACGAGCCATGTTTGGGTTGCAACTCACCAGTTCACAAGATAGAGAATCAATGAAAACATCGTTGGAGGCCATTGGCAGGTTAGCAGGAGGGACAGGCAGAACAGTTCATTCAGTGAGAGTAAAACCTGAGCTGTATTCTGGCAGTTTTGAACATGTTCCTTTAAGTGTAATTGTGACAGCTGGAGACTAGCAGCATAACTACTTGATACGAGTACTTGATATTGATGTGCTACATCCTAAATCATGCAGAAACAGGATATTCACTGAAATGTCTCTACTTCATATAACGCAAATATGTGACATTGTGAAGCTTCTGTCTGTTCAGAGCAAGTTTCTCAATTATCTATACTAATTATCAATAGTGTCACTTATTTGATGTATTCAATTCAATACCAGTAGATCAGAATATCTTGCCATATTTAAGAATGAAACGTATTTAATTGAATCCTGTTATTAATAACTGTGTAGATCACAAGGAGAAACTCAGAGCATCTTCTAGACAGCCTCGATGAGTTTCATCCACACAGACGTGTCATTTTATTCACTCCTGATATGCTAATGATGTTCCTGTAAATAAACCAAGAGAAATCTTTCTCCGCCCACCACTTACAGTAACCAATACTTGAAGACATCTCCTGAGAAGACAGATTGCATGTTATTGACAAATCCTAATTTAGACAAGCAGGTCCCGAGACACTGGGCGGATCTCTACGGCCAGAGGACAGTTTGTTATCACTATCATTAGCAGGTCAGTTTGGTTTCAAACTGCCACAGTCCTGTCACACAGGCAGAGAGTGCCAGAGGCTTTCTGATGATGATCTGTCTTCACACAGAAGCGTTAAAGACAGTAGAGATTGATCCAAGATTACTCCCAAGAGTAGTGGACATCTTCATTTTGAGGGGTTATAATGTTTACTGTGAGTTTGGAGGTTTTGTGTGCCTTATGTTTGATTAGATCTGTGTTCATCATCTGCTGCTGTGAACTTTTCTTTTCCAAACCAGATAACTCAGTAAAGACCAGAGTTTAAAAACTGAAACTGAACAAGGTGCTTGATATTAAATGTTGATTGACCAGACTGTCGCCTAAAATGCATGTGATTAAGACTTGGCTACAAATTTAATATGGTGATTTCATGTACCGTTTAAATATTTAAGAACTTTCTTGTCATGTAACCGTGTGATCAAATGTAACATTTTGCCTGAAAGTTCAGGATGTTTCGAATTTACTAAATTAAATCAAGGGGAGGTGTCGAGTAAAACCGAAATCCCAAATTAAAAATCTGGACATTGCACTAAATTAGCCATTGTCGAGTTTTTCCATTTTTAGGAATTTTTGCCTAAAAGAGCAAACCATTCTTACATGGCTTTTAAATCTTTCAATCATGCATTTTTTTACAATTATGTGGCTTTGATTTTGGTCTGTTGGGATATAAATTTCGCCTTTAGACACAAAGCAGATTCACTACCATGCTGTCAAATACATTTACTGTGAATTTGCTATTTTTTATAATGAACTTTTCCGTACTGTCTAGTACTGTCTAGTACTGTCTCTTTAGCATGCATAATTTAAATTACACTTAACAGTATTTTATAGATCATAGTACATCAAAAGCATTAGAATGACTATGGAAAAGGGCACAAATGCCCATATAAGGGTTAAACCATCTGTAGAAACGCCTCCCCCAACGATGATTTCTCTTCATCTTTCTGAGCGTGTGACAGAGGCGCTGGATGAAACAGATAAAACTCAATACTGTCCTCAGATCTGAGAGACAGTCATCAGTTCTCAGATAACTGACAGCTGTGATAGTTCTGAAGGAAATGCAGGCTGTTGCTTCTATTGGCCGAACGAGTCACATGATCATCTGTCTACATGGATGGCAGCGCCAGTGAGCTATTAAACTTTCTGATAGATTTAAGATGCATAGCTGTGCAGAATATAAAACAGTAAACAGATACAGCGGATATGCTTTCCCTGTAAAAAAACAGATATCAATTGATTTTTTTAATGTATGTATGTTTTGTAAAGACAGAACAGCTGGCGATATGCAATATCAATTTACAGCTGAAAGAAACACGTTAGTTGTTGATTTGCGGAGTGACGTGAGCTGAATTCACTTTATTCACCTGCAGGATGTTTCTGGTATTATACGTTACATGAATTACTCCAGTCAGTTGACTCCGTGTCTTTAGATGTTTCTGTGAAGGCCCATAGACAACCATACATTTAGCTTTGCAGCCACCGCCCATCCAGTGTGAACTCACGACCCGTCACTCTTCAGTTAAATGGCCGACGACAGAGACGCTTGCTTTACTTTACTTGCTTGACTCAGAAATAATGTCCTTGAAAATAAACACCAGTCCGTGAGTGATTTAAGTTTACTGTGTTTTGCTACGATATAGAATAGACAACAGAGAGAGAGTTCAGAGGGGAATCTGAAAGTGCAGTTATGAGATGATGACTCAAATATAGAAGACAGTCCACTACTGGCATGAACAATGATCTCAAGGATGTGTATTCATACACTTCATATGTCCCCATGCAGTTCTTGTCTCTATACGGTGTTTTGGTATATTCGTTTTTTACCAACAGACACATTAATTTAATTATTATGATGAATGTATTTATTTACTGAAGTAAACTGATACACTCAGATAAGATGAGAAAGTTCTCAATGACTCTCAGAGGAAAAAATATCTTTTATTAGCCTTTAATTTCACATATTTAACAGTTACATATCTAAGCATTCAGTTTTTTCAACTTTTACGTCGTTGACACTATTAAAACTATTGTAAATGCACATGGAATACATTACCCAGAGTTTCTAATTAAATCGCACCCACGACTATGCTGATTGTAATGCAGTCTTTTAGGAAACAGGGCTTGTTTGAGCGCCGTCGCGTTTGTTTTGAGTTGTTTGACTCGCTGAAGTTCCACTTGCGCCTTCGATTAGACAGCATTCGCCGGGAGCCGAGGACAGGAGTGGTCGCCTGGCTCCAGCTCCACACCTGCATGCGCGTCTCCAAGATGTCCCGTTTCAAACCCATCAAATCAGTGTGCATTGTGAGATCTCATCGCACTGCTCGAATTGACGCTTTTGAGTGAAGGTGAGCTCAATAAGGACTTTCTCGATGCGTACATGTGTGTGTAATGGGCGCGTCTCCCCCAAAGTTTTGATGTGCGTTAGTGATTTAAGATGTGGGTTTGTGGGGATTCCAGCGCAATGTGAATGAATTATGACTTCCCTGCTTTCCTGAGGCATGATTTGAAAATTATCGGCGCTAACGTAAGTCAAGTCACGTGATCTCTGATATTTCGTTAAATGGACGGTTATTGTCCTTTGCCTGCAGTGCGTAAAATCTACAATGCGATCTTTGCGCACTTGTGAGTCTTCGACTTGTGAATCTTTGGCGTTTGACGAAAGCTTCGTGCTGTTTCAATGGATGGATTTTGTAAGATGGCAATCATTTGTTTTACTTTTTGATATTATCCACAGGCTCAAGGGAAAAACAGCTATTTAGAGGATGTCAGAGCAATAGCAATAAAATAGTTTATTTTATTTTTCAGACAGTGGAGACATATTTTAATGTTTTTGTCCTTTCTGAACTTTATATACTTTGCCTACTTTGTTGTTTTTAAAAAATCTGCCCCAACCTCATTGATTCATAGCTGATTCTTTAGCTGCTCACTCTTAATGCACACTCACTCTTAATGCACACTTAATGCACACTCACTCTTAATACACTCTTAATGCACACTCACTCTTAATGCACACTTAATGCACACTCACTCTTAATACACACTTAATGCACACTCACTCATAATACACACTTAATGCACACTCACACTTAATACACACTTAATGCACACTCACTCTTAATACACACTTAATGCACACTCACACTTAATGCACACTCACTCTTAATGCACACTGGCATATGTGAAGTGTAGACTGTAACATTGCTTTCAAAAGTAAATTACTTCAGCTATTATTAAGAATATTAATAACTTGTTTATTTGTACGAAAGTCCACCATATTTTTAAGCATTCTACATTTAGCTGCACTGTGATCTTTATCCTCTATAGCCTCTATATGTTACTGTATTTGTATTTGCCTAAAGATCACTGGACTGGATACCATAAACTGATCCTCTAGTTTTCCTGACACTCTGTCTAGTCAATAAAATAAAATAAATGCTACCTTTAGGACCCTGCGGATGGCGTAGCCTATGTAGTATTTTATAGAGAAGAAATGCCTTTTTCTGGAGAAAAAACTATTATTTGTTTATTGTTATTATTGTTATTTCTAACCCAGTTCACTCGCCCCGTTGTTAAACGGAGAGGAAGGGTGGCTGTGTTCTCGTCCCACCTGAGTTTAAAGCTGCTAAAGGAAAGAGAGAGAGAGTATGTGTGAAAGCACTGTGTGTGTGTGTGTGTGTGTGAAGTGTCCAAGTGCGTAATCTTCCCCAGCTATCATTTGCCGCTTTAACACTCGCGACACGAGCGTGCGAGGCAACGCGTGCGAGTAATGAGCGCTGGACGTTCACCGCTGTCGAGGGCTGACTGGTGTCACTCGCTTCCCGCTCGACTGACCGACTGAAACGTCGTGCAAATCGTGAAAGCATCGCAAAATAAACTGTTTTGTTTTTGGGGCTACAGGGCGCTTGAAAAGACGGCAGAAGTAAAGGACACTCGACTGTTAGAAGTTTAGTGAGGACGGAGGTGACTGACGTGCGAAGAAAAGACGATGAAGGAGGAGAAATTGTGGGATTTATGAGTTGGCACTGTTTGGGACACGCAGTTAGACTGAATTCGTACTCGTTGTGCGGGTGCTCTTTGGATAATAATAATAATCTGTCGTTTGTTTTGCCTCAAAGTTTGCCTCAGAAAGTGCAGTGGCGGTAACGTGTGATTGACTGATTGATTGAGGAAGAGGTTGACGTGTGGACGGACGCTTCTCCGGGTGTCTGTGTTTGGTCAGCCCGTTTAGTTCGGGTGGAGGGGTTCTGTTTGCCCCGAACTAAACACATTATGATGAACACAAGCGGCTTTACGAGGTGGCTGTGCGGTCATTCGTCAACTTGTTGAACACGCATCCATCTGCGGGACTCCTCACATCCCGACGGAAGCTCAACAGCGTGAGTATTACGCTTCCTTTCAACTCTAACTGGGTCAGTGTGAATATTTCCAGGGTTCAGCGGTGAGGTTTCTGCCCATTTTTAACTTTCCCGAGGCTTGGTTCAAATGTGTTTACAAAAGTGTGTGGTTTATTGTCTGCTACTGACTTCTTTTATAGAATACATATAGATAGATATCTACAGTCTCTTTCATAACCGTAATACATGACATTTGTTATATAGTCAACGGTAAAGGATTTCAGCACCTTGGACAGCGAAAGGCGGTCCGGCAGTGTAGCGCTATTTCTGTGACGAGATGGAAATACGAGCGCCCCCGTGTGGTGAATTGCACTTTATTGTCTCTTTATGTGCACCGTTAACTCGGTTAACCTGTTATGCTCCAGTTTGTTGTCATCTGGCAAATTAGGCCACTCTGCGCAATGAAAAAATGTATGAATCATCTCACAGAGTGAATTAACACAGAGAGTGTTTCCATCGCGATTAGCGAAACAATCTGTCTGTCTATCTATTTACCAACCTACCTACCTGTCTATCTATGTATCTATCCGTCCGTCAGTCAACATGTAATCGACTTGGTTATCAATAGCGTCTCTTTTTATGTTATATATTTGAACTAAAACTACAGATAGATGGATGGATAGACAGACAGATAGATTGTTGAGTATCAATGTACATCCGTGTTTTATCACAGACAGTATAGGTCTTAGCAATAGCAACCATGCAAGTAAAGGATGAAAATATTAAGCAGTAGAGCCGTGGGTTGTTGTTCAGTGTAAAATTATAATGATTTCAAGCTTCATTCTCCAGTGAGATATTTTGAGCAGTCTGACATTTCACAGTGAAAACTGTGTGCCACAGCAGGTCTGTTAGGAAAGTATGTTTAATAATGCACAGTATGTTCTGATGTCACAGCAGAGTGTGTGGGGCAGTGGAGGGATGGGGTGTGTGACAGCAGAGTGTGTGGGGCAGTGGAGGAATGGGGGATGTCTCAAGTGTTTTGTGAGGAACTGTGAGGACAGGTCTGTGACATTGTTCTTAAAGGGGTTTTGGTGTGTAGATTGAGAAACAGTCGAGAGTCAGACAGCCTGAATCTTCACACATGAACAGAAAGAGACAGAACGTCAGACGAGACAGACAGGAAGTGAACGAAAGAGAGAGGAAAAGAGAGAATAAAGAGGAGTGCGGAGAGAATCAAGCTTGGTTTAGCAGCGGGGAGATTTGGTTCTTCTGAGGCCAGGGACCTGTGTGCTGACCACAATCAGATGGCATTGTGGGATATGAGGCTCACCAGGTTCAGTGTAGACAAGCCTTTTGCAATCTACTGAGAGGCTGAATCCCATGATTCAGCCATAATCATGATGTCTACCTGCAATAGCTGCACATTAAGATAGAAGAAAGATCTCGCACGGGAATATTAGGAGAGCTGACACACCAGAGTGAGAGATCTGCTGTGGATTAGAGATCATCAGTCTGTGGGTGTTTGTGTTGGGCTGTCATGTCGAGGGAAAACATGTTCACTCCGTGCTGCCCTGAATGTTTATTTATGAGGTCTGTCATATTGGCAGACAGTTTACGTTAGTATCGCTGATCCTGTGCAGACGGGTGCAGAAATCCTGAGACGCAAGTGACCGACCAAAGAAAGAGGAGTGGACTGTTTGGTGTAGAGAGAGAGATGAAGATTAAAATTATGGAAGATGATATATATATATACATATATAAATTCTTTAGCAGACGTGTATCTGCTCTGGCAAGTCGTGGTTCTGTTGGGCTGATACACAGGCAGTGCTGTAGGAGTTTTAGATATGCAGGCATGCTTCAGTGGCCCAGCGGATGAGATCGAAGCAGACACCCAGGAAAGGGGGAGTGTGTTACACCGTATATAAGGGACGAGGTAATCTGAGCCCATCCTGGTTCTGTCAAGGTCATACAGAACCGGTGATTTATTGAAGTAAATAAATAAAAAGAATTAACAGTCCCTGGTGAAGCCTCACTGAGGGGAACACGCGGATCAGCAGTAAGACTTACACTAATTAACAGTAAAATATCAGAACAAGACTGTTTCTCTGAAAGACGACACATCATAGCACTTCAGCCATATGTTCATACTCTCCAGTGAGGTTTTATCAAGATAATTAACTTTAAATGCTCAAATCGCATTACGCCGCTGAAATGCATTGATATTTCTAAAACACACAGCTGGCGACATCCTCATCAGACTGAATATTTTAAAATATGCGAAATGAAGTCAGATGTGCGCTTTTTACACGCATTACCTTGTTGCTGAATTTACTTTGGATGCAAGTCCATTATTGTTTGTTGAACAATAATGTTGTAATTCCTTTGCAAAGCAAAAAAATCAAAGTGTAATAAATAAATAGGTAACTACAGTAACCAGTTTGTTTTCCAGCCACGTTAAATCCTACTTTGAGTATACAGCATTTTACGACTCTATTTATGGCTACTCTGACAACTGCCGTGTTACAGTGGGATTGTCTGTAAATCCTCTCATCAGGGTCTCATATTAAATCTGATAGATTGTAACAGAAGGTGACCTGTCTCAAATCACTTTTCTGCGTTATAATACATCCTACAGTCTGTGCCGGACTCGTCTGACTCACCAGAGACAGAATAATTAAGGGCACTTGTATGTGGATCGTGGCTAGCGTGTGATCTTTAATGTGCTCTAGACACTTATCCTCACTGTATCTCTTAATGGCTCATTACACCTACTGTTTCCTCCCTCTGCGTATCATTTGCTCTTTTGTTGCTCTCTTTCACTGGACCTGCCTGGTGAAGCCCTGCAGTTCTGTACTGTGTGCTTCACTCCACAGATGTCAGAAGTTACCCAGCTGGTTACATATAATTTGCCATAGGTTTTGCCCACCCTCGACATGACAACCATTAAGAGATCTGCCCCACCCATACTGCCTCTGCGCCACCCCCTCCTTCTGTCTTACACCTTCTCTCTCTCTCTCTCTCTCTGTAGTTATTAAATCTGTGTTAACCTGCGGTCTAGTCCACAGGTTAAATGTCTAAAGCAGCAGATAAATAAAGAATTATAAAGATTTTATGAAGTTTTCTAATGATTTGCATTTTCAAAGCATAAATACCGCTTTGTTATTACAACTATAAATATTTAAGCAAGTTAAAATATAAAGAACGTTGCATTCCAGTGGAACAAAACTCCTATTTTTGGTGTTTAAACTGTCTGTTTTCATTAACATATTACAATCAGACTGTGATTTCATGCGCTGTTTTCCTAATTGGAAGTTCTGCTCTATTACACCGCCCGCACTCAACTCCCTGTTCTGTGATTTTACATTGAAAACAACTCAACAAATCATTCCTAACCCGCTAGAATATTCTCTCCAGAGCGCAGCTCAAGCACAGAGCTCTCATCTGAGGCCGGTCCGCTGTTAAGCCGGGCTCTGATCTGACTCACACCCCGTCTCTTTTGGGACACACAGGGTTAATTGATCTCTGTGGGCCGGTGACTGGACGAGTGTGAGGTCAGCAGCTGTATTGATGGGACAGGCTGATTAACAAGCAAAACGCTGCTGGCCACTTTCAGAAGGTTTGGTAAGCAGTCGTTAATTATCCCCTGGCAGCCTCTGTCAGGAGGAACCGGCAACCTTTGCTCTCTCTTCATTTGTAGCTGCGTGGTGCAAAAACCCAGATTCTGCCAAATGCACATAGATGACTTTTAACAGCCTTGTATTGATTTCTCTTAGTGGACAGCCGCAGGATTACAAACTGATTAAATCTAACACACTTTTATATTGTAGAAATGACAAAATCAAAACAAAAAACGAATAAGCCAATAAGATTAATACTTTCAGGTTTTTTTGTGAAAGTCTCCACTAGCATAAATCTCATGATCTCGGTATTGTTTCAGTTCCTCGTTGTGTTTTCTATTCCTCTATATAAAAATATTTCTCACTTTAGTGCTTTGTGTTATTCTGAAGCATCACATTAGAGCAGCGCTGTGACAGGAAGTTTTACCACAAATGTCTTTACTTGCTGAAGCTTTGCATTTACAGAATTACTTTTCAAAACCCCACAGATGCCCCTGTGACAATAACTCACAGGATTATTCTGCATGAACAGAGAACAGAGATGAGACCTTGTTTCTTGAAGTATTTGTGTAATCTATAAAGTGAGTCCAGAAAGCCTCACGTCTCTGAGTTGTTTGTGGTTTCTGTGTGCAGTGCTTGCAGTAAAATATTTAGATGGTGAGCTTTTCATAATGGCAACGAAACACATTTCATGTCGTGTCAGAGAGACGCTGCACATTATGTTTAATCTACACCAGCAGTTTACTGGCTTCTCTCAGGAGCATCAGAGTGACTTCAGCTTGCTGCTGGGCAGCAGGTAACATGTTTCTATAGTAACTTTTGTGAGAGCAATGTTGTGAGTTTGCCTCCTGTTCAAAATTTAATCAATTCCCTCACAAAAGGCAACCAAGCAATTGTCCTTTTTGTGGTTATGGTCTGAATTCTAATCTCTTTACATGTCATAATTTCCGTGTCATATATAGATGGCAGTCTGCATGTCTAGAATCAAAATCAGTTGTTTATGGTGGAAGGCGTGGTGTCAGAAAATTGAGCCACAGGGGATTATGGGTAATGTCAGGAGTGAATGTATGACAGCTCTTAAGATGAAGCTTTTTTAATGGCCTTTTAGATATCTGATATTTCTCTGTGGGGCATACCAGACACCCTACCGGCACCACCACAGAGAAGGCAGGAGTGCTGATTTCCCCTCGCTGTCAACCTTCATCCCCCATCTGATACTCACCATCACCTCTCTCGCTTTTCTGTGCAGAGTGTGCATGCCAAGCTGTGACAGAGGATGATGGACAGAAAGCAAAGCTGAGACGACTGTCAGTCAACATCCAGCCTAAGAGGTGATTCATCATTGTGTCAGGAGATCTGATCTCTCTCCAGTCCAGCCCATCTGCCTCGGCTCCTCTTATCTCTGCAGGCACCCCTGCCCCATCCAACAGAGACCAGAAACACCAGAGGTGGAGACAGAAGCAATTCGGCTGGATCTCAGATCTGCCAACCATACGATGAGAAGCTGGAATGCTGCCTTTTGAGTGGCCCACACGCAAGAAAAATTGGATTACTTTGTAAAACAGGTCAGAATCTTCCTCTTCATCTCCTTTTTCCGCTGTCTTGGACGTCTTTAAGAGGAAGAGCGGACGGATACTTTACATCACAGTGGACAGTCTGTTCGAGTGCCGGCCCACATGCAGGACGCAGTCATGAATTTCCTGCTACTATTGACACTGCAGGCATCATGGCTGACTGTGTGCCAGTCCACACAACACTATCCCACAGCCTGGGGACATTACGACTTGTGCAAGTCACACGGGTACACGGACGAGGGCCCCACCTGGTATTACATGGCCTGTCAGCCCGAAGCAGCAGACATGACCAAGTACCTAAAAGTGACCCTGGACCCGCCCGACATCACCTGTGGAGACCCACCAGAGACTTACTGCGCCCTGGTGAGTGAGAATGAGTCAGATCAGTGAATTCATCTGTATTTACTGTCATCACTGTCATCTCTTCACCTCTCCAGACGGCCGTAATGCAATTATATCACCATTTATAATATCATACACACACACATACACTAACTCTATGAGCATTTAACATGCAAACGTGTTCATCATCCCACATGGCCACTGTTTCTGACTGTTTTCTGTTTTAAGCTTGTGGGGTGTTGCTCATAGGCACCAGATGTAATTCGTTTAATTCATTTTAATTCCAAACATCACGTCTGACCGGCCCTTCAACATGTATGTCATCAGAACTATTTGAACTGCTTATCAGGAATATTGAAGCTTAAATCTGTGTCAATAGTGAGCATGTCCAGCGCTGGATCATTAGCTGTTTGTGGTTATTCATTATCTTCAGATGTCTCTGTGTTTGTGAGATGCTGTCTGTCATTAACGTTGAAAACAGCACTGAATGTAGCGTCAGAAGAAGAAGAAGAGGAGATAGAAGACAGAGAGGGGGATGAATGAAAGAGCATTTGAAACCGGTGTTTTTTTGAGCCCAAGGGTTCTGCACCTTTTATGAGCAAACCTAATTGTGTAATTACAGAAATGTCATTTTTACTTACACACAGTTCATTTACTGTGTGTGTGTTAATCAAAGACTCCATCTTAATCAGTTTCTCAGTCTATTGTACTACAGGTTCAGAGAGAGAGAGAGAGAGAGTGAGAGCAAGTGAGAGAGAGGGCAGCTGCTTACTGTATTTAAGCATAAAACGTAACAAATGCAGTGGGGCAGGCCAATGAGAGTCTGCTGAGTGACAGAGGACCTAATATCAAACGTGCAGGCGGTGAAAAGTTAATAATTCAGTATGTTTTGTTACAAATGTGTTTTATTCATAGAATACATTATTCAGAGCTCTACTGTATTTGGGAGGCACTTTTTAAAACGCTGACTCCTCCTGATAGATTCCCAAGGTTACAGCGAGCGCTGTTATCCATTTTGGAGGGTCACTGTCACAATACAGAGTATAAATCAAACACCTCCCATTACTTTACTCCAGCACATCTATCTGTTACTGCGGCAACAGGTGACTGACACACAGCATTAGTGTGTTCACTGTGAAAACTCTCCCGCCTCTTATATAATCAGCCAGTAGATGTGGTGGATATGATATGATTGTAATTGGCAGTTGAGTACAGTCACTGGCCATATTTACATCAAATATTTATTTTAAAATGTGTCTCTTATCGTCATATTAACATAAATTGCTTTTGACCGGCCATGAAACTGGCTCAGTTTTCTTTTCAGTGCACCGAGACGGATCAATTTGCGAGCTGTTAGCCATTACAGAGATGTACTGATTATGCCAATAACCCTTTTCATGATGTCTGTAATCATTCTTTTATTTCCAGGTCTTGCCATTAGTGTATTTTATACGAGAGCTCAGTCCGCTGTAATTGATTTCTGCTCAGGCTGGTCATGGGCGTCTCTGCTTCTCTCTCCCTCTCTGACTCTGCTGGGCTGTTTCCTTTGATTACACTTACTGTATAACAGTCATGGTGAGCAGACAGTGAACCGGCTTCAGGCTGGAGAGAGCCAGGCGCTGGAGAGAGTGATTACACTCTACTGTCTGAAGGATTCGAGCATGGTACACATCCATTTGTAAAAAGCTTTTATTCTGCTACGGGTGATGACCTTCTCTAAGGCGAAAGCTTGACCCACAGTGGCCCTGCAACACATTATAACGCCCCCTCACCCTCTCTTTTTACTAACGTCTTTACATCAGACAAAGCTCCATGTCTGTAAGTGTTTCATGCCTTTGGTTTTATGATTGATGGTGGTCAGTTAATGACTCAGAACCTTTCATTAGCATATGTGCGACAGAATGAATTGTGTATATATTTATGTATATATGAATTTAATATTTTTATTAAATTATTTAAAATTTCTATTTATACATTTACTTCTATATATACGCTTTTATACATCTTTATTCTTGTTTTTTCTGGTAACCGCTGTTAAATGAACAATGATAAACTTCAACAATTACACAGTTGTTGTAGAATCATGAAGGCTTCAGGGTGAAGGTTGTTGTATTGTGGTATTGTTTAGGCTGTCATTATTCTGTAAATGACACGGCTTTGTGTTTTGATATATAATTCTGACCTTTCGTCGTGTATTTCTGTGTGATATTGCAGAGCTCGGTGCGTGATGGAAGGCTCGTCAGCTCCTCTCAGAGCGCTGCCATTCCTCAAGCGCTTTAGCATTGACATTTCACTGAGATTCGAGCGTGTTGTCAGCTACAATACGCCTCCTCTCATATTTAAATGTGCGTCTGGGAAAGCCGAGGGGAAAAGTCTCCTGCCAATACAGTGCAGTCACAGACAAACGGTGACATTCCACTTTAATCAGATAGTTTATTCATGCTGAAGTCACGCTGAGAGGTCGACCGCACAAAAGCACCAACAAAGCAGCTTTCTAAAAGTGCTGAGTTTCATGAATGGACCGAGGCCAATATTTGCATTTTAACACTTGAAAAACGAATCTTTTTTTGAGCTGTTAAACTTATGAGGGGTTCTGCCACATGATTGATATATTTGTTTGTTTTCGGTTTATTTGAGCCGAAGAGCTGATCGAAATCAAACGCCGCTGTAGGAACTCACAGAAGTGGCTTCATATCACAGTCCAGCAGTTTGAAAGAATCAGCAGGAATGATCAATCTCACCCTGACTTTGTTCAGTCAGTACAATAAAAAATGTAACACATTATAGCACGACTGTATGATTTTCAAAGTCTCCCAGAGAATGCTTTAACAGTTCAGCTGTTCTTAGAAAGACTCAGAAACTAGCAGAAAGCAATTGATTAAATGTACAATCTTAGGCTTTTGTTTAGAAGTTGTTTGTTTGTTTGCTGATAGTTTGTTAGATGCTGATAGTCGTTTGCACATGTTGTACAGCACTTAAACAGAATCCCAGCTTGACTGTTTTCTTCATTTATAAGCTGTTTAGCGGTGTTTGTGCAGAACAGATTTACATCATAAATGCAAACCTCCGGGTTCAGTTAGTGCTGATGGCTCTTTCTGTACAGCTGTGGCCTTCAGCAAAGTCATCTAACCCCCGTCTGCTCTGAGGGCTCTGCACAATGACTGGAGTTCTGTGCAGCCCATGAAATGAGAAGGTACATTGAAAAAGGGAGCGGTGAAAGTTTTGTTTAAAAAAAGATGAAGTGCTCCAGGAAGGGTGAAGATTCCAATTTTGGATTTCAAATGATTATTGCAACAGAATAGATGTAGTTGAGCTTTCATAAGAGCCATTATGTTTTACCAGCTGTTGCTCAGGAATGGTCTTTGTGTTTCACAGGATGTAGCGCTGAATAAAATTTGATGAGAAGATTTTTCATGCATATTTACTCATGAGCTTCTGACCAAAGCTAGAGGTCAGTCAGTGGTTTAAACGGTGT
Source organism: Botia almorhae (assembly GCA_036877575.1). Classification (NCBI taxonomy): domain Eukaryota; kingdom Metazoa; phylum Chordata; class Actinopteri; order Cypriniformes; family Botiidae; genus Botia; species Botia almorhae. The sequence continues at coordinate 136,339 of JAZGTJ010000104.1, read as the reverse complement.
GACCTGACTTACATGGTCACACTTTCTGTGTGGCTTTGTGAGCACACTAGCCTCCCGATTAACACATATAGATGAATACAGACGACAGCAGGGTCCAGACCTCATTAAACATCTGCAGACAAACTGCAGTTTATTGGCCTCCAACAGTCAGCTGGTGACACAGGAGCAGCTGTGCCCAGCGCTGCAGTAACAGGAAGTAGAATCTCCAGCAGATGCGTCTATCAGAAGATGGATGAAGTGCACACAGGCTGCTACCAAAAGATAAGAAAGTATTTCCTAGATGCTGCCATCCCATAATGCACGCTGCCAACTTTTCATCAGTTTTTTTGTACCTGTCAAAAGCGAGTAAAATGACCAGAACCAGCCAGTGGAAATTTCATATTGTGTTATACAATAAAGAACCTATATGTCACGCACACACATACACACAGATATTGTGTCATCGCATCGCCCTCGTGTAAAGGTTAAGGGGAGAACAGGTCTCGCAATCTGCCTGCAACGTGTTTGCAACGCTCAGTTCAATATTTACACTCGCAGAAATGCTGTTCAACTCAAAGTACGACCTTAAATTAACGCTAACATTTCTGAATCGCTATCAAACTCTGCAGCAGAATATCTGAAAATCATATCGTCTATCATGTCATTTGTTTTGTGAATGAGTCCCACTGGAGCTTTTAGCTTTCAGATAATGAGAGCAGCGCCATTTTGCTTCCAGTTTTATTTCTATGACACAGTGATTTTCTTTAATGTATTCTGTTTGACGAAGAGCTTCTTTTCTGTCCGCCTGTCTAATGCGAGTCAAGGCTAAATCCCTCTAATGGGGTAACGGGGCTTTTGTTGGTTACCACAGTTCATCTCGCATGGAAAACTCTCAGCTCAAACCTTCTCTGAGGACGGCTTCTAAGAATAGGCAGAATTCTGTAGTAGCTTTTCTGAAACGGGGCCCTGGGATCCATTTACTTTTAATTGCTGTTTCTGCCTCTAGGCTACAGATCTTTACCCCACTCTCTCTCTCTCTCTCTCTTTTTCCCTCGCATTCGTTCTGTATTTGTTGTCTGTCTTGCTGTCTGTGTTACTAACACCATTATGCTTTCTTTGGCTGTACTGACACGGACGTTTCTCTTTGGCACAAAAAAGCCACAATTGGAGGTAATTAAATAAGAGGTAGCAAATAAACTATAGCATTAAACACAGACACACACACAGGGTTTACAAACCAGATTCCTTCAGCACAGAGTGAGGGAACAGAGAGATGAATCAGAGAGATGAATCAGAGAGATGAATCAGTGTTTCTCAGTGTCAAAGTCAAGCCATTTACTAATTAGAGACAAATAGAAACAGCTGAGTAAAGCAAGACTTCATCGATAAAACAAACGGACCACAAACGTCTCTGTTTCCTGACCCAGGGAACTGGGATTGATTTAAAAAAGAGGAGAAAAACTCCAGAAACACAAAATTTACGCCATCTCTCTCGTCTCTTTCAGAAGGGTCGGTGGAGGATGAATTAATAGGACTATTCATTTTCAAGGAGAGGAAAGAAAATGAAAAACTGTCTTTTCAAGGGTTAGAAAATGAGAATGAGCTGAGGAGGGCTGAGGAGGCTCTTGGCAGGCCTCGAGGGCCGGGAATGTCTTTCTGAGAGCCGTGTGAAGACTGGCCTCCAGACAGACCTCCTCATCTCACTGACTGACAGTTCAAAAACACAATGAAGAGAACATTCAGAATCAACAACAATGGAATCAGAACTGGGAATAAAATGCTAAATATTTCCCTAGATGTTCCCTGCAGAATGACATTCGTTTTCATGATTAATTGCTAAAGTGCTTCTGAGATTATTGCTAGTAGCTTACAGTCGACAGTCAGCTCGACTTTATAAAAAACTCTTTAAATAAACTATTTAAAACAGTGAATTGACTTATTATTGAACAGTTGGGCATTGTTGAATTCATATTGCCACCGAAATGTTATATATATATAAAAGCAAAAAAAGACACTCAGGGCCAGCATTACAGTGACTTAACTATAGTTATATGTAAACGGTTATACAGTGGTTTTGTGTATAATGTAAAGGTGTAATATCAGTTTTGATATGAGTTTTAACAACTGCATTTAATCTCAGAACCCAGCCTATGAAGAACAGTCCATTTAAAAATAAACTCAGCAAACAAACGACGTCTTTCTGTAATTAGAGACAAGACATTTCTCAGAAGCAATTCTCAAACGCTAATTTTGATATAAATCAATATTTACCGCACAAATGAGACCAGTTCCAGAACCAAATTAGGAGAGGCCCAGGAGCCTTTACTTCATTAGTGAGACCCTGATTAAAAACAGTACTGAATCGCATCTTCTGGGAGAGAGAGGAGGAGAAATGGCTGGTAGTGAGATGTTACAGAAGTGCTGTGTGTAGTGAGATGTTACAGAAGTGCTGTGTGTAGTGAGATGTTACAGAAGTGCTGTATGTAGTGAGATGTTACAGAAGTGCTGTATGTAGTGAGATGTTACAGAAGTGCTGTATGTAGTGAGATGTTACAGAAATGCTGTGTGTAGTGAGATGTTACAGAAGTGCTGTATGTAGTGAGATGTTACAGAAGTGCTGTGTGTAGTGAGATGTTACAGAAGTGCTGTATGTAGTGAGATGTTACAGAAGTGATGTGTGTAGTGAGATGTTACAGAAGTGCTGTATGTAGTGAGATGTTACAGAAGTGCTGTGTGTAGTGAGATGTTACAGAAGTGCTGTGTGTAGTGAGATGTTACAGAAGTGCTGTGTGTAGTGAGATGGAGTGGATATAGATGGACTGCAGTGTCTGCAGCTCTTGTGTCCTGCAGGCAGACGGCTAATGTCTGCCATTTAAACCTTGTTTCAGACTGACACCTCAGCAGAGTCCTAAAGGTACTCCACCTTACCCTTACCTCCATCTCTCCTTCTTCACCTTACCCTCACCTCCATCTCTTCTCTCCTGTCCTCATCTCCACAGTTTTCCAAACAGCATGACTTTATATCACAATCCTTCTGTCTTTTAATTGTTTTTCAGTGTTTTCACTGTTTTTAGTGGTTAGAAATGACCCGTGTTGAGCCTCAGATGTCTCTCTGGGAGTAACGATCATCTCGGGCATTTTCAAAGGGTCCTCCACACCAAACCTCATAGCTCAAACCACAGCTGTCATACTGCCAGCGGTTTCCTCTAATTTATGATGGAATTTGTGGAAGTCCCATTAATGCGTTTTCTCAACGTTCCTGCTGTTTCACGCTGCACACTTTAATGGCGAGCAGCCTTAGAGAGACAAGAACAAACTCTCGCAAACACAAGGAGGAACCTTTGAGAACGTAAAATTTGTAATGAGAACTGACACGCTTAGGAAAAAAACTCCCATCAGAATATTCTTCTGTCATCCGATAAATATGACAAATTGCAGTTTTCTTTTTCAGAATGTTTTGCAGCAAAAAATCTTTCCTTCTCTCGTGTTTTTCTGTTCTGGCTCTAAACACGTTTAAAACATGTATTATTAAAACTGCCGTGGTGTTACATTTTTTTGTGCTGTTTGATAACCGATGTGGCACATCACACAGAATATGCACAGAAGGAAGGGCTGTCTAAAAATCACAGGTCAGCATTTACAGTAACTGACAGAGAGTGTCTGGACCCTGCGGGCATTCTCTGCTCATTAGGCGGTTCGGTGGTGACACCAGACCCTCTTCAAGTCAACAGCTGTTAAATCCCTCTATTCATCATACCATTCATTTTGTATTCATTTTCCCTTTAGCTTAGAAACGCCTCAGCAATTTGTTTTATTCCCTCTTGAGCAAATTACACCCTGCTAATAATCCTAATTAGTTCCTAATGTATCTTCCCTCCAGAGTGAGTCTTGAGTGCAGGAACTGTTATGGCTGCCCAAAGCTGTCAGTGTAGCTTACGCATAACTATGATCAGCTTAATAATAAACTACGTTACGAATTCTTGCATTTGGCAAACAAGGTATCTGTGAAGTGTCAAGTTTCTGTGTATTTTTATGCCTTTTATTTTTTAGCCTAGACACTGTAATAGCCGTCCAGTAATTAAAAGCAGCTTATTTTGGGTGTCAGTATTGTCAGAACCTGTTTCTCAGCACAAAAAGTTGAAAAGCCGTACTGCAGGAGTGCTAAAGAGGGTCTTTCAGAGAACGGATGACAGCAGAGGTGTGCCAGCGTGTCATTCGTCACAGCGTCGGGGTTTATTCTGCTCATAGATAAGAACACAACACAAGCCTCTCCTCTCCCCAGTCAACAGACCTTTACACACAGTTATTTCCATTTAAAGTTGTTCTGTCGAAAATTGTCTGTTTTTTAATTTATTATTAATCATTAATTTGTGTAAACTTTTTTTAATAAAACATGACTCAAAGGTAATGTTCAGAGGAATTTTTTTAATTGAACTGAATTTTCTCTACGTGAATGAAACCTTAAGTTCATCATTTTAGGTTATTTAAATAATTTTTTGAAGTGTTAGAATTGATAGGTCAGGCATTTTTGTCATTTTATTTCATGAAAATAAATTCAGTTTTTATAGTTGACTGCTGTGATTTAGGACTGAAGTTTAGCTGTTGAGGATATTACCTGTGTACAGCCATCAGTTTGACTGTGTTTCACTGGAGCAGAGAGACAGGAACAGCTTGACATCGGGTGATTTCACAGTCAGAGGGATTCAGGGTAGTAAGACTGAGGACTCAGAATGAAGTTTAAGTAGATAGGTGTTGAAGTGGTCTCGGCTTACACTGGTTAAATCTAGCTGTCTGGGTGACTGGCTTAGCTTTGTATTTTGGTACTATGTAATAAGGTCACTTATTACCATTTTGCATCACTTTACTCCATAATTCCAGACTTTATAGAAGTGTTTATATCCCACATTTTGTTTGTGTGTGCAATATTTTGTTTAATTATCATAGCAAATTATTTAGCACTTATTGAAGTTCCATGAGGCATTTTGTATTCGTTCTATCATGTTTTCATTGAAAGATTATGTAGTTAAGCAGTTTGCAGAATGAAGTAATGTGAGTGTTTATTGTCATTACACGAGTTCTGCTGCTGAATTTTGATCATTGCTGATCCGTCAGAATTTGTCAGTCACAATGTGTAATTCAGAAATTTTCTGTATCACTTCTGTTGAACACGTCGTTCAAATAACTGTTGATGACAATAAACAGACATGCTAACAGAATCAAATGAGGTAATTAAATTACACCTAATGTTTTTGCAGATTTTATGAAGCAATCGTAAGCATTCTGTTTTTCCAGTGAGCGAAGGCTAATGAATATTCAGTGGATCATTTCTGAAGGCAGATACGTTTCTGACTGTCAGCACCAAAACATCTTCAATCACTTTCTTCTGGTCGTGAATCGCCTGCTGCATGTCAATTACAAACCCACCCAATAATACCACTGACAGCTGTCATAAACTCAGTCACCTTTAATTGATTTATTTTGTATTCGTATTTTTTTTTTGTTGCAGTTAGCACGTCTAAATTGTATTTGTTTCTCTGTCTGTCCTTTGGGGTGGCGAGAATCATCTCAATGTTTTGTTTTCAGTGTCATGAGCAGATGGGTTTTGGGTCCACTGGATTCGAAACTGTCCATCATTTTCTGTCATGCATGCATCGGTTTGAGCTAAACCCTGTGTACTTTACATCAAAGCACCAATGCCATCTGTATATAGTTTTACATTAAATAGTACTCAGTGACTGCATTTAATTAGTACAACAATCAAAAATGCTTAAAACACAATATCTTAGCATCTGCATTACAATACCTAATTATCTTCATCCCCACATTGCATGCAGTTAATATGCTAATGTGGTCTGTCTTCATGTACTTGACAGTGATGTAATAATCTGATGAAACCTGAGAACAGTCTTAAAATTGTCATCCAGGCCAGTGGATCCCACGGGGTGTGCAGGGGCAGCACGGCCCAACTCGAGGGGTCAACCTGTGCAAAAGGACAGCCAGTTAACCACGGTCACAACCTCAGAATATTGGCCCCTTAGAGCTGACAGAGGGCTGAAAGTAGTTTAGCCCACACCTGACAGCTGAGGGCATGAATGACATGTGATCAGCCCTGAGAGAAAGAGAGTGAGGGCAGAGATGTGGGCTTTATTCAGATATAATCATGACAGTAAGAGCAGCTGAAGATGAGGCTAAATGGAAGCCGGTCTGAATGAAAAGGTGAAGCTTAAGAAAGCTGTGTGGACAAGAGTTCTAATATGATGCTGCTCTGTATCTGTCTTTCATTTTCTTCAGCTCTCTCACAAACACCTTCACTCTGTTCCAAAACCTGAAGAGCTGCTTACAGAAGCAGCGTTAAGAGGCGCGAAAACCTTTACGATCACAAAACCACAGCAAGCACCTAGATGTGCAGAAGAGTTTCGTGAACATAGTCACCTGAGAGCCACTACAGAGCTGTAACACAGAAATCAAATAAACACGCGGTTTCAGCTTATCTGCTTTCTGTGTGTTGTTGATTAGTTGTGAATCTCATGATTGTGTTTACAGTGACATATTTCAGCTACAGCTGTTGCTTTTAGCAACTATCCCATTAAAATAATGTCTTTTCAATAACAGCTGCCTGATTTGGCTGATTTGTTTTAGATGTGCCAGTGGAGGCTCATGAGAAACTCACACTGCGTTTAGTTCAGCACAACAATAACGTATAAAACTTAAGCAAACAATGATTTCTTCGTTTGACTCTCACAGGGGCGGCACTGCTGTTTAATTGAGTGTGTTTATGTTGTTGTGTGATCGTTTGATAGAAAGGCAGCAGAGCTTCTAATGTTCTCAGAGGGATGTTTTGCTTTTCATGTAGAATACGTGAGTGATTTCACTGAATTTTCCTGCAGTCATGAGATGACGGTCGCTCAACACTGGGAAGTACATGATCAGACTATATTTTTACATAGTTTGTTTCTATTATAATAGTTTCTCCTTTTTATTTAAAAAAATTAAAACGTATGCATGTTGTTTGTGGATAAGGAAATGTATTCATTATTGTATTCATTTCATGTAACCTACTGTCATTCGCTGATACATGAAAGCTGTGATGTATTTTGGAGGACACAGAATGTGATGCAGCTGATCTGTGGGCAGATGATGTAACATTATATTATAGTGTGTTTCATTGCAGTAGAAACGCTGGGTGCTTCTGAGTTCTGAGGTTCTGAAGCTGTTTGTTTAGCTGTGGCTGTATGTGCATTATCAACATCTGGTCTTCTCCTGAACCTGTTTTTGCTTCTTGATGAATGTGTTCTGTACTGTTATCTGACAGGGGACAGTTAAAACCAGCCTCCAGTCTACACTCAGCACGAGCGGTCCACGCTCTGTCTGCCGGCATTAAATGAAGCATCGCTTTCACAGCTAATCACAGTTTGAGAACAGAGAACAGTCATGCATGTCCAGACCGCATGATAAAGCCGGCGGGCTCCTCACAGGTCATCTCCTCTCCTTACGTTCTGCCTGAAATGTTTTTCTTTTATTCTTTGCCATTTTGAGTCGAGCGATGTCTTTGACAGATATCCAAAATTGTAGATTTGGCGATCGTGTTGCAGATCATGTCTGAAGACGTTAACTGCAGCCTGCAGTACTTGATATAAAAGACTAATTAAATCCAAAGCAATTGCAGATCGACGGTGTGATTCTTTTGATTTTACACTGTTGTTCTTGTAGTTTAGGCCGTTACGCAGTTGAATGGCGTCTGATTTAATTACTTGTAGCGAGCTCATATTCCCATCAGAGGGAGGAGAAATATCACAGCTCACTGCCGACAGCCGACCTCCCTCATATGTTACTGAACACAGAGTTGTGCTCTTATATACATCAGGGCTAAGCGCTATACAATACTGATATAGAATATTATGAACGTTGATGATGTATTTTATATAATTTGCCAACATTGTGAATGCAGTATGAATCTACTTGTTGTTTTGTTGAAATGCCTATACATAATACAACATCCATACATAAATATGGAGATATATTAGGTTCAGTCAAGAAGATGTTTGCTTGCTAGATGCGTACACCAGCACTAACAAAATCATTCAGTATTATGATTTCATTTCAATCTGTTTGTTCAGAGCAACAGCACACAAAACCATCCTGTTCATCAGATTCTGTTTATTGATATTTCATTATCCACATTCCAAACCAATCTTTCCATCAGCACAGAAACCAAATGAAGAAGTGTATTCAGTTCACTTTATTTTCACAGGCTGTAAGTCTGCAGCAGAATCTGGGGCAGCGTTGCGATATGAAATGCACAATGTGTGATGGCACAGACAGGTGCTACTGCAGTGCACTGAGTGTGGGAAGGAGTCATCACATCTGTATGCGCGTGTGTGTGTGTGTGAATAGGTTTATCAGAGGCTGGACTAGCTTCCTTGCTTCCAGGCCAGCATTACACAGAACACATCTGCATCTCCTCCACGTCTGTCCTCCAGCTGTGAGTCATCACTGATGAAGAACTTCAGATATAAACCAGAGGAAGGAGACATTATGTTCTCTCTTTACTCTGAGAGAGAGAGAAAAAAATAAGAGAAAAGTTGTTTTGTGGAGGGTTTATGTGTGCCGTTTTCACATTTAAAAAATCACAAGCCCCTGCATGGAAGTTCAGTTGGTGCTGTCAGCCGTATTGATCTCACGGAGAGACGTGTCAGACAGAGCTGAGAGAAGTGGCTGAGAGTCGGTGCTAAAGGGCCGCAGGAGAAACAGATGGAGGAGCAGAAACAGAGACAGAAATAGTTTGACATTAAACATCAATAATGAGAAAGTTTGACAATCAACATCAGAGGAAGGAGAGAAGGATTGAGAAAAGAGGATGAGGAGGAGGTGGAATGGTCAGAAATGTGGGCTGAAGTGCTTATAGTTTATCATGCATTTTAATGTTGTCATAGTCATTAAAGAAAAACATCATTTTGTGATGATAAATCTCTGGCCAAACTATAACACTGTAACACTGTAAAAAAGTGTTGTAAATGGTTGCCAGGGCATCGCTATGCAGTTGTAAAGGTTTACTGAATGATTTTTGAAACAACAACAAATCGCTTTGATAACACAAACTGTAGCTGGCAGGAATAAAATTGATCTATAGCCGAAATGTGTAGGAAATGATGTCTTATATTGTCTTCTGACTTACATTCCCCATGTAACACATGACTGTTATCATAAGAGTATTAGTCCTGTTGACACACAGCAGAAGTAAACAGGCTGTTCAGGGTCTTTCAGACGACATTGTGACCAGCGCTGAGATGCGTGTTCATTTAACTGTAGCAGTGAAAGCTCTCACACAAAAAGACACAGAGTGAGGAAGAGTAAAGCAAGAGAAAATATGATCTGTCAGTCTGTTCGAGACAAAGCCGAGATTATCAGAGCTAAGACAGTGTGGACTGCCGGAGTCTCCAGAACTTCTGCTGCCATAGTAACCAGCACAGTGAGCCTGGCCTGGGATTGAGTGAATGATGCTTTCAGACCTGTAAATCATCTTAGTGGGTTCGATTAAAGATTGAGGGGTTCATGTCAAAATTCTAAACACATTTTTGTTTATTTTCTAAAATAAGTTTCCTGTCAGTTTATCATGTGGTGTTAGTGTTTGTTTACACGCTCAGAGTATGACCATTGTTTGTGTGTCCAGGCAGTAGTGATGCAGCTATCAGACATGTTTGGCAGCTGGAGATTGTGCTGCTGTCTCCTTTGTCTCGTCTCATTCATGTCAGCCGTGATTTTACTGGGGTTTTTCTCCAGGTCTATTACACACAGTAATCTGCACTTCCTGTTTGTGGTGGCAGGAAGGTGAAGCATCTGTGTGTTTGTGTCTGTTCTGCAGGAGCCCATGAGAGCACAGAGGCGGATTGAAAACGAATCTCGGCTTCAATCAGGCCCGGGGGCTTTGGAGAAATCTATCCCTCCGCCAGGGTCTCATTTAGGCACAAGTGATGGATTTAAAGAGAGAACAAGAGAGAGAGAGAGGAAATGGCACGCCCTTCATGTTTGTTTGTAACACCTGCAAGCCTTGCATGCAAAATCAGATTTGCTCATATGTAATTTAGTGGCTAATGTCATGTCATACCAACATGTTTGATTGGAATCATCTTGTGTCAGCAGCAGGAAAAGACAGATGCAGATGGCCTGACCTGCAGCATCTGGCAAACAGCCGTGTGACAGAACACATTAACATTTGAAACGATAGTGGTGAAATCGCTCTTCACACTTTCCCCCTTGAGCTGAGACAATTACACAGCAGATTTCACGACGTGCACTGATCTCAGTGCAGCCACTGCATAGTAATTTCATTTGCAATGAATAGATATTGATTTATTTGTCATTTCTGAAGTGCTTAAAAGCACCTCTGTCCAACACGTGAACAGAATCACAAGAGAGCCATGCAATAAACAATAAACTTGTTGTGTGTGTGTGTGTGTGGGCATGTGCAAAGCTATGAGTGTATGCATGTTAAAAAGTGTATGCGTTTGTTAAAAAGAAGCAAGAGAGAGGGAGAATGAGAGCACACAATATGTGATCTGGGTTACATGTCCCAGACATCTGTCACACAAAAGGATTTGTTTGATTGGTTTAGCTCTGTGTTTTGTTGGCCAGCCGGTTTCTGATTCGCGCACACTGAAATCTCATTGGTCTAGAATCTCCTTGCGCACAACTGTATATAAACAATAAATTACATCTGATTATCAGCGACTCTTCAGTTAGTACAGCAGAACTGTGGAAATGGTTACGTGGCTGCTGCTGTATGCAGCTAGTATAATAATAATAGTAATTCCCTGATGTTTGCATTTACTACAGAAAATGAAAGCTGGTAAGATTCACAGACACATTGCACAAGTACGATTTTTCCAAACATAACACTGATGCTTGTTTTAGCACTCATCACTAAATATAAAGTGCTATAGACAGCCATCACCTCATACTGCCAGCAGCACACAGCCTCATCACGCCAGCATGACAGAGCAGCACCATCAATAAACATATCTGCCCACTCGTCTGGGTGGTTCTGTCAGTGGACTTTTGCACTGGCAGGCCTGATCAATCTGCATTAGTAATGATACTAGCAGGAGAGCACATTAATGCCACTCTGTCAGAATTAAGAGGTTAATTGTCAGAACGTTGTTGTTACGTTGTCTTGCAGAACAAGGGCAGGGAAAATTCTTGTTAGCATAGACACTCTCTTTCCTCCGTATCTCTCCCTGCCTGTCATTCGTTTCCTGCTCTGCAGCCCCTTCTCCACCTCCAGCATCCCGACCTGCAGATTCCCGCAGAGAGACACAAACATCTTCCACTTAATCAGATAAATTGGAAGCTTGTTTCTCCTGAGAGCTCTTTCCTGGAGGAGGTCAGCTCTGCCACCTGACAGCATCACAGCCCTCTGAGTCCTTGCTCAGCAGCACACCAGCGCGGGTACAGCAGAACATACTGGTGCCCTAATAAGTGTGAATGTTTGAGGGAATGCTGCAGGGTGGTGTCGGGCAGTTGACATTCCTCCATTAGCAGCAAGAATCTTCACACACAGTCGGTAGAGGAAGAATTTAACAGGTTTCTTTGCATTGCTGATTTGTATATTTTTCACCTGTCAGTGATGGCTTTGAAAACTGTCTCTACCTTAAGCTGCAGTTCAGGATAAGCCTTAATGTAAATGAGTGAGTGGTATTATTCACAATTTGTCAGTCTGACCTCCATGTTTTTCTCTTTGTAATGAGTTTTTAAATATGTATCCCTGTCCATTTTTATCTCTGAGCTGTTTTGTTCTTTTATTATGAAGTGGAATAATCTGCTCATAAATTATGTGCTGAAAGACCGGTTTTACTGGGTTGTTGGCGTGAGGGAACTTGATTTGAATGGCTCTGTAAAAGGTCAGTCTTTAGATGTTTAATGGTCAGTCTTTATTTGCGTTCAGATAACAGCCACTGCTTCAGTTATGTCTATAATAATGCTGATGTACCAAAACCAGAGCCCTTAAAGTGCTGCTTTTACATTTGAATGCTCCTCTTTCATTAGCTTACACCACACACAGTCATTCCCACACACACATTACTGCTTATAAAAAATAACTCCCACTTTTCTTTAACTGTTGCCTTCTTCATCTGTGTTTTAGGAGAACCCTTACATGTGCAACAACGAATGCGACGCAGCCACAGAAGAGCTCGCTCACCCTCCTAAACTCATGTTTGACTTTGAGGGTCGCAACCCAACCACCTTCTGGCAGTCCACCTCCTGGAGGAAATACCCCAAACCTCTGGTGGTCAACATAACGCTCTCCTGGAACAAGACCATCGAGCTGACCGATGACATCGTCTTCACGTTCGAGTCGGGTCGGCCGGAGCAGATGGTTTTGGAGAAGTCTCTGGATTATGGCCGCACCTGGCAGCCCTACCAGTTCTACGCTACCGACTGCCTTGACGCCTTCACGATGGAGCCCAAGACAGTGAGAGACATTACCCAACACACGCTGCTGGACATCATCTGCACTGAAGAGTACTCCAGAGGCTACGTGTGGAAGAACGACAAGACCGTACGCTTTGAAATCAAAGACCGCTTCGCACTGTTCGCCGGGCCCAAGCTGCACAACATGGCCTCCCTGTATGGGCAACTGGACACCACCAAGAACCTGAGAGACTTCTTCACCATCACTGACCTGCGCGTACGACTCCTCAGACCCGCCACCGGTGCCACCATGGTGGACGAGAACAACCTCTCCAGATACTTCTACGCCATCTCTGACATTAAAGTACATGGCAGGTAAGATGTTTTATCTCTCAAATGCTGAGTTTCTGCAACTGTAGAGACCGTGCATATTTAATGAGGTCAGCACTTATGCAGATTCTGATTGGTTATCTGACACTAAACAATTTCCTGTAACATTCTAACACGGCATTGTTTCACACCGCATACCGTTGCCACGGCAATTTAGTGTTAACTACGCCCAGTTACTAACTTTCTGGCTGTTGTGCGTTTTAGTTTGGCAGGAAAACAATATTGACCAATCAGCAGGATGTGTTTTATAACTGAAATTAAGACTACAGTTTAATCAACAAGTAAAGGTTGAGAACCAAACTCTTAATCAATGTGTGTTGCATGTTTCGCGTGGGGATGTTGCTAAACTTGTTACTTGGTGATAATGACAACTGATCACAGTACTGATCACAGAACTGATCACAGAACCGATCACAGAACCGATCACAGAACCGATCACAGAACCGATCACAGAACCGATCACAGAACCGATCACAGAACTGATCACAGAAGGCTGTAGCTTTTAAAGGTGAGTGGGTTTAAAATTGTAAGTGTGAGATCTGACAGATGTTTATGAAAGCAGTGATTTTGCACCTGGTTTCTGAAAAGGTGATTCAGAGTTCAGCAGTATTTTTGTTGTTCTGGGTTTTTCCCTGGCGTGGAGAATCAAGATTCATCTCTTTTCACACGCGCACAAGAAGCGTACTCTTCATCAGCACCTGTATTGTGTTTCTGTCTGACGGTGTAAAAGTCACTGAAGTCTGACAGAACACAGACGACCCCAAACATCAGACGACCCCAAACATCAGACCTCTTGATCTTAGAAGAGACTCGCTCTGTATTAGTATGAGAACTGAAGAAACGAGTAGAGAACCAACAGGTCGAACTGTAGCACATACTTTATGTTTGTTGTGTGGAGATTATTAATGTGCATTAATAGCAATTTCATTACATTTAATGATGAATTTCAAATAAGACAATAACATTGGATGAGCAGATCAATATCTGGCTTTAGGAATTAAAAATGGAGCAGGTCTGAAGTGAATCAGTACTGCTGAAAGCTATGACAGTACCAGTGTAAATCACTGTCCCTCTGTCTCTCTTCTCTACTGTCCACGGAAACCGGCTTGTTAAGTGCAATATTTCTGTCTTTTTAATAGACAGCAGGCTTTAGTCTCAGCCTTAAACATGACATGCTGCTTGCTTGGGTGGAGAAACAGTATTGTTTATCGAGAGCATTTTATTGGTCAAAATGAGTGAGTGCAGGATGAGTCATCAATGCTTTTGAGCCATATTCCCCCCAAAAAAGACCCTGTATGTTTCAAATGTGTGGAATTAAATGTACACATATATGTTCCATAAAATTGTGTATTTGTGGAATATCAACATTTAGTAGTGCATTCATCTAAAAATTGTCATGAAAATCTATCGGATATGAACTAAAAGATTGAAACTGTCTTTTCTGTCTCTGTCTTTTCATTTCTTATTTCCCTTTCTTCCTTTCACTCTGTCCTCCTTCCCTCCTCCATCTGTGCTTGATCAATAGTGTAATTAAAGCAGGAATGAGGAAATCAGAGTCCTGACACACTGCTGGCCCTCACTCATTCTGATGAGTGATAAATGCATTATACATCAGCTCTCTCTCCCTCTCTCTGTCTGCTATAGACTCTGCAGGAGACTCCACCTGTTCCTGCTTAACTTTTCATGAAAGAGGCTGTAAATCTCTGATTTATAAGCCACGTCTGAGAGACAGTTTTTTATTGCTAATGTTAAGCATAACTGTCATGCTGTCTTTATAGATGACTGACGCTTCTGTGTGTTCTAAATGACAAACAAGTTATGACAGAAATTGAATTAACAAATCAAATGAGCAATAACTAATTCGGGTAATGAGATGTTTAGAATCAAACGTGGCGTGTTTATTATCGAAGTGTGAAGTCTTTGCAGTAGTTTTTACTGTAGGGAATATGATGTTCACTAATGAGGGCATTGATTAGTTTTTTTGAATGGAAGGATACTGTGTCTGGTTCTTTCTCAGCAGTGTCCAGAAATGAGTTAATTAACCAGAACAATGGCTCCACGGGTCTCTATAATCGTCAGTGGGTCTATTTAACTTCTCCTTATTGACCAAACGTGTCACTGCACACGGACCAATCAGAACTGATTATCTGTTTGAGCAGTTCTATTGATTAGTTATGTTTGAATAAATTGGGCTGTGCAATTTTATTGATAGTAAAAGCAGATATATGTCAAAACTGTTTTCTGGAAGAGGAATGCTGTGCTAAGACATTTAGCTCAGTTTAAAATGTTTTCTGTTATCAGTGCAGAAGCGCTGTATGTTTAGTCAGGTCTGGATACAGTTGTCTCACTGGAGGATCAATAAAACACTGATTGATCGTTTAATTGCTGCTCGGCGGCAGTCGCTCTCTAAACAGTCAATGTGTTTTTTTGCCGGTCGGCTCGGCCCGTGCTGAGGCCAGGAACCGGAGGACAGATAATCTATTTGTGCTCATTTCAAGATTCATCCCACACTCCGTCTCCTCTTCCTGAATAAGTCATTGGGCTGTGTGTCTTCCTCCGGCCATCTCGCGTGCTGCGCTCGGCACTTCAGCTCCTGCGCATCAGCACATTTCAGTGGTCTGCTCATCTGATGTTTCAGCACTCTGCTGCTCCACACGCTCACCACAAACTTCATCTCATCATGTTACAGCCTCAAATGATCACACACCGATTTACATGCTTGTGGGTTTATTGGAAGAGTGTGTCAGAGTGTGTTTTTGTAAAAAGAAGGAATTATTTTGATATGAATTACAATTGATATGAACAGCAGTTTTTGATATATTCAAATTGACGTCAAATGCCCAGACAGTGAATCTGCGCTGTGTGTATGTGTGTTTTCGTGTGTGTGTGTGTACTTAACCAAATATTGGGGACAAATGTGATAGAAACAATAGAAAATGAAGTCTTTGTTAAAATTGTAAAAATGCAGAAATGCAGTTGTTGTGTTGGCCCAGCTAGCCAACTCACTCATAGCTCTTACTCTCAGTCTCCCAGAATGCAGTGTATGAATCACAAGCTGTATCATCTCGTCAGAGTGTTAGATGAACTGGTTTGTCTGCGAATTAAACTGAAAGCAGGTAAAAAATACATTTCTGCAGCTGTTTAGAAGAACGCTCCTCTCATCATGATTAATGAGCACATTTAGTCATTCTGTTCTCTGCATCTGCTCGTGTCCACATCTGAATGCTGACCCTGATTCTATAAAAGCACTGTCCCACCTCAACACCTCTCTCTCTCTCACTCTCTCTCTCTCTCTCTCACACACACACACACACACACACATTTTCTAAACTAAAAGTTTTCAGAAAAGTACTTTTTACAGTAGAATCATATTTCTCTGAATATATATATAATTTTAGATTGTTTAGACATTCAAATATAGATTGAATTGAGTTCATTATAAATGGTTCTAAAATATATTTGCCTTTCTTTATTTCATTTTAGTTTGTAATAGACCTTCGTACTTTAGATTATAATTTATTTTTTGGTTTGTGAAAACTTGTAAAATGTGTAAGCAGCAGAATTGTTTGCTGTTTATTTATTGACAATGAATTGTATCTTTTTAAAATTATTTATATTTTATTTTTTATGCATAAAATGCACCAGTTATGCTTCACTTGTTAGCTGTAGCTCGTAGGTTCTGTTTTTCAGGAGCTGTTTTCAAGAACCGAACACAATAAAATAAAGGACTAGTAGACAGGCAGCATAAATCAGAGAAATTACATGTGACTTGAGTCTGTTGCCACCAGACCTGCAGAAGCTGAAACACAGACACTGCGCTCGAGAAAATCTCTCATTCTATTGGTTTGTCTTTCCTCTCCCTGTCTCAGCCTGACCTATGTGCTGTCTTTAACTTATTAACGGATAACAGATATGCTTGCTGGTGTTTCACTGCCTGTGGTTTTCACTGGCTTTCATACAAGGCTGCTTCACATATTGCCCAGCTCTTCCTGTCAGAGCTAATGGGGCTCAGTGCTCCGTCCTCCCCATAACAAGACCCCCTCCGCTTGGAGAGTTCCACATCTGCAGAGGTAGTAAACAATAAGTGGAGAGAGAGAGAACTATACACGGCAGAACAGAAGCAGAATACAGTGTCTCTGTGTAGCCCAGCTGCCGAGTCCCAGATTTGTGTGTTGTTGAGCTGATGTGTGTGACTGACACGCTTGGTCAGGGTTATTTCAAGTGTGTGTTTAATTAGCTTGTGTGCTGTTTGTTAAGCCAGTTGATTTTATAAATAATGAAGCAGCAATTTCGGATGGCAAACTAAACACAGACGCCGCCCTTGAGGATTGTGTGTGTGTCAGTGTTAGAGGATGAAATGAGCTCAAAACACGCGAGATGGAAAGGAGCCTAATAAGCGTTTCATCTTAAATGGTCTAAACACCAAATAATACCATATATTATTACTATATGTTATATAATACTGTATAATACTATATACCAAACTACTTGCAATAAATTCCTATAGAGTTTGGTGTTAGCATGTTAAGCTAACAAGCATGAACACAAAATTTCAAAAGGAAAATAGGATTGAATGATAAATATAGTTCTTATGTAGCCTAAGGATATATACAATCAATGTTTATTGACTCTGTCCCCCATCTTAAAAGATTTTTCACTGAGCACACTGCTGTAGCTTCTGGTAACTGGCTTGTGCACAAATACACACAATGGTGCCTTAGAATGTTCTAAGTTAGTGTTCTTGGAAGGCTGCACAATGTTGCATGATTGTTGTGCTTTAAAGCTTTCAGATGTGGTTTAGACGGACGGCTCAGCAGAGTTCTAATCTGATGAAATATGACAACGACATGATGCTTCTAAAACTATTTGAGTATTTGTGTGTGTGACGTGAATAAGTATGTAATTGTCTTCAGTGTGTGTAATTTAAACTGTAATTCAGTTTACAGTTAACAGTTTGAGTTAATGAATGAAAACAGATACACACAGATTCACACACTCATGTCTACACACACAGCTTACACAAGCAGAGCTGAAACTGAGGTGATGGGGGATTTTTCCAGCATAATGCCACACTGTTACCTCAGAAAAGGCTGATCCCATTTAGAGGTTCCAACAAAATCCCCGTCACATTCCATTGACTGGAGCTCTTAGTGCCCTCCAGATTAGTGCTGTAATGCAATCATTATTATGTAAATGACTCAAAAGCAGGGCTAACTTCATGCGCTTTATTTCTTAGGAGAAAGTTTGACTAGTCATTAGCTCTCTGACTCTGGACAACGTTATGTAAATGTTAAGGTGCATATATATATATGTGTGTGTGTGTGTGTGTGTGTGACTGCACACATGTTAATTCTGTACAGAGGGAGGAACAAAATAAGGACTATATACATATTTTTGGTCACTGGTTTTTATTTACATTCATAGGCATGACCTGTATAATTAGTAAGTGGGGTGTGGGGCAGCTGGTCACTCATAATTCATGCACTGACAGATATTGATGAATAATCCGTCACTGACCTCATCTTCACTCAGCACCTCTCTCTCTCTGATAACCCCGCCCACTTCCCCTCCCCAAACGCAGCTGTATATCACCCTGCTTTAGGTCATTGCCAGTTCAATTCAGTCCTCCATCTTAGAAGGCGTTTACATGCGTTATGAACATCCTTCACATGCTGTCTCAAGATGATTTTGGTAGACATTTATGTGCTGCTTTGATCTGATAATTCTCTCCTCGCTCTAAAGTGAAGTTGAATCAGACAGATGAAGACACAAAGCGCTGTAGGATTCTGACCTCTGACCCCGGCGCATCTGTGCGCTTCAGACTGACTGATGTTGGATTAAGACTCTTTAATCAGAGCGTCTGGAGAGAGAATTTGGCAATCTGTGGCAGGCCAATTCACCAGCCGCATGTAGTCATGCATCATTCCAACACATTCAGATACCCTCATGCCTCCCTCAGACCCCACACATTAAGATTTAAATACATCCCTCGTCCCACACACTACACGTTCAGCAACTGAAGGAGGTCACGCACCCTTGTTAGTCTAGAATGATAATACTGAAGGGGACAGAAACAAGACAACAGATTGACTGTGTATAGCCAGAGTTTTGTTTAAGATGAATTCCCCCAGAGATTCTCCATCAGAGAGGTCGGGGTCGTCTGCCTGGCAGTGGTGGACATGTGGCTGTCAGACTTATGAGGGTTTTTCTCTTGCCTGGCCTGTGAGAGTCGAGCTCGGAGGATAAAATACATTTCAGAATATTCTCCTTCTGAATGTATTGTAAACATTTGTGAATTTTTCTTTCAGCAACAGTAAAATTGTCAAATTGTGTAAATATTCGAGCAGCACAAAATTGTTCAGCCTCGTAGAACAATTTTACGCTTCTGTAAAATCAGTTTGGAGGGATTTTTGCTATGTACAGATTCATGTTTTATTGATTTAGGTGTGATTGTGTATAAAGGTGTTTCAGAAATACTTTGTTGTTGGTAAAGTTGGCTCCTCCACTCACAGTGAAACAGTTTATTTGAACAGAATCTCCATCTCTCATAACCTTCCCCTAAATGTGCTTTAATTTCTATCAATAAAATAAACAAGTGCAGTATATCAGATTCATAAAGCAGCTTATTGATCAGATTTATTGAACTGGATCTCTGTACCTAGAAATATAAATGTTATATTCTCTAAATGGTGTGTGTGTGTGTGTGTGTGTGTTTGGTTATAGTAAAGCTCTTTCAAACTTTCAGATTGTATAGGTTGTATGAATGTTTCCCTAACATTTCCATTATGAACTAAAATAAAATGTTATTTGTTATTTGTTATTTGTTATTGTGGATATGTTATAATTTCAGTGTTTGGCTTCTGGGTCATTTGGTGTTATTCCAGTTTAACTTCCGACAGCACGCAGCAAACATGTGAAGCTGTCTAACAAGTGTGAGTCTATAGTGACATCCACAGGCTTCTGTTTAGAGTAGCAAATAGCAGTTACATATCCACAGAGGCCACTTGAATTGTCATATTTGTGGCTCATGTTTGTGAGTGAAACTGTTACATGTTGCGGCAGTATTTTGACATCTAGTTGGAGTCTGCTGATATCAGAACTTCATGGTTTCACAGACGACTGTTTAAGCTAGTTAAACTATTCCTGAATCGTCTGTCTGTCAGGTCTGTGCACACACTGCAGAGTTGTGTCTCTGAGAGACTCTCACTGCTTGCACTGCTGAGCAAGTGTCTGTCGTCTGTGTTTGTCAGGAGTTACGAGTCAGCGCACAAGACGCTCGCTTTGATTTCTCTTAAATTCAAAGTGAGACGGCAGTCAGGCTCACCGTGTCAGTCTATGACACGCTACTGCTTTCCAACCAATCAGAGGGAGTAACAGAGGATGGAAAATTTGTTTCTGGATGTTTGAAAGCAGCTGTGCACTTTATCCTGTTTACCTGCATCAGAAGCTATTTATGTCTTTTACGTGGCTTTGCTTTTATGCTACAACAGCTCAACACAAGCATTTTTGATGATATCAATGGCTTTTGAAACAGGCAGATTTTTCAGTCTGTCTCTGATCTCAAAGCTCCTCATTGATGGAGAACCGACATTCTGACAGAACAACTTACAGGAAACAGTATGAAGCCGGAGAAACAGGAACGTTCCACCTCATCACTGCCTCTCTGAGGCTGTCTGTGAAAGCCTCACATTTGCATATGACACAGTGCTTGTTGGATTAAAGAAACCGTAACGAATCAGCATGCAAATAATCGATGACATCACGAAAACCTTCCCCTGCCCCTTCCCCTGTGTCTCATTTTACATCAATTTTCACATTGTTTTTTTTTTAAACGCTGACACGAGCACACTGTTATTTCAATGAGAGTTTTGACCTTGTTCTCTGTATTACTGTACCACCTGCAGATTAAATTGAATGTAATGACTTCACTCAACTCACTCGCAGGCTTCGCTGTCTTCATTCAGCTTGTTGTGGTTGGATCAGCACGCTTAGTCATGCATGTGTAAGCTTCGTTTGGAGATAATTGCTTATAATTACGCACTGATAAGTCTGTACAGCAGAAGGCAGCTGAGCGTTCTCCCCTGTAACACGTCAATTTCTGTTTGACCACAAAGTCTCATTAGAATACATTTATATCTCCACCATGGCAAACACAGTATTCATAGTATTCATTATTATTTCATTATATAACGATACAAAGTAATTGTCCATCCAGACAGTTTTGTCATTTGTTCATATTAATTTGAATAGCGTATGATTTTCTTTGGGGCACAGTGATTGGTCAGTGATTGGTCAGTGATTGGTCAGGAGAGTCAGGAGTTTGACTCAGCTGGTGAAACATTAATTACAGATCCCCGTGTGAATGCTCAGGGCAGGACAGTGTTTGTGTGTGTGTGCTACCGTCCCTTCTGAATGAAGACACACGGTTTCTATGGCAGAGCCCTGGAGAGCAGCGTTGCTTTAAGGTCTAATTAAATATCTTTTTTACTGGGTTTCTCCTTGAGGCAGCTATTAGTCCTCGTCTCCCCCCAGTGACCAGACTGGAACGAGAATGTTTCCTTTCTGTTCGCGATGCTGCCATGCCGACGGCAAAGAGACCCGGCGGGCTCTCGCTGTGTCCCTTCATTACATCAGCAGCACGGCTCTGCCGCGTATCAGCTCCATGATTAAAATGTTGCTGCTGATAACAGGAGATGAAGGGCAAGCTAGAAAGAGTGCAGCGTGGAATCTAAGACCCACAGCTTGATGGAACAGACATAAGCATGAGAGCTTCACCAGGATGCCAGGCGAGCTGTTCTGTTTCAGTGGGTCGCTGGGCTGGTGGCTGTTTATGACACATAGCTAGCTCTCTGTCCACTGGAAATGTAGTGTGTCATTATAAAAAACTGTTTTTGTGTTTTTTACACCTGCGTCATTTTAATATGTGTCAGAAGTCTGTTACTCAGAGTCTGTTTAGTCAGAGTCTGGAATGAGCTAGATCAAAGATTTACAGCTCTTGATGTCCTGCAGTGTCACTTTAATGTGTGAGGATGATGTTGAGCGACTTAAAGAAATATTCTCGCATATTTTTCAACGTGGACTCTGTGTTAAAAAGCAGAAATGTGAAGTTTGTGTGTTTGTTATACCTGTTGATTCATTACATGACAAATCATGCCTTACAGATAGATGCATCAAGTATGAAAGAATTTTCTGTCGTCATTTTTATTCTGTTATTTTACGGAAATAAATTCACATTAGATGCACACAGACAGCTTGAAAATACATCTGTTTATGGTTTGAATCACACTTGCATTAACTCAATTTGTTCCTTACGAATCTTTGATGTGTTCCTTACAAGTATGGCCAGACCTGTACAAACACACACACCTATTACTGTTTAAACATGGACATTGTAGGTTTCTGTTTTTAAACCTTAGCCTTAACTGAAAATATACTTCAGTTTTATTTTTAATACCCGTTTTTACAAATGAGTTTACTCCAGAGTTCAGATGTCCCCAAAGGCACATTTCATTTGTCAGATTTAGGTCACTTCTGGGGACAAATTTATATATTAAGCATAGCTATGTACACACACACACACACACATGCATGCATAAACGCATTTAAGTCAAGCTGCTGTATTGTAAGAAACTGAGAAACACAGTTACACAAAACACTATTACAATTTCTGTGCTTCAGGAAACTGAATCCATCATTTGCTGTTCTGCATATAAACTCCATCTGTGTGTTCAGAGCGAGAACCTGGAATACATGCCTGTCTGTCAGGTGTGGATGTGTCATCAGTGCCCATAGTTTCTGTATAACCAAATAAACAACAAACAGTATAAGATCTGCATTTATAATTTGTTTGGTATTTATATGGAAAACAAATATATAGCAGAAATCAGTAAGTAATCAAATCAGTGTTTTCATAATTCATTATTTCATGTTTTTGTTCTGTTCACATTATAATGTACATACACATTGTTTTGGGAATTTACATGATCTCTCCTCAGCAGTTTTTTAACAGATTATTCAGCTTCTCCTTGTCTCATTGAAAGTGTGACCTGTCTGTAATTATTCATTCTCCAGTGGGACAGTTATAAATATCTCTCTTTCGTGAGGGGAAAACATGAAATAAACAGAGAAAAATAATGATGTGGATTTTGCGGAACCCTTGACACGCTTTTTGATGTCACTTTCAGAATGTATCCATATCCAGATGCACCTTTACTTGAAATGCAAATGATTTACAAGGTCGCTCTGGTCTCTCAGTGCTGCTTCCAGTTGTTTCTCCTCGCGGGTGTAATTGAACTCAGCAATTGAAAATCCTCAAAGGCAGATGTTTCTGTCCCCTCATATCATGACAGGTGCAAGTGCAACCTTCACGCCAACAGCTGCGTCTTCGACAAAGAGAAACTGACCTGCGAGTGCGAGCACAACACCACGGGGCCCGACTGCGCCCGCTGCAAGAGGAATTATCAGGCCAGAGCTTGGAGTGCAGGATCCTATCTCCCCATCCCCAAAGGCACAGCCAATATCTGTGAGTATACACACACTCTTACACACACACGCACACACACACAAGTTCTTACTCCACTTACTGAAAAGAACAATACAGGCTTTATGTGTGAGGATATCAAGGCACGTATCCTTTTTTCTTTTTTATCCGTCTTTCTGTTGTCCTACCTTTCACAATGCGCTTCTGGTGTCTCTTTAAACCATTACCCTACTTCCAGTTAAAAACAAGGTCCTCACAGGCACTCTGTCACAGTCACTTCCAAGAGCACATCCTTGGTTATTACTTTATTCTGTTTGGTTAAAATAGAAGCCAAACACTCGTTCCAATTGCACAGGTTTGGCCACCCAGTTCTGTAAATGTGACAGTATTATTATTGTACAGTAATGATATTAATATCTTGTTTTGTTCCATTCAGTCCAAAAGTCTAAGACCATTGCTAAAAATGTTTGTTTTGAATTTTGTCTAATTCAAAAAATGTTTAAAACCTTTTGTTTATTTCCAGATTCAAATGACACTGTGTTGCGTGACACAAGTATAATGTTTGTATCAACATATACATATTATGCTATGGTATTAATATAATGTCATTTTACACACTGTTAACATGCTATAACCACGTGAGAGTGTCTACAAAGGCATTGCATTGTTTTGCTCGTCAGTATTGTTTTACCCTTCAGAAATATTGAGGGCCTTTCCTTCCCAAGCAGCTGTCACGCATGTCAAATGTCAGAACTGCAACAGAAGGACTTTTAAAGGTTAGCCTTTAGAAAAGCAGTGCTGCTGTTTCATTCAAATGACAGGAGACAGATTCCTCCATCCGACACACAGAGGGTTTGCCAGCAGTCAGCTGACATTATTAAACACTCACCATATGCTTCTCGGATCAAAACTCTAATGCATGGCAGAGATATGACCTTAGCATGCACAGAAACTGTGTGTATGACAGTGTAGGAGCCAGTACAGTGTTTTGAAGGAGTGAGATACACATAAAAAAACAGCACATGCTTTAAGTCCAGTATAAAACACAACCTCACCTTAAAATTCATTATTATAGGTCTGTGTGACGAGAGACAGAAATCCATAATTTAAAAATGCTGTAAAGGAAAGGCTCGTAGTTTATTCCTGGCGGATTAAAAATAATTGGATTAAACAATAATAATATTTTAGGCAAAAGAAAGACAGTTTGTCATTTTAATAATAATTGCAGCTGACAAAAAATGCAATGTGCTGGAAAATTCATTGGTAATGAATGGTAGTGTCTACTGTAACTAACTGTAGAGGGAGAAGTCAACATGACTGTCTGTCGAAGCGTGCTCAGCTTTCTGGATGGAGACTAGATTCTCACTTCACACTGGAACAGCGAGTCTGAGAGCGATCAGTTAGAGAATCAGCCGTGACAGACCAGTTCTGCTGTGGGCTGGAGGGGAAGGGATGAGGGCGTCCCCATTTTCTCCCTCCTGGAACAGTTTTGCCCCTCGCGCTGATGTGAATGTAAAATGCCTCCTTAGACGTGACAAATGTTTGTGTGTTTTATGGGTTGTCAGAATGATTTAAGGTTTCTTGATGCTGAGTCAAAACCGGGTCTGTTCCTCCACAGGCAGCAGCTGTTAGTGCGGTTTGAGTCTAAACAGAAGATCAAGACACTCTCCATCACTAATGTTTAAATATCTGACAGGAGGATTAGCAGAGCAACACTAATTGTTTTCCACCCACATTCTGTGCTGAATAAAACTCGGAGGTCTGAGACGGGGGATCTTTACACACAAATTCCTCTTGTCCTTGCAGGATTAAACAGTATAAATGAAACTTCAAATCTGACGGGTCTGGCTTTGTAAATTACTCGCGATCAAAGCACTTAAACAGAGATGCATGCCGACACTGTTTCAGTGCAGGTTTTTATCGCTCCTCACTGACCTCAGCCTCGACCCACGAGGATAAAAGCTGAACATGATATTCACTTGTACACCATTTATTGATTTTACAGCTTTTTAACATTTTATTATTCTGATACAAAATTCCACTCAGCAAACAATATAGGAGCCAGTCCAGCTAACAATTTTAGGTTGTCAAGTAAGAGCCACCATGAGAGGGGATTCACAATACCTCGTTTACTACTTAAATCAAGCTATTCTTTCTTGGACTGAAACTTCAACAGCTGTACTCCTCATAACTCCACCCTCCCCTCACCTGCCATTCTCAGACATACATACACCTCCACACCTCCCTATATACAGAAGAGAGAAGAGAGCAAACATGAGAGGACAAAACTGTTCCAGAATCAGAAAGTGCTCCACCTTATTTTACACATCTTGAAGTGTAATTAGGAACGTTTTCAGTCACTGTTTCACTGCTGTACGGATGTTTTGATTAGTTCTTTCTGAAGGGCCAGCTGGCAATACTGTCTCCCAGGAGAGAAGTTATTTGTGCCATTTCTGTTATTTAATTATTAATTTTAACATCTCCACCCTTACTGTATGTACAGTATATAGTGTGTTTACAGTGTTTACACTTCCTTCTTGACTCTCATATGGTCTCATTTTAAAAACCATAATGTTCTCTCTCTCTCTCTCTCTCTCTCTCTGTTTTGTGTTTTGTTTTGTTTGTGTTTTGTTATATTCCCCTGTGAGACCTGGTTTTTTTACTCTGCCTCTTCCACATCTCTTACTTGCCACCACATTCATTGGTAATCTCTCTTTCAAACTTTTGTTTCTTTCCTCACAGGATTTTCTGCTGTGCGTTGCATTCTTACAATCTTAACCGTGACTGACTCAACGCAGATACTGTTTTTATACTCGCCATCTTCCGTACAAATCTATTCGGTTTGCCCTGCAAGACGTTCAGCCAAGAAACCCATTACAGGAAGCAGATGTTGGACTAAAAGATCAAATTGTTCAAATTATCATATTTCCTTCCATTTTGAGCCAGACAGTTACTTGTGCTTGTCACTGCTCATGTCTGGATAGGTGCGTGATGGATAGCCAGGAGATGTAAGTGGCCAGGGAAAGTAATTACCAACTTTGCCTAGAGTAGAAACTCCATAGATAAGCTTTGTGTCCAGGCAGACAGAAAATGCAAACAGGCGAGACTCTGTGAAGGACAGAATGTTTTTCTACC
Source organism: Botia almorhae (assembly GCA_036877575.1). Lineage (NCBI taxonomy): Eukaryota > Metazoa > Chordata > Actinopteri > Cypriniformes > Botiidae > Botia > Botia almorhae. The sequence goes on along the minus strand of JAZGTJ010000104.1, from coordinate 109,947 downwards.
AGAACATCAGGCAGCAACCAGAACAGCCAGAACAACAACCAACAATTGTAAGCAGCTCTGTTTTTAAAGACAGCAGCACATTAGCAACGCAGATGTTTTGGCCAAACGTATTCATTCACCCGATTAGAACGTTGGTAGTTAAAGAACAGACCGGCTTTTAAATAGGAAAAGGGAAGCCGTCACATTTTCATGCCCTCCAATGGGAATCCAGCAAGCTGGATGAGCTGGCAGGCGGGTGAGTGTGTTATGTAGGGCAGGACAGCGCGGCTATCTTGTCCAGGTTGGGTTAATTATGACCCATCATCCTCTGGGAGGAAGCCTGTATAATGAACTGTCAGTATAGGCGTGTGTTTAGGGGTGTGTGGGTGGATTTGTGTTCTTCATTATTCTGTGCAGGTTCATGTGACACTGGAGCTGTATTTTGACAGTATAATTGTTTAATTAGGAGAGCGAGATTTTGTTCACGTATGGAGAGATTTTTTCACATCGTCACTAAAGTGGAATATAAACGGACAGATAAAGTGTTTGTTTGGAATATGAATGTACAGAACAGAATATGTCTGAGTGTGATTATTTAGTATATTTAAAGTATAATGTGCTCAGACTGATCATATTTCAGGTGCATTAAACAGAAACAGCTAATGGCGTAAAAACTAAACATGTAAAACCAGATGTTAACACACTCCAGGATATGTATTTCTTTAGCAACAGATCTGTATCATGTTTAAAGTGTGTGTGTGAGAGAGTGTGTGTAAGTGCATGCGTGCTTGTATGTGTGAGTGAACGTGTTTAACACACACGACTCCACATTATCAGTTGATCTCTGAGGCTGAGTGACCCCAGAGTGCAGAAGTATAGATGGCAAAAATCAATGCGGCGCGCAATAAATGCGCACAGCTTAATGCGTTTCAGCATCAGGCTTCACAGCTTGATTCCTGCTGTGTGACGTAATGGAGAGCAGGTGAAGAGGCCTGGAAACCTCTAATCTAATGCCATGATACATGATCTTCTGTGCTCGTCTCGAGCAGATGAGAAGAGATGAATACAAACACAGACTCAGAGCCTGTCAGGATTTGGAGGAAAAACTGTGGCCAGTGCGCTGTGTTACACTAGAGATGCTGTGTAATACACATATACAGATATCTGTGTATGTGTTCTATATTGTCAGCTGTAGTATATAAGCCATATTCATGTGCCATATGTCACAGTAACAATGTAAGAACATCAGATGTCATATTGCACCGGATCTGTGAGTGATCCGTGGTCAAGAGAATTCAGATCTTGATTAGATGCATCCAGAAACCAGAATATCACAGAAACCTGGAATCCTTTAACAATAAATAATAAACCACAACTTATTAACAACATTCTGGCAACTGTCCGCGCATTGTTCTGGAGAGTTCTGCATAGACAATCAGCACTTCAGTTCAGTGTTGTAGTGCTTGATACTTTACCACCTTCAGCCTATCCTGCAGGACAGCCAGGAACATGTTGTTCTAACAGAGATGATGTATTATCAACAGAAAGAGCCGCGTTGAGAAAAGGGGTGACAGCTTCCCGAGCTGTCACATGCTGTTGCCTGTACAGATGAGTTAAACAACTCTGAAAGATATTTTAAAGACAGTTTCTTTCATAAGAGACACTTGATATTGACATAATGGATCATAAAAGCAGAGCAAGATGTTAGATGCTGTCTGTGCTCTCAGAGTTCCTCCCTTATTCTCTCTCTCTCTTTCTTAGTCTTCATACTGGTTTATTGAAGGATCCCTGCAGTCTTTATTTTCTTGGTCATTTCTCAGTCCTCCTTCCGAAAGGTCATAAATTTGGCTCTTAACTGTCTCTGTGAAGTAGAGAGATCGGGGGGGTAAGATGCTGAACGGTAGATCGGTGACACGACACGGCTGAAAGTTCAGATCGTGTTATGTCACTGGAGTGTTCAAAAGTTCTCCAGTGTCTCCAAGAACCATGACTGATTCATCTGTCCAATGATGAAACATGCTTACAACAGCTAGAAACACTGATAAAATACCAGCCTATGTTTTATCACAGCCTTTACTTTACTGCATTAATAAAATGCGATTTTGAGAATAAAGTTCATTTTATATTAAAATGATAAAAACAATTAGAAGTTTGTCATAAAGTTATGAGAATAAACTGTAAGTGTTATGAGGAAAAACAAATATTTTTTTTTTAAATATTAGAGTTAATAGTTCATCAGTTCACTACAGACATGAAATAACGTGTTAAGTTTAACTGTACACAAAATTCAGATTACATGTGTGCCTGTAGGTCTGTAGTCTTGTTTTTGGTTTTTCTAAGAGAACATTGTTATCATGTTAGAACGTCTGGTATGACTTCACTTTAGTATTGCTAAATTCCTTTTTCAGAAACTCTTGCTGATAAACTCTCTTCTCATTTCTGTTGCAGGTCTGCCAAACAGCGCCGGTCCAGTTGGTAAGTAAATGAACTCAGATGCTCAGCTTTGCTCCTCACTTCTGCACGGGTCCATTTCTAGTAAAACCTCCATTTCTGATTTTCAGTGGCTCCACCACACTGTGTGACTGTATGTGGTTTGGTTCTGGAGCTAATTATAAGAGAGTCAACTATACTGGCTATATTAAAGATTATGGGTAAACTAATTAAAACGCTGAACAAGAATTCAATGGTCAATGCTTTACATGCATACAGAATACCATTGATTTTATTTTATATAAATTATAAATAAATGGCAGAGGCATTATTACAGTTCAGCGCTTCTCTAGAGGCAGAGAGAGGAAAAGATGATTTTAATATGAGAAATGCAGGTGCATCTGGTATCATCTGGGCCTGCCGGAGGCCGTGTGAGGCAGCAGGTAGATAAAGTTACAGAAGCAGGAAAACTGAACAGAAAAACTGGAGCCACAGAGATATTGAACAAGTCAAAATGTATGTAGAGGCCTAAATATTTCTCCACACATCTCACTTCTCTCGGGTTCTGGACTAATCTGTCCTTTTTTTAGGATAGTCTGGGCAATGTATCATTGGCTCGTGCAATACCACAGCACCAGTCAGATGCTGAATAACAAACATTTGCGTTATTAAATTATGGTAAATTATGGTTTGATCTTGCCAGTGAGCTTCTGTTGAGCTCCGATGAAATAAAAGTCTTTAAACTGAGTTACACAATGTTTAAAGTTTAACAGGATACTAAAACTGCCTGTTTAATGATAAATGAATGTCGGAGCAGGTGTATTGGGTGTTTGGCTGTACCGCATGACCTGTGCCTCACTTATTTTTGCATGAGCTCGCTCTATTATTTCCTGCTCCGATGTCAAACTGCCCTCCCACATGGTGAATTTACACACCAGCGTCCGGAACGACACAAAGAGGAAACACACGCAATGCAGCCAGCAGCTTTTTCAGTGTTATTTCAGCACCAAAACGGAGAGAAATCCATAAAAACTGTCTGTCCTCTGACCTGAACTACAGCAATTACCAGTTCTCTCCACCTTCACAAAAACTACAGAGAGAGAGAGAGAGAGAGCTTGTATAAACGGCTTGTCCTTGAGGACTAAGATGTTATGCCCAAGCCTAAAACAGAAAACACTGCAGTTTTCTCCGACATGCTCGAGGGTAATTGAATTCTTTATTAACTTTTCTCAATTCTATTTAAACTCTATTAAGCCTGCCAGAAGTGACATCACGGCAAAACTAATATTTCAGATGAGATTTGCACTGCGTTTCTGTAATGATGTGACGGTATTAAAATATGTCACTTTTTATTTATCTCATTTTCATTGGTATGTTCACTAACACAAACATTAATGAGGAGCAGATGCCATGAGCACTGGGCCTAATCGCTTGCTAATATGAAACACTTTATTTTGGTAGTAAAACTCTCTCATCGGGGTCCAGCCTCACGCCTCTCTCGTGTGTCTGTGTGGTGAAATTTTACAGGAGGGGACGGCTGGATTTGTCCACTCTTCTGAGGGCAGATCTCTGCCAAGCTAATTATGACTTGTGTGGCTGTCTATTGCTGTGTGTCTGCTCTCTGTGGCAGAATACTGCCAGACAACCTCCATTAGATTGTGAAGAGCAATCCGGTTTCTCTAGTTAAATTGAGAGTTTTAGAAATGAATGTGAAAACATTTGTTTACAGATTTGTTTACAGATTTAAACGAACGTCTGTGCACCATTTGAATACTGTTAATGTTTGTTTAACGGAGCTTTCTAAAGCAATATTTCAAAACTAAAGCAGTAAAAGCTTGAAGTAACACTATAACACTATCAAAACAGTGTTGTTTTATTAGCGATACTAATCTAATGACAGAGAAACACTATATGATGCTAACACATCCTCAGCTTACATTCTCATATTAATCCTACAAACAATGTAACATTTATTTTTCATCTTTAATTTCTGTCTTAAAATATTACCGGAGCTTGAACTGAGTTATGTTTACGGAATTATGAAAATCACATGGAAAGTCATTCCTGTGCATTCAATTAACTCCTGATCTCTCTTGCATGCAGTTCGGCAGAACATATCATCTCTAGGTGTCGCTAACCGAAATCAAGGTAGGGGCCCTTTTTCCTTTGAATACAACTTACTCTCAGAACACTTTTATAGACTGCTGTATGACGATTCAACAGCTACAGTTAGCATAGCATTTTGTCTATTTTATTATAGTATAGTATTTCTTTCTGTTCTTTGACTTACATTTTTAGTTTTGTTTTTTGCGTGTTGTTTGTCAGATTCAAGGACAAATTGCTTTAACACACATTGTTTACTAAGTTATGGAATGTCTGACTACAGCAAGACCTTTGAGTGTTCAACATTCCTAAAAACAATACTGAAGAAATAAACACTGCATACATACACACACACACACAACACAGCAGGAATGGTGCTTTCTCTCAGGTCCTCTCAATCCTGTCTCACTTCTGCTGGGATGTATTCATGGCTGTTTTAGGTGGACTAATCCAGTTAGTCCATTGCACAAATGTCCAAGGAGAAACGTCATACAAACAGCAGGTCTGAATAAACAGAGCAGTGTGAGGGACATGGTTCTTGTTGTCTCTTGGGTTGTATTGTGACTGCATGACTTGCAGATATTTTTGGGGTGGATCTGAGCACCGACTCTCAGCTGCCATGTTGGACAGGATGTGGAGATACCAGCGTTACGAGCTCTCACATGAGAAACTAGCAAGATAAACTGCAGTAATGCCAGCAGAACCTCTGCAGCAATGCAGCCTTTAATTTCCAGAGCCATCAGAAACATCCAGACAGCAACAGCTGCAGGAAATAGAACAAACACTGTGTGGTTCTGTGTTTTCTGCATCAATTACAATGTAAAGGCTGTTTAAAAAGCAAATTTTATGACCCAGAAACAGAAGCATTTTTGTCTTCATTTAAGGGAAATAATTAAATTTTTTTTAAATTTCATGTTTTTCTACATTTGATAGTTTTTGTTTGCTGTTTTTTGTCTTTATTTTGTGTCCAGTAGCTCCTCAGATTTCTTTGTCAACCGTTCCTACTGTACAAGTTGCAAACAGTAAAATAGGTAAGAGAGAACAGTGATTCATATTCATATCAGTGTAAGTCGTCCAATTTACCTTCCACCGTCCACTCCAGAGTGAATCCAGAGTGACTTTCTTGCAGAACATTCCTGCCCGCCCCTCTCCTTACATTCTCACCTAATATTCTGTCCTCTTTTGTGTAGTTTCTTTTCCCTTTATTGTTTATTATGACCTGCCTGAAGTCAGGGCAAACTCTGTCCCATTTACTGACATGTCTGAATGCTTTAGAGACATACGTTTGTTGAACGGAGACAGAAATTCATCTGGATGAATCACAGGAGAAGCAGCATGTTGACTCCGTCAGATTCATGTGTTGTGTACAGTCAGTGTTGTGGATCCACATTCAGATGAGAACAGAATCTGAGCCCAGACAGAATGATTGACACATCCAGACAGCTTTAGAGATTGCTTTACAGCCTGTCTCTCTCACTCCACTCACGGGACGAGTGAGCGGGACTCACCTCAGTCCAGATCCTGATAATGACAATCCCTCCATTCCTCCTGATACTGGTCTGGCATCAGCTCAGGAGGAGAAGATCTGGCTTCATGAGCACACAGAGGACACAGAAGATCAGATGAGGGCACTGGTCAGTTGGTTGTGTTCATCAGGGTATCTGCCTTTCAACAGCAGCATCTAAGCAGTGGAAGTCAACTTTACTTTAAAACTAGGACAGACTCCTGCAGGTCCTGCATAAACGCTGTTTGTTTCTCGCTTTCTTCTGAGACATTGGGGAAATAGATAGGAAGTTATTTCTGATTTGGTTGTGCTATTTCTCATTTTGGGGATGACAGAATCAATACAGAAAAAATGCTTTGTCTTTCATTTTCATGGCAGTGGTTCTGTGGAGAGGATACAGTTTGTGTGCTCGTTTCCGACCTGAGAGCTTTTGTTATTCTGGGGGTTTAGAAAATAGAAGCCATTGTTTTATTCTTGTGTTTTAAAGTTGCAGCTCCCACAACACACTGTTCCATCATTTACACGAGACGACGCTCCACCAGCACAGGAATATAAATACTGTGGATGTAAATTTCAAGTCGCTGAGGTTGAAAATGTGCTTGTGTTGTTATTTGCACTGCGTTGTTTCCATGTCACATTCCTGTTGTTATTTTCTTCTCCATCACTGCGGTGCGCTCCAGGCGAATTCTTTAATAACAACACAGCTTCTTAAGGTGATCTTATATCTAACACTGCCGGCTGCAGCCATCGCAGGGCTTGCCACCCTTCTGCTTTATCAGACTATCCAAACCTTGCATGCCATGGCGCCCCTCTCCTGCAGCTCTCCTGCAGCTTGCTGTAAAGATCCTTTTCCTTGGTCTGCAGTTCCTCTCCAGAGAGGCAGAGGGCACTCTCTATGGGATCACTGACCCAGTATTCTCCTGGCCACTGGATGGCACCGTCTCCCCCAAAGATACTGTTATCATTCCCCAATTAGTGCTTATTCCCTTCACCTGTGTATTACCCTATATTAGAGTGCTTGATCATGTCTTTGTGTTCAATCTTGAGCCTTTGTTCTGCAGTCACTTTTCCCTGTTTTTGATTCTTGAGTCTATGTTTTCTTTTGTTTTGTGGAAGCTCGCCTTGCCCAGTTCTTTTGTCAAGTTTGCATTCAGTTTTAGTTTTGTTTCTGACCCTCGTGTCTGTTTTATTTTCCCAGTTCTGTGAAAGCTCTGCTTTCTCTGTTGTTTTTGTGAAGACTGAGTCTACAATCAACAGAGATTTCAATGTGGACTCCCCAATTATCTGAGTTACACCGTATTAATATTATAGCTGTAAACTAGCATCAGAAATAGTCTCATTTAAGTGTTTTAAGGATTTCTAGGGAGGAAAGCAGATACTTAAATGAAACGCAATTTAGAAACACCGTTAAGTCCCCCTGAGTGATGAAGAAACACCTCAGAGCAAAGACAGGAAGAAAGCATGAGAGGAATTAATAAAGAGGGAGGAAGAAAATAAAATAAAAAGAGGACAACAGAAAGAAAGAGGGGAAAAGAAGAACAAAAATAGGAGGAAAAGAAATTAGAAGAGGAAGAAAGAGAGAGAGAGAGAGAGAGAGAGAGAGAGATCATGTCTTCAGGTTTTACAGGTCACAGGCTCTGACCTCCACCTCACACAAACAGTTTCTGTCGTCAGAAGAGCTTCACTGAACTGTCAGAATCTGTGAGAAGACTCTCACAGGAGGAGTTCATCATGTTTTAGCAAAGCATTAATAATGAATGAGCAGTAATGTGATTCACTTACAAATTAAACCGTTTTAAAAGTACCAACTTTAAAGGCTGCGTTCACACATTGTGACAGTTCTCCAAGCAGCTAAAAACAGTCTGTGGTTTATTATGAACTGCAGAAGAATCATTTAAACGAATAATTTGTGTTTTTCATATCAGTGTTTATGTATAAGAAAATATTCATGTTAAATCATGGTCACACATCACCTCATTCATGATTCACATGTTCAAGAAACTGATCAGATAAATATGATTATTATTATTTATTTATTTATTATTTATTTATATTATTTATTTATTAATATACAATACCTCTCGAATAACTGAGCATCTGCAGACAGTAAAATGGGTTTGAATGTTGTTTTGGTAGCAAAACTGTTTGACACGCGCAGTGTAAACATCCAGTGAGACAGTAAGGCATCATCATCACTTTTGTATTATGGGATATCCCAGAAGTTAAACATTCAGTAACTCACTCCAGTAAATACCATAGTGTCCATTTCCTCCTCCATCATTCCCAGCCGACGCGTCTCATGTTGCTGTGAATGGCAGATGGGAGGTAAATATTCAGTGATGCTGTTGTAAATCTGTCCTCGCTGTGTATGAAGGAGGAAACAGAGACTCATTTGGGGTTGAACATACAGGAAGATTCTTCATGAGCTGATGTGAGAGGCTGAAGAGCGCCGACACTGTGTGTGTGTGTGTGTGTTGTTTCTGCAGACTGTAATTGTAGTCCCTTTGACTGTAGTGGCACAGGATTTTGTAAATGTAAGGAAGGAGCGACAGGGGCTAAGTGCAGTGAGTGTCAGCCGGGATATTTGTGGGACAATGGCTGCAAATCTAAGTAGAACCTTCCCCCAACCTGCAGCTTTGGTCCCCCATTGCAGCTATCTCTCTGTCTCCATCTCTCAGATGCTCTCTCGCCCTTCCTCCCGCTCTCTCTATATTGCTGTTTTTTGGCTAGGAACGGGCAGCTTGGTTTGCGTACAGCACTTGGAAAAGAACTCGGACAGACGTTCAGATCAGAGGTTCAGTCGCGTGTTATGCTGCTTTATTAACGGTTTATCTGCATAATTTTATGCATAATAATTATTATTAATAATGTTTTTTATTAGCATTGTTTAAAATAAAATATAAAAATATTGTTATAGACCTTTTCTAAAGCACAGAGCAAATCGAAGCAAATATATCCCAGCCGAGTTTCATGCATGCAGATTTTGCGCTGATTCTAACGCAGGACCTGAGAGAATGCGGGCAGATGATCACAGACAGCTGAGCTAATATTTGGAGTGAGCAGAACTGTCTATGCTAATGCTACGCTGTGTTCTCTGGCTGTTTGCTGTTATGGCCAAATTGACGGCCAGCGCTTCTCTCTTGGCTCTGAACACCGTGGAAAACCATTTGTATTCTCTACTGTGAGCTCGTGTGGGCCTTGTGTGGGCATATTTATTCTAAAATGTATTATTTATATTCAAAAAATACTTTTTTATTTTTTATTTAATTTATTTTGAAGTTTGAGGCCCTTTGGTTATCAGAACAGTGCATTACAAATAATATGTATTAAAATAAATATTAATAATAATTATTAAATACTTAATAATTGAACTTAAACAGCAGTGGATTCATAAATATTTCTCATTCTGATCATTCAAACAGCTTGTTCGTGTCGCAGGTACACAGTCTTGTTCTGTGGTACACGTGTGGCTTTTCACCAGGTAGCGATTGATCTGCATCGTAAAAAGACTTGGAAGTGATGAACAGAGGGAATGATGGACACAAACAGGGGCTCAACCATAAAGCTCACATCCACACAGGAGATGAAGAGAGAACTCCCTATCAGCCTGTTATGACTCGGAGAGTTACACCTTCTCGCTCCATCATCCAGTTTCCCCTGTCAGCCCACTACATCCAGAAATAGGCCAGTTATGGAACAGATGCTGTAACACGCGAGGCCTTCTATAACCATTTCTCTGCAGCTTATAGAGAATGACTCTAAAGGGACATGGAGTGCTCATCAGTTTTTATTTGTCTCTGTTGGTTTGGTCGTTTGCTCTGTGGTTTGTTTGCCTGCAGCTTGCTCAACAGATTGCAACAGATCTGCTCTTGGTGTCCCTGTGTTAAACATACTGATGTCCATCTTCATACTGATGTATGCTGATAAACCTGAAGGGGGGGGGTTGTCACTGGAGGAAAAAGCTGTTGTGAGGGAGTTACAGAAAACCACAGACTCTTTATATCTGCTCTTTATATCTGTGTATTTTTCATGCTTTTAAATGTATGGTCAGAAGTATTCTGTATTTCTTTATGGTAAATATTTTAAATGTGGCACCCAATACTGAGTGCTTCTTAAACAGTATGTTATTAATGGAAAGAAGCAAGTCTTTTTTTCTTGAATTTTGAGGCCTAATAAATGTTTTGAATTATTTGTGTTTAATCAAGATCCAATTTTTTATCAATATTTTTCACTTGAATTTTTCACCGAATTTCTATGAATGATATTTTCTGCATGCACTTCATTTCAATCAATACTTTTGCTTGCACTTCGTATTGACTGTTTCTGTCTATTTTCAGCTGTAGATGAATATATGATATCTCAGCTGTATGTAATCATAGAAGTGTTTGTGTGTGTGTTCTGCTAACCCGCTCTCTCTCTCTCTCAATGCCACAGCCCGAGTGTGTGACAACGAGCTTCTGCGTTGCCAAAATGGCGGCGTGTGTGTAAACACGGTCCGTTGTCAGTGTCCTCCGGCGTACAGCGGCCTGCTGTGCGAAAAGGCCCACTGCGAGGGCGAGGCAGGCAGCTGTGGAGGGTCAGATTCGGGCCAGGCTTCTCTCCGTCCTCCTGCGACCGTACTGCTTCTGCTGCTGTCCGTCCTGAGTCCCATTGTCCTGCTGGAGATCTGCTGGACCTCAGTGCTTTGAGTCACATCTTCAAACAGCATCTTGTGTATGAGCAGCGCACTGACCCATCGACATCCAGTCCAGTGGTGTGTCCAAATATCACAGTGAAATTTCAGAGGACGACAGACTAAAATACAACAATAAAAAGTGTTTATAAAAAATTTATTCAATATAAAAATCCAATGGTAACAAAAAGACAATGTGTTATTTATGGAATTGATCTGAGCATACGCTTCATAAAGCAAATAAAAGAAGCTGAAATGTGAACTAAGCCATAACAGATACTCACTCCCCCGACAGAGAGAGCTGCAGGGTTCAGAGCGGACAGCCTCTTCCCTTTATCACCACGGCAACTGTGAGCTGCATTCAGCCGGCTGTTCACCTGAGCTGTTCTGGGTATCATTTTGGCTGGACTGCTTTTAACAGTGTTAAGCTGTCCGGATTGTGAACAGGCAATTACAGAAATAAATGAAAAACAAAACAGAGCAGTAATAATGAGAGACTCTCTCAGTGCATTGTGGATATATGGACATCTGTTCAGACTGTTACAGCTGATCTGCTTTCAAACTGAGCTCGTCCCACCCACAACAACACCCCACCCCGCCCTCGAACCCCTGTCCGAAAAACTTTGGTGTCAAAATCCCCAGCCCCTCCTCCACCCTTCTGCGCTTCGATGAATGTTAATCTGTAACCCTCGCTGCTTGAATGATTTTTCATTTTGATATGTTTTTTTTCTTTTTGGTCCATGTGATGTTAGTCACACTCGTGTGGCACATACCCCGCCCCCCTCACTCTCCAAAAACGATTACGTAACCCATAGTGTCGAAGCCTGACAGACTGTTTACTGAGGCCATGGTCAAAGATGTGATGAGTGACAGACAGTCATCAGTGTGTTTAATTTTTGTATTAATACAGAAGTTATTTTCCTGACAGAGTACAAATAATGTAGAACATATTCTTTGATGTATCATTGCAGACATATGTATATAGAGGCGACATCTCGAGTGCTTCAGTCAAGGTGCAAAATGGAATCAAATATTCGTTTCGGAGGTTTTCCTTCATTGAATTGTTCTTCAGTTGGATTGTGAAGTTTTGTGTGCTGGCATTGTCAAAGTATATGAGTTTACACATAGTGTTACATACTGTAACACGGCATATATACAGTATATAAGTGTAAAAAATATACAGTATATAAGTGTAAAAAAAGCAAAAATGACACCAAAGGATGTTCCAAATGTTTCTTGTTGCTTTAACACTGAAAACTTTAAGTGAATAAAACTTTGAAAGGACTTTGAGCAGCTGTGTTTTAAAATCACACTGAAATTGTAATAAATTGCATGTTTTTATGGGACATGCACATAAAACAGTGGAAAAAGCGTCACGCTTCAGAATTCTCTGCACGTCATTTATCTTGAACTCAATACGGTAATGATTTGTTCTAGTAAAGTGCAATATGGGACGGGCAGAATTAAATATTAACATCTATTGATGTCTCTTTTAAGGGCTGTTTTATGGAGTTGGTCTTGCCTGTGAACTGCCTATAAATCGCACAGGCTTGTTTTAAATAGAAACTTTTACGGCTCTACAATTGAATATAAATGATTATTTTTCAGTCGGCATCGCAGACACATTCGTCTAAACTAAAGATGTAATGCATTATTTCGACCTGCGGCATGCCCTGTCCTGCATTAGATACTGCAGGAGTGTGAACACTGTGGGTGTCATTTCAATGGATGGGCACACACACACACACACACACACATGGTTTAGAATAACAATGTGGTTTTGTACAATGAGGGTGGGGTGTTTAATACTTCTCAACTGTACTGTTTTATACTCAGCCTGGCAGCCATATTTACAGAACAGCTATAACTGTTGAATCTATTTCTCTAATGCCAAATTAACACGCTCGACAGATTACCATGGCTGCCTCTATATGTTATGTCTCATTCCTCTTACACAGTTTTAAAATGCATCACGATATATTATATTGATTTTGTTATTAAAGAAAACAATTTAGGGATAAGGAAATGAAAGTGTGTCTGGTGATGAGGGTCAAACTGCATGAAAAACATATTTCAGATTCTATTAATAATGATTTCTGTTTGCTATAGCGAGTGGAACACATGTCCATGATAAAACTGTAAAACACAAACAGCTTGTAAATCTCTCGGGATAGATGTGTGTGTCAAATACACAACTGTATATGTAACTATATTTGCTTACAGTATATTTAGGGTTCTGCATCATGTCACACAATGGATGCGATTGATCTCTTTGTAAAGATGAGTTATTGTCTTCCTAAATGAGCTGTATTGGATTTCTACAGCGTTTATAAGGCTGAAGTGATGTTCTCAGGAAAGCCCTAATGCTGTTTTAATCAGAGGAGATCAGAGACCAGAGTCCCTCTGCCTTCACATACCTCTGATCATCTGTTCAAAAACATCCCACTGTGAGCGTCCAATCAGCTAATGAGAGTCTCAGAGCTCCGCCCTTAAACCTTCTCCTCCCCAGAGCGTCTCTTTGGTGATCTGACCAAAGCTGGATCTCCTCGTGAAAAATGACAGTCCAGGTGAAGGACTTTAAGGGTGTTGAAGTTAATAAATGGCCCCCAGATGTCCCTTATTAGGCTAATGTAGTTCTCTATCTCGAGGGAAACAGGTTTTACTAGAGACGGGCAGAGATAAAAGTACAAACCTGTGAAAATACCTCTGGCCCACATTTCATTTAGCTGACCGCATGCACTACTGGGAACTGAGACACTGTCTGCTAGATCATTGTGGTTTAGATGTTAATGTTTAAGATGCTAATATTTAATATATTAGACATTCTCAGCGCAAACTTTTAGATTTCATACAAATGTTTTAAACGTGTGGTATCAAGCTCTCCAAAGAAGAAATAAAATGATTCCAGGAGCTGATAGATAACAGAGTTTTCAGTTAATCAATATCATGTTGGTGAGGGAAAATGAAAACAGAGGAACATGGTTAACATACAATGTTTTGAGATGGCTTTGAGCTACAGAGCTCAAAAATGAATATGGATGCTGTAGCTGAGATTATTCGGTCTTGGAGGAAAATTTTCATTTCATATTAATATATCTGAACTTTTGATGACAAACTTTGGTATCTTGTTAAATCTGAGCACAGTGTGAGATCACAGTAAAGGTCAAACTCAGAGTCTCTCTCACATCCTCGAGTTTAAGTGTTCAGAACCCCAAACGAACTTTTCGTGAGAAGTCATAAATGAAACCGGCTGTGATGGAAACAGCAGAATTCAGACTCAACTCGACTCAAATGATTCTGTTTCCCAAAGAACTTTACGGCAACAGTTATGCTAAATAAAAGTACTTTCAAATATATTTTCATATTCATTTTTAATGAAGCGCTTCATTAAAGCTGCAATCCTTAACTTTCGCCTTTCTGTCGCCATCTCTGTTTGACACATAAAACTGCAGGTGACTTTACCTACTTTTCTTTACACACCTGACAGCTCAAATTATAAATCATTATTATAGTTGTATATTGTATTACATTATATACAGTTGTGAATCAGTGTAAGGAGACGGTTTTGAACTCTGATCTGTTATGTATTTGCTTAATAACCGATTTTTGTTCATTTTCAGCCCAACAACGTACAGATTGAAGCTTTACAAAACAATGTAAACAATGTCCAGCCATGACTGCTCACACTTTATTGTCAATATCTCGCAGCAGCATTATGAGAAACTCTGTCTTTAGAGAGAGCGAGAGAACAGCTGATGTCATCACATTTCTGGATGACAAATGAAAGTGGAACATACCTGCAGGCGTTCCGGTGAACACGAGGGATTTGACACAACCGGAATACTGGAGTTCTAGAATCACTCATTTTTCCAGGACTAAACAGAAGTGTGGAATGAGCAATAGCTTTAGAATTCAGAGCGTTTGTAACTCTGACCTTATAGTTCCAAGACATTTAATGGCCAATGAATAGATATGCAACTATCAACACCTTCATTTATTTCTATAATCTGATAAATAGAGTGAAACAGACCTGCACATCATCAGCTGTGCATTCTGAGACTTCATGACCCGGACGTAGAAGATGCATTTCATCTTCAGATCACATTCACCTAATGGAAACACAATGATCAATTATTATTTCCAATCATGGTCATAACCTTTATTACAATAACATGAAAATACTGTTGACTAAAACAGAACATAGACAGCTATTCTGCTAATGGCTAACAGTAGCCTACAGTATAGCTTGTGCAGGCTGAGTGACATCAGCCACACACAGAATGATGAAGACATTTGTTGTCCTCTAACAGGCACAGATCAGCATCTGGCGCAGGAGGTAAAGCATCAGTTTTCTTGCCTGTTGATACACGAACCCCAGACAGCCAGAGGAGCAGAGACAGATGTCACTTCCTTCCACTGAGAGCCTCAGCAGATCGGTGGCGAGATTCTCATTGTAGACAGCACTTCCCTTTTCATAAAACCAGCGATCTGATCTTATCTGATCAGGGTTGAGTGCCGGATAAATACAAGACTCTGTCGGTGTAATACACTCTCAGTGACGGTACAGACGCATATGCGTGTGTGTGTGTGCGTCTCAGCCCAGAGGAAGTGCTCTATAAACACCGGCCAGGTCAACTTAAAAAACAGAGAACACTAAACTAACTAAACACCATGAGACCAGACTGTGAAGCGTGAAGGTTTCCCGCACACTAGAGTAAGCTCTGATAGACTGTTTGACAGATGTGTAAGATGGATTTCCAAACTGGACCCGCCCCTCCGAGATTCTGTAGAAAATGTAGAACTTTCAGTGATTGTTTGTGTAAACTCTGACATTAGAGGCTCTTAAGGTCACAGACGAGAAACTTGGATTACGGAACAGCGGATGGGCAGAACAAACCTTAAGTTCAACACACTGTGGAACGATGTATTTATTATGCTGAAACACAATGTTATGTTGCTGTTATTGCACCAGGGGTATGACGTGCTGGCGTGCGAATGTGGGGAACAGAACGTGATATTCCTTGGACGGCTCCCAAATGGCTGGCGGGACAGCGGCGAACAGCCAATCACTGCCGACACGAGGCCTCGCGGAGACATCCAGCAGCCAGAAAGCAAAAACTATCAGCTTTATACTGCCTCTGTTTAGCATAAATACCTTCAGCACTGATATTAAAGGACTATATCCTCTGCAGACTGTAGTATAATATTTAAAATGCCAAGCAGAGCGGATGTAAAGATTTAATCTTTAAAGAGACAAACACAAACTCTGATGTTTTATGTTAAATGTCAAAGAGGGTTCTGTCTTGACTGAGACTGGTATATAAAAACTGTTTGTTTTGTGGATGGATGTCACTTTTGATGTGGAACAAATCCTCAGTTCCAGGCATCTGTTGGATCAGAGAGTTCTCATGCTTTATTTCTCTAAATTCGCATGAGGAGATGAATGTTTATGATAAGAGGCATTAGATATGCAGGGACTCCCATCTTCTACTGCAGGAAATCTCTTCTGGTCTTCTGCTGGTGGGACGAACACACAGATGACACTTCCAACAGGTCATCAAACTCTTCCTCACAGTGCACTCCATATAAACCTCAACAGATCACACTTTACAACTTTGTTCTCTCTCGAACACTGAGCATGATCCCTGAACACCAGGTCTCATTGTGTCTCGTTGTGCTTAGTTTTCTTGCACTACTAAAAAACTAGAAGCAAACAGGATATAAATTCAAACAGGAATAAAATGTGCCAGCAAAGTAACATTTAATTAGTAACCTAGTCACCCTCACAGGTAAACACTGAAACCACTCCACAATCATTTTAACCCAAAGCAGAGACACAAAAACAATGCAATTTGAAAAAGAAGCCATATACATTTTTATTATCACTTTATCTACATATGTACAGTACAGGTGTGACACAGCAGCTATTAGGCGCTGTAGGACACTCGAATTGCACAGCTACTGGTCAGGCCACAGCGGTGGTTTCCATGGCGACTAGGCTCAGCATCAAACGTGCTACATCTTTGGCTTCAGTCAACATCAGATTATGAACCATGAGTGAGTATACTGTTAGCATACCACCATTGTGTTACTCAAGGTTACTTACATAAATATGGCTTTTTGCAAGTTTAATAGCCCCCAAAATTCATGTTACAAACCACATTTGCATTATTGCCACAAATAATAAAAAGTCGTTGAGTTATTTTTAACAAAACCAGACAAATTTTAGACATTTTGGTTTGTTGCCCCAAGGCATGATGGGAAAGCCCAGCTGCAGAACGGCACACATGAAAGATGGAAACAGAGAGGAAGATATGTGTGTGTGTGTGTGTGTGTGTGAGAGAGAGAGAGAGAGAGGCAGAACTTCTGCTCCTTCGAGGTTAGAGATCGCTGGGTGATTAGTGAAGCACAACTGTGTGCTGAAACATTCTGCTGTATATAAATATATAATGAGGTGTGTAAGTCTGTTAAATCCGTCCTGTCAGAGTTCATCTCTGGGGAGAGTGAACTGGGAACAGATTACCAGTGAGAAAGCTTAGAAAACCAATTCTTCTGCCAGCAGAACGTAGTGAACTGTTCACCAACGAGAAGAGCAATCTGCCTCAGGCACAGATTTCACTCCCCATTCCAGTGCCAGAGTAAAAATCCCCTTCAGTTCACAGCCAAAAAACACCAGTTCTAAAACTGACCTTTAACCTTTGAACATAAAGGGGCGAGAGAGGTGATTATAGACTGTGCTGTAGATGGAAGGTAGTTGTGATTTTTACTAATAAGAAGTTAATCGACACTCACTCTCTGTGACATCACTTCCTGTCAGAGGAGAGAAAACTGACTGGAAGTCATCACCTCTATTATGCATCTATTGCAGACCCTAATTCATCTCATTCTAATTCTTCATTAATTTCTCTCATTCGTTCGTTGTAATATTGCTTATAGTGTCCTGTCTTTAGTGAAAAAGCAAAGAAAACCTTCAGTTTTGTTTGGAACCCATACCTTTTAAATAGGATCTTTCTATAAGGAACAGAAAACTGTATTACAATGACTATAAAATACAAGACGCACAGAGAAGAGCTGCTAATCGAGAGAATGAAGGGAGGGACACACCTGGTGTGTAAAGACACCCCCTGGTGGTAAAACTGTGTATTACACTGTGGCAGAAGGGCAGCGACAGAGAGAGAGAGAGAGAGAGAGAGCATAACTCACCCTTCTTCACATTATAAATCCAAACACAAACACAAATGTCTATGAATCTGTTCAATTTAAACATAACACAGATGTTTATAAATAAATATTTATCCATTTATATTCTACATTTGTCTTTTCATTGTACATATTTATGCTATTCAGACAACAACTGACCATTTTACAATTTTGCAAAAATAAAAAATGCTAAACTTGATAAAAGTACTGATAAAAAAATCTGTTTTGTATTGAAATCAAAGCATTTTGGCAAGCAGAGAAGCATTATTTTGGATTGGAATACAGGCACATATGAGTGTGTTTGCATCTATGCTTTTTGTTATTTTTCGTCTGCTGGCTTTGTGTGGCTGTAGCGATTCAATCGTTTTTTTGGATTCCTCAGTGAAGAAGCTCAGACTGTGTGTTTTCCTGTCAGAGTCTTATCTTAGATCACAAAAACACGTCCTTTTCACAAAAGAACTTGTGTCAAACTATAGCAGTTTGAGTGTTTCCTGACACGACCTCTGTTGTTTCAGCAGACGAAAAGCCCTTTCGTTTCATCATGTTTTATCAGTTTAGAGCTCGATCAGATTTCACACACATTTATGTTTAGCTGCAGGCAGGTGAAGCATCTACTGAGTTCATAACAGCTCTGGACAGCTACATCTGATTGTGATCTCCTTCTGATCACAATGTGAAGAAAACAGCACCCATAACATCTAACATCACATCTTTAACAGTACAGTACACTGTCATCTGTACAGTTAAAGCCCTTTACAGACACCTGACAGAGATCTTCTGTGATGTCAGTTAATATTAATCAGCCAAGATGATTAATCTCCTAATATATGAGCGTGTATCAGCATTGGCTGATACATCCCTATGATGAGCAGACATGTTATTTATTCCTTGTGTCAGTTCAAAACTGTAAACAGCCTTTTCTGTCAATAAAGAATTTCGAATGTCAGGTTTGTTTTTGTTGTTGCTTCACTTCGCAGTTTTCTCATTTGCGCTCGTCTCATATCAGCATCATATCCGCCATTCCACTTTTCTAGATATCAACGTGAGCATCAGCAGATCAACAAAACTCAGATCTGTCTATCTGTAGGTTATACATCTCAACAGACTCAAAAGACACTGTGTGGATATAAAAGTGAAACTGAAAGTGTGGATTATCTGTGTAAATGTGTGTAAATCTCTCATCGGTTGACTTTGAAGGGAGCGTCTGTGGTATCTGATAAGATGGAGTGGATGGAGTGACACAATGTTTTCAGGGCCGTGGGCCGCTGCTGAAAAAGCTGTTTACAGGTCTGTCACTGCAAATATGTTTGTTTCCTGTCAACCGCCTGGCTGGTGCCCACATCTCACCCAACGTCTCCACGGCGATGCGGCAACACACAAATCAGATAAATGGAGCGTGACAACCCCACATTACATTCGGCGAGATAAGCACACAATGAGATCCCTTTGAGCAGAACTCTGAAAATGAGAGATTTCGTTGGAAGGAAACAGAGAGAATATAGCAATCATTTACCACAGTGTTTGTGTGCCTGCGTGCTACTTGCTGCTGGAGCTACGATCTTAATCTGAGATGTATAGCTGAGTGGGAGGGGCTCATGTGTGTGAGAACGCCTCTGGACAGGGTGGGAGGGGTATCATAAATGATGGACAGGTAAAAAACCCCAGCAGGGTCAGGACCAAACATGATGCTCAGAGAAAAGACATCCCTTTGCACAAACACATACAAGCACAAAACCAGTTCATGACACAATCTCAGTTCAGCTGCGTTCCGGCTCATCAGAACAGAATTCCTGACACGCACAGGTCCGAATTCAGCCAGGACTCTGAAGGTGGTTGTAAGACGTCTGATCAGAGCCAGTGGTCTAGCGTTACATTTGATAATCTGCTTTCAGAGACACAGTCAAAAGCCCAAACACCCTCTGACGCCCTCCAGTTTATCTCCAGAATAGAGAAACAGAGAGAGAGTGAGAGACAGCCAATCAGAAGCCATTATGACTCAGTGGCTCAAACTCAGTCCAGTTAACTGCAGTGTATTTCCACCCTGTGTGTTATTCCTTCTGTTTTCATCCGTTCAGACGCTCACTCCTCTCCTTCCTCGACGTAGGTGGAAGGGAACCAGCCCACCTGTAGATGAGAACAGAGAGATTGAGTGATTACAGGAGAGCGCAGTGAGGGGGAATGTAGAGAGTGCACCAGCTGCAGGAGGACGGGTGAGAACAAAGGCTGGGTTGCTTAAACACTTCCAATGAGCCTGAATATCCAACATGACAGTATGACAGAGCTGCTTTGATCGGCCAATTGAGAGAGAGAAAATCAGAGTAAAAAAATGTGTTTAGGCCGCACACACACACACACACACACACACACACACACACACATACAAATAACAGCAAATTCACATTTAAATTGTCTCATTCTTCTGTTAGGAGCTTTGGTGTCTGTCTGTCTACTTGTCTGTCTGTCTGTCTGTCTGTCGTTCTCTTCATCCAACCGTCTGTCTTATGGGTTATGGAAGGCTGTGTTTCTAACATACTATTTTAAAGAACAGTAGATGGTATGTAATGTAGTATGCATACTGCTGTATTAAGCCCCACACTTACCCGCCCATTGACTTCTCCTCTCCACCAGCCATTGGCTCCAGTTTTGCTGTAGATCTTCACCACGTCGCCCTCCTGCAGGGTCAGTTCCCGCGTGTCCCTGGAGCAGAAGTCATACCGGGCGATCGCGACACCCATCACCTTAGGAGTAAACACTGTAAACACCAGACAAAACCAGCTGAGAATCAGACAAAACTAAACCAAACAGACAAACAGAGAGGGAGAGGGAGAGAGAGAGAGAGAGAGAGAGAGAATGTATGGAGTCAGACTGTAGAGTCTCCTGTAGACTCATGTGTTTGCACAGGTTCTCTAAATAAATGATTCCAGTGAATCTGGGACGGGTCCAATCACAGCTGAAGGGGCTGTTTTACGTCTGGAGATGTGTCAACAGTGTAATCCGCTGGTTTAATTACGTTTCAGAAGATTGTTCCTCAAAAAAACAGAACATGTGCCTCTTCTACGTGCTGGGTGACAAGCGGAGCTCTCGGTTGTGAGGTTTCCTCTAACTGATGTGGGCCGGGGAAAAGCGCAATGGCTGAATCAAACAAGTCGTCGTTTTATCAGACTTCAGAAGCTCTGAGCCGCATGTGACCGGCGGCCAGAGAAGCTCGGCTCTGTGCCAGACGTGTGCGGATGAGTGCCAGGCTGCCTTCTCTTCAGCTGGTTTTCCAAACAGTACATTTATACAGACAAAGAAAAGGGTGCCGGTTAGCTGTCGTCATGCTCAAAGAGAGCAGTCTGTCAGAGAGGAAAGTTGTCAGAAAGTTAGACTGACTCCTTCCCTGTTAATCACAGCTCCCTTGACAAAAAAACATAACAGATTCAATGAGCTGACTGCCTAAAATCAGATATGAGTCATAATGGATGTCAGTTAGTGATGAAGGACATATGCTGCATGCAGTTACGACGTGTGACGCGCATGAAACGACCGCTAAACAGATAAAAACACAAAAACATGATGATAAGGGCGACTGGCTGGAATACAAGAATGTTGGTGTTACATCTGACCTCGACACAACTGGACGGATGTAGAAAAACCTGTACCTGACCAGAATGGAGCTGCAGAGGGAGGGGTAAAGCTGTAGCCGGCAGGAGTTAGAAAAGACAGCCCACAGAGCAACGCAGCTGAGGTGGGCGGAGGCATGGGTGGGGCAGCATGGGCGTGGCAGGGTGGGCGGAGGCATAGGCGGAGCAAGGGGTGGGACAAAGGCAGAGAGAAGAGAAGCAAAGACAAATCATGTTTAATTAAAGCGTAACATTTGCACGTCAGGCAAGCAAACAGCAGAGCAGCGTAATTGTAAACACATATTTCTCACTGCATCACACGCCAGCGCCTGTCTTAATTCTGAGTCTCTCTCCTGTTCACACAGCAGCATGAAAACACATGTGACTGGGTGTCAGTTCTGGAATATAGTTATTCACCTTCATCATCACAGAGGACCATCAGGGAGGTTTGTGTTTGCTAGTTAAACTCCTCCAGTGTCTGCTCTCAGCTGAGCCCCTCCCTCACCATCTGATGATCCATCTGACCGTCCCAGCTCAGAGCGCCGCACAGCCGCAGTCAGCAACACAATATGTCTCCTCGCCCGTTCAGAGCATCACTGTGCAACACTGTGTTTGGTGTAACTAACAACCCCTCGACTGACTGAACAACCTGACAATTAGGGGTGTTCAGCTGAACACCACAGCCCTGCAAACTGTCAGACAGCATCAAACCTCCTGATATAACCACAGCCCTATCACCCATAATGTAAATCTACAGGTTACAGCCTCACACCTCATGCCTCTGTTCTCACATTCATGAGAAATGTAAGTGCTGCAGAACTGACAGGATCTCCAGGGCTTCAGGGATATAAATGTATATGACGATCCATCACGCAGTTTATCAAACTCTCACACAAACACCCCCTGTGAGGGGAAGCTGTGATCACATCTGTGTTCAACAATTACAGTTCAAGCACCGACTGTCTGTTTCAACTACTGGAGGTCTTCCCGAGTACATTGGGAAGTTTTAGTTGGGAAGTTTCGGAAGTTGGGAAGTTAAAATTCCCTTTTGAAAAACCCAACGGCACCTCAGTGTATGACCTCTGCACGAGGTATTTCCCCATGAGGTGAAAACATTTAACCTGTGGAATCAAGTCTGGTCCACACTGCAGCTTATCCTGAGAGAACCACCTACACAGACAGGAAGTGACACGCACATGCAATACAACAGATTATACCATAATAAACCTTAAAAAACAGAGAAAGATGCCCGTTTATGAGATAAATAACACTGATTGGACGAATATTCTTCTTATTTGAATATTAACAAGGTCAAAACCGCCTCAGGCATTCTCCTCAAAAATAACTGCATGTGATTTGCATTCATTGTCACATAAACAGAAGCAGAGATGAGAAAGGAATCTTTTCTTTGGAATGGACCTTGAGGATGAGTGTAGACAGCAGACAAACAGTAGCAAAGCATGCTGGGAGATTCATTCTTTGGTCAGAGATGTTGAGTCGTTTTTTATCCTTTTTGCTTGTTTGTATATGAGTGACGCCTCCCCATGAGACAATAACAGCTATGCAATCTGTCAACGTATCCCAACAGTGACAAGACCCTCAGTGAGCATGAGACCGTCCTCTTTCCTGATTCCTCACAGTAACATATGGAGCTACAATCAAATCCCTTCTGAGTGCTGACTGCAATGGTGCACTTGTCGTAGCAGCTAGAAAGCATGTGGGTTTGCTGTGGCCCTTATGCTATTAAATAACAGGGCGAGAAAAACACGTTTGTCTTTTTATGACAAACACGCAGAGAAATGTGACACCTGGCAACACGCGCATGAAGTCAAAACACACGAAACATATCGAGGTCTCAAACAATTTTAATGACAAACACTGCTGCCATGGCAACCACCTTAGTGACCGTAGCCCCATCACAACAATGTCATGTTTTCAATTACCAACTGACTAGTTCTAAACATCAGGAAATCATTGTTTATACTCAAACCAAGATGAAATAACAAACCGCTGGAGGTTTTTGTGTTGCTTGTGTAACGTTTGGTTATTTGTGTGAGGTTGTGTTGTTGCTGTGAGTACGTACTGTTGGCTCCGTTCTCGGGCTCTCGGTAGGCGAACTGCAGCGTGGTATCGAGTGTCCTGAAGCCCTCGCGCAGTGAATGATGTTTGTAGTACTCGATTAGCTCCTGCATTAAACACACACACACACACACACTCCACATGAACGGGTGAATATCTGCAGCCATTAGAAATGGAAAATAATATATAAACATGAACAGATTCGATATGACTCCAGCATTCAAAATCCAATCATGTTATTTAGGTGGCATCTGTGAAATTGAATCAAAGAGCGTTTTGAAAAAGACGTCGACAAAAGATGTTTGATTTGTCTACAGAAAGGAGACAGTAACGGCAGTGATTTTATAATGACCTTTCCAAGTTAAAGATGGAAAATAAAAGAGCCTCTTACAAATGATACAAAGAGATTTCAAATGTAATATATAATGCAAACATTAGTCTCGGCTGAAGTCATTTTACTAGCCTTAAAATACCAGAAATTTGCTGGTCCATTTTATATGACAAACAGATTTTAAGAATAATCCCTGATTTTTAATTAAATGCGTTATAAATGAGGAAATGGCTCGTATTTTTAAACCAGTCATCAGAAGAAAACACTCACTGAGATGCTTCTGAACTTCCTGTTTTCGGTGATGTGGAAGAATCCTTCCTTTGTTAAGATCTTGATGTGTTTTATGTCGTTGTTGTACCTGCGGGTCATGAATAAATGATGAGAGTCATTTTCTGCTGATCGCTGCGATCGATTCTGTGCGTCCCCTGCGGGAAACTGCCACAGTAATGCATGGAGCAAAGAGCTTTCCGAGCAGGAAACTGGTCGATGGCGAGGGCTGGGATGCCTCCATTAGCCCTGGATTAAAAGTTCAGAGCTCACATTTTTAGACAAAACATGCAGGATTGTCTGAAATCAGTGGAACTTTTCTAAAGAACGTAGGAAAAATATTTTCCTTTACAGGGAATTGCTTTTGCTTCCGATAAGAACTTCAACAACAGATCTAACGAAAGCAGAATGTAGAAACATTTTCCTAACGTTTCCATTAAGTAACAAGAATATTAAAAATGTTATTTTGAAAGTTCTAGGAACGTTAAAAATGTTTAGGTCTATGTAGAGGTATTGCTTGTTTATAGAATTATTCAAAATTTTTTTAAATTCTGTAACGTTTTAAAAACCTTTCACTAACAACTTAAGAACAACATTTTTGATATACATCAATTGGCTCTGCCAGTAAATGTTTGTTTTGACTTCAGACTCACTTGATGCTGATGGCATATTCATTGAACTCTCGACTCCTGTGACGGACCAGATATGTGCTGCAGCGCCTGTTGAGCAGCGTGGCCTCTGCCTGCAGCCTCTCCATTGGACCAGCAAACCTGAAGAAAAGGTCAGAGGTCAGGGGTGAAGGGTTTGGCAGCAACAAACTAGGTTCACAAGCTATAGATGTGATGAAAACACTGTCTAGGAATCATCAAAGATGCTTTTTATTATAATTCAGTAACATGATTTGTGTATTGATCATAAAGATCGTACCATGGCTGTGAAGAGTAGTCAACAGGTTTGGGTACCTATAAAAGAGACAAGACTTTTTGTTTAACCTGATTTTCATATTTTTATCTTGCTGTTCAAGTCTGGGACAAAACAACCAAATTTATTGCCAAAATCTGCCCCAGTTACTGTGTTTTTACAAACGCAAGTCATTTACTAAATGCCCTCATAAAAGTAACACACCATATTTTTTCCAGAATCACGTGTGAGTAATTATGTCTGTTAATCATCTTGCAGTTCATGACAAAGTGATAACCCGCTAATCACATGACAAAACATCACTGCAGAACATTACCCACAATGCATCTGACAGTAAACACAAGCACTAAACTGGTGCCTGACCTAAAAACAGGAAACATGACGCAGTAGATCTGACCTCATCTTGTTTGTTGTCGTTTGGCAGAGCATAAAGAATCATTTCAGCATCAATATAATCTGGAGTTTGTACTCACACATGGACAGGGCTTTACAGCATCACTTGGGAAGAAGCCGACCTCTTTAGTTGCCAGAATTTTACCCTGAAAGCACATCAGATCATCAGATCATTACATTCAGCTGGATGGCTCAATAACTCAGTAACAATAAGCACTTCACACAACACAATTTTACAGCAGTAAATTACAGAGTTCATCAGAACTGTTAAAGTCTTGTAAGAATACAGGAGTATTCAGCCTCTTGCTGGGAAGAGAACAATACAGCTACACTTTGACAAAACGTGTGTATTTGTGTAAAATAGCAATACATGTTTTTTAATAAACACAGGAGAAACTGAAAGGAAAATAGTGACTGTGTCGCAATTTGCGTACTATCCATCCCTGATACTGTACCAGGTTAAATCTGCGTTCTCACAAAGGTGTAATGCAGCTGAATAAAAAAAATACTTTTGTGGAAACTTAGAAATGGAATAAAATCCAAAGCTCATCATAACGTGCAAGATCATATAACTGTAAATGAACCACAGTACAGCCTGTTTATCTAATGGACGCAAAAAGAGATATTAAAAAAGCTCCAAAACCATTCAAAACAGCAGATATAACATGTCCTCCGCCTCTTCCTCAGACGATCTATCAGGGAGAAAGCATTTCTGTCTCCTCTACCTCTTCTCTAAACAAATCTGATTTGTAAGTGGATCTTAAGCCCCCCCCCCCCCCCAATGCATTTACTGTTTTGACATTTCATCAGCGCTCTTGGATGGTGCTTCGCTATTGGTTGTTGCTAAGATAAGGGCCTAATAATGATTAAACTCATAACCTTGTTAGATCAAACAGATGGCAGCCAAAAGCCCAAATGAAATTAAAGTGAGTGATTGCATTTGTCTAGGCACCAGAGCAGCAATAACTGTCAGAGCTCTGATTGTCCGTCGCTCCGTCCGGATCTGCCGCAGGACGCTGGATATTAGAAGGTCACAGGTGACGCGGGTGGTGCAATTTTGCATGAGTTACAATTAGATAAATCAAACAACTTCTGGGTATTTGGAGCAGCTGGGCGGTCCGAGCCAGCAGCAAAGAGACAGCTCACAATGATGCACAATAAAATGAACGCTTTCAAACGGAGCTGCGAGGAAGCGTTCTGGACAGCTGGACCTGTCTGATGGAGAGGGACGTGGGGGCGAGCCACTGTGCGCCGGGCTCTGCCAGGTCTCTGCCTCTCTGGACAGCCATTGGCTGGTTTCTTTATTGCCTCAGTGCAGAAATAGCCCAGCCAGAGGACTGTCAAGATGCAGTGCATGGTGTCTGGTATCTCCCAGGAAGTTTTTATTGCTCAGAAGTTTCACTTTTACAGCTCACAAAGCATAATGGAGTTCATCTGAAGAGCAAGTGACAGTGTAACTAAGGCCAGTGTTTCAATGCTTTCTCCTGTTCCAGCTTCATATGAAAGAAATTTCACACTTCACCTTGGCAGCAAACGTTCTTGAAAGCAGGTAATTAGCACATTACTGCATGTAGGAGACTGTAATAAATCCATCTGTCTTTTTCTTTGGTGTGTTTTGTCAAAGTGCTATATATAATTTAACACCTTTAAACAATGTGAAAAACGAAACCTGTTGTGAAGCACGTGTCGACGCTTTGGGCGTGATGGGCTAAACTGTTTTTAAATAAGTACGAAACCTTATTCACCCAACTGGCATCACCAGCGTTCTTGTGTTGACAAAGGGTTGGATTAGTTCATAACTTACAGCCAGTCACACCCCGCACAGCACAACAAAACACACGCTCAGACTTTGCCCCAGATACAAGAGGCATTTAATTAGCAGCTGCGCGTGTGCTAGCGCCACTGCAGAGAGACGGTATAAGTGTTGCGAGTCTGTGAGGGTCTCACCTTCCACCAGCAGCTGCGGACATTTGCCTCCATCAGCTCGATGACATCACCAGCTTGGATGTTGAGCGGTGGGCCACACAGGGGGCTCGGCACCCCGTAATAATTGCGAATAACCAACATTTTGGGCAAACCTGGGAAATAAAAGACACATTTAAAAATGATGCGCAGGTGTGTGTGTGTGTGTGTATCTATCTGTCTCTATGTTTCAGCAGTATCATGAGTATCATTACTGCATGTTTTGACACTGCGTCACAACACTGTTTTTTTGCTCGTAACTAAGGTAAGATGTTCGTCTTGTTCAACACCCTAGAAAATGGTACAGCAACCGCATAGCAACACCTTGGAAACCACCCAGAACACTCTAGTATTATGACAGAAGTGGTACAGACAAAAGAACACTTGTATTTTTTACAAATATTACAATTTTATTTACATAGCTACATTATAAGTTGTTATTGTTTTACCTGTCAAATTTGTTTTCCCCATCTATTTATTCTTTTATTAAAAACCTTTATTGTGTTCATTGTCTGTAAACATTTTTGAAGAGAACAAAAAAATCAGCTGTGCAGTCTGGCTATAACCATAATTAATAATAAGATATTTTTTTATTCATGTAATTGGCCGCAAAGATCTGGCACCGCGGGGTGAACTCTGCTGAGAGGAGGTAACGGGGCTAAAGGGTTGACAGCACTGGACTCAGCTGGTTGTCGTAGCTCTATATATTCTTTATTCTGATGATGAGAGGAGACTGCAGGCATTCCTAACTCAACCAGCTGCAGCTAAAGCCCTCCAGCCCGGCAAATCTCCAGACTCTGGGCTGAGGAACACAGCTGGCTGTCTTTGAAGACACTTTAAAGGGTGGTGTGAGTTTGCCTCTCTCTTTAGGGAAGCTTCTTTCTCATGCCATTTCAAACACCTTTGTGTGCGAGGGCAAGCAGTCAGCACTAATAAGCACTACAAAGTTTTTCCTTACTGAAATAGGCCATAAAGGGGATCTTGAGAGAGCTAATAGACAACAGATAGCTCACAACAGCAGGCTCTTGTTTTCACACTGACAGAAAGCTCAGGACATTTGAACGTTAAACTCGATTTTGTTTAAAAAACAGTGGCGCACTCTCATACTGAAAACAGCTGCCGCAATGCAAGGGCATTCTGGGTGGTTGCTAAGGTGTTGCTAGGGTGTGTCAGTTAAGAAAGTCTGAGATAGGTGGATTTTTTCACCAATCTATCTCCTAGGCAACAATGAAGTCTGATCGCTTTGAAAAATAACAGGACACCACTAATAAAACATTTTAACTGAAGGATGTGAACGTTCTTCTGAAGGCGGTTTCTGATGAAGACAAATCTATTGGCACAGACCAGACAGGAAGGCACAACTTTAATTCGAAGAGAGAAAGTCCTCTGGCAGCAAACACCACACAGAGACCTTCTCTCATCATAAATTTAATCAATCTACCAACCCCAATATTGTGCAGGATCTCTCGCGGCTTCACACAGACAGACCAACTTAACAGAGACATCATGAACTCAGGTGAGTCTGAGTGAATGTATTGAGGACAGAGAGTAAATAAACATGCGTCTTTATTTTAAATATTCATGAATCTATTAAAAGCAGGGACGAGGGTGGACATGCCATCGCTCTGGTATCTGAACCTGTTCACCAGGTGGACCCGTATCACCTAGTATTGATCAACATATCTGGTGTTAAATATCATTACAGATGCTGTGTCCCTCTTTATGGCAGAACAACAGCTGATAAACACTGCAGAGATCAGACTGTATTTGCTTGGGTGGCTGTTAACTATTTAGAGACTATTCCATTTAAAACAAATATAACAATACACGATTTTCGAAACCATGCTCACAATCTGCTTTCTTCCACGCAAGTTCCCATGTCAAATAAGATTAAAATAAGAACTAAAAACATAATTATTCCTAGAGATTCCCATTCTGAAAGCTCTATTTTTGGATTTTTGTGGAAAGCTGTTTCTATAAAACATGAAAGTGCATTATCAACTGTCAGTTAGTGAGGTTTAGTCAGAAAACAGTCGTCAGTTCAGGAAAAGGTGAGAAGCATCTTCTCTAGAGCACAAAAATAAAAGATTAAAGTTCTTTAAGCTACAAAACATGAAAACTCTTGTGTGAAGACCCAAACATAAGACATGAACCTTCTAAAACTGTCCGTGCTAACGGTTTAGACTCGGGGGAGGAAAGTTCACCCTTCACCTTTCTGAATCTTAAAAAAAGCCCATAATGTGATTAAGTGTCTCATGTACACTCATAAAGCTCATGAAAACACTGAGAAAAGAGAGCTGAAGTGTTTCATCACAGGGTATGTGAGATACAGACTGTATTATCTACTATAAGTGTGCTCACCTCTGGTCACATTGATAAACAATAGAGCAAGACAAGATTATTGTCCGTGTACACTTTATTTTCTCTCTTATCTGATTTAGATCTGGTTACGTGCGAGCTTGTCCTACCAGCAAACGTCAGCATGATTGAATCTTGGCTGGTTAAAATGCATTCTGGATCAGACTGAGGAAGTTTCTCATGTACAAGACCATGCATACGTTTCGTAAGCGTGACCACAGTTTTAGTGCAACAAATGCCCAAAATTGTAAACTAAAGATGCAACTGTAGATGACAGTGTGTGCAAATGTTTGGCTGTATTTATGAAAATGTCCTTACAAACGTTTCAGACATTTGTTCCTGCTAAACATTTTCTTTTAGGACGAGAATCTCTGCGTCTTTGAAAGGTTTTCAATGATGTGACTTCTAAGGTCTTTGTGTGTGTGTACAGTATATACAGAAGATATTTACCTGTATCTCCTCCACATCGGGCTGTTTTTCCACCCTGTAATGAAAGCAAATTAATCACGTGACTCATGCAGTTATCAAACACACAAACTGCAATACATTAATAGTTTGAATATTATTCAGTCAAAAACAATTGTTATTAATGTGCAACGTAATATATGTATATGCATATGTATTAATATATGTGAAAATATTTTGTCAGCCCACCGCATAAAAATGTACATTGATCCCGAAACATACGCGCATACATTTGCCGAATTTTTGCGTAAAGTTTTTATGGTGCACACTGTGTTGCAAGAGATGCAATTACAGCAATAAAACTGGTGCGCAACCGAACACACTTTAATGCATAATGCACATCATACATTCTGCAAAACAAACTCTGCAGAAACTTTAACATTTATTGATGTGCATTGGGAAAACGTTTTAAAATAATCGTGTCAAATGTTTTAAAAGTAAAAGAAAAATCACTGGACAGTTTAAAAAGCGTCGTTTAAATCAAATCCTCACCTGTGATCTGAAAGCGCTGGAATCTGTAAGGATGTGGAAGACAGGCATGATTAAAGTGTTTCAGACACACTCACTGTGCAGAGGCTTTCGTTCAAATGACTGGAACATGTTGTGCTCTAAACGTTTTTGATTTGTTTTGCTACGCTGCAGGTACCTGACAGCTGCCTGAGCTAAACTGACTCAAGGGGCCGGACTAAACAGAAGTATGCACCAGCAGCCAGTCTCATTGGCTCTCGAAGTCGAGCTTGCACACTGTGAACTTTGTCCTGTTACACTAGCGATTAACACACAAACATCTCAGGCAGAGATGCAGGTGTGCACGCAGACACGCAGACTGGAACCTTCTGTACAAAACAACAAAGGCCAGACAAGCACACCCACTACAAAACAGATCATTAACACCAGCATCAGTTTCAGTGGCTGCGCATTTCCAGTGAAACTGAATCAACGCTGTCACTTCCATTGTGCTGCATTAAGATCTATAATCATGAAGATTCAAGCAGAACTCTTTGATTTAAAAACAATTTAGAGATCGTATCTGTCAAAGTACAGGGAAAATGTCTACATCAAATTCTCTAAATGCATTGAATTTGTGTCTAATGGAATTGGCTTTTTTATTTTATGCAGTCTTTTTTAGTCAATACACAAAGTAGCAAGAACACAACTTTCCGAATGACTGGCTTCCAGTTCTGTGGAATCTGCAGAGCTTTCCATGGAATTCTGGAGGTGCAGATCCAGTGTGAGTCTGATTATGGGTCTGATCAGAGTGAACTGATCAGGGAGGAGCAGAAACAGGAGAAATCTACAGCAGCTCTGAATAATGTGCAGAACAACGAGAACTGTCACTGCTGACAGACACACACACACACATCTTTCTCTCTCACACACGCAGACACACACACACACATCTTTCTCTCTCACACACGCAGACACACACACACACACATCTTTCTCTCTCGCACACGCAGACACACACACACACATCTTTCTCTCTCGCACACGCAGACACACACACACACACACACACATCTTTCTCTATCGCACACGCAGACACACACACACACACACACACACATCTTTCTCTCTCGCACACGCAGACACACACAGCGCGTTTGTGTTTGTGATTGAGGTTGTTTTAGGAAGCTCTGCATGCTGTTGGCTTTATTGGCCTGTCTGATACACAACAGTCTGTGTGTGAGGTAAGAGAGCACTGAGCGCTGAAACATGCGTCGTGCAGCTCCAGTGCAGCTCTGTAAACATCAGGTATGTCAACAGAAATGGCTGGAGGTGAATGTGGAGCTCACCGGCGCTGCTCTTGACACACACGTCCACCCTGCCAAGACACTCCTTATGAGCACCAACACCACATCTGGAGCAACAGTAACCCTGATAGAAGACCCCTCTGAGAGAGAGAGACAGAGAGACAGACAGAGAGAGAGAGAGAGACAGAGA
Organism: Botia almorhae; assembly: GCA_036877575.1. Classification (NCBI taxonomy): domain Eukaryota; kingdom Metazoa; phylum Chordata; class Actinopteri; order Cypriniformes; family Botiidae; genus Botia; species Botia almorhae. The sequence continues at coordinate 77,737 of JAZGTJ010000104.1, read as the reverse complement.
GAGACAGAGAGAGAGACAGAGAGAGACAGAGAGAGACAGAAAGAGAGACAGAGAGAATATTCAAAAATATTTTTGTTACTTAATGGGAATATTAGGGAAACGTTTTTACAACCTGTTAGCTGTGTTATTATTTGCCTTGTGAGATGTTTAAAAACAGCTGCTGGCAATATTTTCTGTTACACAAATGTTCTGAAATAATTTAGAGGATCAACAACATTTCTGTGGTATGTTTATAGTCACGCCCACAACTATTATAGCTGCACTTAATGGCCCAAGACATGTCTGTCATCTGCCAGAACTGACTCATGAACAGCCCTTGATTTACCCACATCACTGTCTGTTTCTCTCTTGTATCCTCTCTTTTAACCTTTCTAGATGCAGTATTGATCTCATTAAGGTGCATTGTGGGAATTCTGTGTCATTTGACCCAGCCTGTATCGTGAGCTCACCTCAGAAGCATTTTACACGAGCTGCAGGATGTGGTCGTCTCAAAGGTGTGCATGCGGAACTCATGGAAATGACTTTTCCCACTCTCTGGACAGAGGTTTGATCTGGAGAGGGAGAGAGAGAAAAATTATTTTTGTTTTAAGACCTTCCTAATAAATCTTTTAGATACAGTAATAATCATAAATACAGCATGACTGGAAGTCTTGTAAAAAGAAAACAACATTTCATTTTATACCAAAAATGTCTATGTCTGATCACTAGAAAGTAATAGGTCTCTGATTAAACCATTCCATGTTATTTATCTTTCATTTACTAGCAATATTACTGTTTCTCTCACTCTCTCAAATTATCCTTCATACGATAAGCAGCAAGCGTTCTGATAATATAGCTCTTAACAAATAAGAGCTCTTTCTGTGTGTGCTGAGGTCATTAGCACGTTTAGCGTGTAAGAGCACCGATATCCAATCAGCTTTCAGCTTCAGAATGACAGTACGACACACATCATTGAGCACCGACTCATCACAGATCTCCAGAATTAATGAGTCCTTCAAATAATTCTGTTATTTTCTGTTCGGCCTAATTAATCAGCCCTGTCTCCTGTCTGTGGTGCTTTACACATTTGTTCTCATTATTCTGTTTTTTTGTGGTACAGTTACATTTTTGGATACAGTATTTGACATCTGAATGTTAATAGGTCACTTGTCAAATGTTTTTTGCATATCTATTATCTTCATTAAACTCCTGGCAGTTAATTAATCATTGCTGTCATACAGAAAAGACAAATATAATCTATCTTGTCTTCTTTCTGTTTCATAATACAAAGACTCTCCTGAATTTGATTCAATTGATTCTAAGTGAAGAGAGTCAAAGTTGAGTCAATGAAGGCTGGATGAGTATTAATCAGAGATGACAGCATTAAAGAAATAATACACACTGAATATTGTGTGTTATGATACAAGCACATGCCGGCCCATGTTCACACAAAATGTGTTTTTAGTTGCAGCTCAAATAATCACAAATAAGTGAACTTATTTCAAAGGTGCAGAATAAAACAAACAAACAAACAAAAACAACTCAACACGGAAAATTCTATCTGTCTACAGATCTGAACCAACAACTTTGAGACAGGAATGAGAAGCAAGCAAGTCTGTCCTCATGACTGTTTATGCTGTAACACAAATAAACACTGACGCGGCTCTGATCTTGAATCAGTGCCATGAATTACTGTCACAGCTAAATCACTGTTTTGTGCTGGCTGTCAAGAGAAACCTCCGATTATTCTGTGATTCCTGAACCAACCTGAAAAACAAGCCGGTGCAGTGCAGACTTTTGGTGGTCATACTGTAACACACACACACACACACACACAAACACTTACAAACACTCACAAACACACTCACACACACACACACACACACACACACACACACACAAACACTCACAGGGCCATGCCGAACTGCTCCAGCCATTTCTTCTTGAGCTCCTTGGTTTTGAAGAAGAACTCAAAACCGGTTTGACCCTGATTGTGTGTGAGGTAGAATCCATGAGACCACTGGAATACATGAAGAGCAGAGCAGTCAGGTTATATATGCACAACACACACGTTACGTCTCTAGGGTGTCTGGTAAAAGATATCAAAGACGCTTTGGATGAGAGGCTCTCTGAGGACTGCCTGGTGTAAGGGGTCACTGTTTTTTAACACTGACCTTAGAAAGCCGCACTAAAACGTGCATGTTTCAAACAGCAGCATCGTTTCTTAATGTCTCTCTCTCTCTTTTACATGTAATATTAACAGAATTAGCTCACAAATAACTGCTTTGGCACGGCACAGTGTAATGTACCATCACAAATGACATCATGTTTTCTCATTTAGCTGTGTCTGGTGTCTGCTGTGTTTGTTAGCGCTTGCTAGACAGTTTTTAATAGGAAACACCATCTGTGTGAACGCAAGCTGCTCGACTGCAGTAAATAATCACAGCACGACTCAAAACAACACATCCAGCTAACAATTTTAAGTTGTTTTAAGTTTTCATTAAGCAACAAAAACATTGAAAATGAATTTTAAAATTTCTAGGAACGTTCAGAACATCCAGTTTTTTAGACTTTGCAAAGTAATAATTAACTCTAACTATAATCTTACATTATACGAGTGTTTCTGCAGGAATATTTTGATAACTTTGACAGAACTTTACGGGAGCGACAGCTAACATTCTGAGAACGTTCCCTTCAATCTTTCGCAGACCTTTCTGTTCTCTTTTTCTGAGGTGGGGTTGTTGGTGATTTTGAAGGAGTGGAGGTCAATGACTTCCTTCATCTCGTAGTTGTCTCCTCGTCGTTTGCATACGATCACGGCGGCGTCGAACAGGAAGATGTGCCTGCGGCAGATCAAGCCAGAACACTAAAGAACGCTGCAGTAAAACCTGCCTTCTGTCCACAGCATTATCATCTTACCTGTCCTGTTTGGCTCGTTTGTCGACTGTAGCTACTCGCACCTCGCTGTCACCTTTCGGTCTCCCGTAGTTACGGAGAGACTGATTCTGCAGAACACAAAGAAGGTGCAAACACAACACAACACAAACAAACGCTGTTTTCAGAAATCAGAATCTGTTTTGGTTTCATTTACTGCACATTAATGCATTCAGGCGTGATGCGTTAACATCAACACATGAGATTATTTTTGTGTCTGTGCTAAATAAATGAATTTGATATAATATATCACTGCATGAAGTATTTTGTTAGTAATGTGTAGTGCAGCCAGCAAGCAAGCTGTGTTACAAGATGATAGTTTAAGTCATGTATATTAGAAGCAGCTTTTAGTTTGGCAAACTACACTCTCTAAGTATCTTTATCTCCACTGCTCTTTATATATGTAGCTTATGTACGTGCACTGCTATTTATATGTAGCTTATGTACGTGCACTGCTCTTTATATATGTAGCTTATGTACGTGCACTGCTCTTTATATATGTAGCTTATGTACGTGCACTGCTCTTTATATATGTAGTTTATGTACGTGCACTGCTCTTTATATATGTAGTTTATGTACGTGCACTGCTCTTTATATATGTAGATTATGTACGTGCACTGCTCTTTATATATGTAGTTTATGTACGTGCACTGCTCTTTATATATGTAGTATATGTATGTGAAGCGCGTGATTTGGCTCACAAGGTTTTCTATAGATTTCTGGTACTGGTCGATATCTCGCAGAGTTTCAATGTCTCTCTTCACCTCGTTGACATACTGCGCCAGATCCTGCAGAACCCAAAAAATAAAACGTAAACGTTTCACGTGCGAAGACTTTGAGCTGGGTGTAAACAAGGAAATCTATCTATATCGATGCTAAATGAGCCCAATTTCCCCAGCTTCCTTATTGACAGTGTCATGTGAGGTTTCTGAGGGACTTGTTTCCTCCTAAAACCAGCAAATAAGATTTAGCATCTGAAAGAAGACTGTGATTTGACACATTCGTCATCTGAGTGGAGCTCAGCGATTCATCATCACACATCCAGAAGCGCTTGAGGAGGTTAACCACGTTAGCCTGATCGCCCAATCAATGCTAAGTGGCTAATTTATCCAAATCAAATCACCACATCTTCACAGCTTGATTTGCCTCAGTTATCGAATGGTATCGAATGTCAAGATGCGTCCACCGACATCTTGATCACCTGCGAGTCGAGAGCGCCGCACTGATGATCAAAGAATGATTTTCTTCAGCAAAACTATTAGACAAGATGATTCCTTCCCCCAAAGCAGCCAAACAAACTGCTCATGGGTTGTGATAATCAGCTGCTGTGATTTCTAATAGATCTGGGCCTCCAGTATCTCAGAAGCACAGCTGATGAAAAGCTGTTTAACTCATGAAATGTGTAAAGTAAGAGAGCAGTTAACAGGGTTTAGTTGACTAATCTTGTAATCTAAGTAACCTTGTGAAGAACTGAGGGTGATATTTATGACAGGGCTGTTGTCTTTCCTGCTAAAAATACCAGTTTAAACCAAGCAAGTTGCATACTGGGTCAGAGTCAGTTGGCTTCTGGTCCAGCGGATTCAACCAGTATGGTGTTACTGGTGAAGTTGGTTGATGGTTAAACAACACAGTTATTTTGAAAGAGTTCTTCAAACACTCGACCCACCTTCATGGCGTCCAGAGCTTGGCGTAAATGACTCTTTTCTGTTGCATCATGGGTGTGTTTTACCAGCTCCTGTGAAGAACAACATGAGATATCAGATGACTGATCTGTGTTGACTCTCAGTGTCTGATTATCACTGGATCATGATTATAAACACATGTACAGGAGAGAGAGAGACGCTGTGCTGGAAGGCATCTGTCACTCTCTCATGCTCTCGCTTGTCATCGTGATAATTATTTACCAAAAATAGAGGGCTCAATTCACATGTAGTTATCAGGACAGCAATGGCATAGTTGTATAAGATCACAGGAGAAAACAATGACTGATTTTCATTGAAAATGACACGTTTTGCATTATTGATTTGCTTTGATTGTCATGACGACAGCAGAGTCAGTGTCAGCTGCACCCGCAATAGAAAATACACACACACACACACACACACACACACACATTCAATAATAACATTCAATGACGCCCACAAGTTTACAACTGTATGTGACAGAAATAAATTAAATAAATAACAACACAAAGTTATTTAGATGTCATATCTGCATATCTCAGTTTAACAAGCAATATGTTATTAAACTCCTCGCCTAAGCAAAAATAATCTGTCACCTCTAACACATACATATGTTAGTACAGAATAACAAAAATAAACCACACACACACACACACACACACACACACACACAGTGTGACATGTTTTCTATTTGTACTTGCTCTTTTCCTCTCTCTCTCTCTCTCTCTCTCTCTCATACACACACACACACACACACACTGATATCCCAGCTTGCAGTGCAGGTTGAGGAATTGAAATGAGAAGGTTTTTGTGGGGTGGAAATTGCATTGCTGCTCGGGAATGAAGTAAACAAGACATGTGGAGCCGACTGCAGGATAAGGGAAGCTGCTGTGAATGTCTTTTACTCAGGTCTGATAAACGGCCTTCCTTTCAGCCTGTCAGATATATTGCCATCCAGCACCAGCTAAATCCCCTGCGTCAGTCAAGCCGAACCTGCGCATTATTATCAGGAGCAAAACGGACATCACCTTATTTTTCATTTTCACATCCCTCTGACCTCACACACAGAGAGAGAGAGAGAGAGAATGAAGGTGTGACACTAACATGGGGATTATTAAGGAAATACACTCAATCTCTTATCTAAACGTTTTCTTAACATCTAAAGAACATATTTCTAACGTTATTTTACAGGACAGAATTCAAGCATTCGTTGGCCTTGTAGGGCCAAACTTTGCAGCGTATGGGCTTACAATATAAACAGACTTAAGCTAGTTTGTTAAACCTAGTTTGTTAAACCTTAAGCTAATACTTTCAATCTTTGTGTTTGAAGACTTTGAGGAGTTGATTTCAAACGATCAGTCATTTCATCACTGGAGACGCTTGTCAAGCTGCACTGGTTATTATAACCACAATTCTAGTCAGCAACAGATTCAGTGCTCCTAAATCACACAATGCCCAAATAAAACATATCAATTAAAGAGAAACAAAACCATCCAATTAATCTGCAATGTGAACAAAAAGAGTCCCACTTTATATTAGATGTCTTTCCTGGCATTTACTTGTATTACATTATACTTACTGTGTCACACGTGTTGCTATGGGTGGGTTATTATTATGTATGTTAAGTATATGTTAGTACAATTTCTAAATACCCCATTAAACATTATCATGTCTCACTAATTTTAATGGTTTAACTGGAACAGCTTATCTTTAATGTCAGCTTCCTTCCTTACATCCATATCTTTGACTTCCTGTTTCCTCTTACAGGTCTCAGATGGAACATGTGAGTTCTGGAGAATTTCATCTCTGCTGTTGCTTAATGATCTATTCTTTCTCACGTTGCTTCTCCATAACACTGATTATACTGCCCCTACTGGAGAATTCTGGTATATATTATACTGCCCCCACTGGTGCGTTTTATAAGTGATTTACAGAAATAAGACATGGACTCTAGTGCACATAAAGGACATTAGAGGAACAGCAGTCATGAAGAAACATCACATCAGGATTTCTGTGCATCAGTTAATATTTACATTAATGCATTTTCATTTTATCCAAAGCGACTTACATTACATTATACTATACATTGTTTCTGAGTATGTGCAATCCCTGGGATCAAACCCAGGACCTTGACGTTGTTAACGCCATGCTGAGCTACAGGAAAGCTCAGTTAACAAACAGTACACAGAATTTGTTTCAAAATGCATAATTCATATTTTCAGCTTTTGAAAAGATTTTTCTACTGATATCTACTGATACAGCCACTGCTGTGCGGGCGGGAGAAAATAATGAATATTATAATAATATTATAATGGTTTTATTTTTATTTAAACGTTTTATTGTTGATACGATCCAATAATGATCCAGTCAAACGCCAATAAACATTCTTGTTTACCATGACATCTCTATCCTGTTGTCTTATTCATGAGCTGGTTATGAATGCAATAATAAGCAGCTATAAGGAAGGAGCAGACATCAAACCTGCAGAAGCAGATGGTACTTCAGAACTCTCTGCATGGGAACCACCAGCAGATCTCGGAGAGTGAACTTCCCATTATTGGCCCGTTTTGAGCACAACTGAAATGAATGACAAACACATAAAGCATTACACATCATTACATTCAGAAACGAGCAAATGTTAAAGGTAGTCAGGCTATTTCAGAGAGGCTAGTCATTGCAAGATAGCTTTGAAAGCTTTGAGGTATGCAAATACATAGTCTGACAGGCAGGTAAGACATCCTATCAATGCATTTGGATGGGATGCAATGAGTGCACAAATATTTTATAGTCCTTCCACAGAAAATATGTACTGTAAATGTATGAATAAATGTATGAGGCTGCTGTAATCAGCTCTAATTTTGCACTTATTATTAATTTTATTCTCATACTATCTATTCATACCCCATATATAACAGTATACCATGCATAATATCACCTGTGTTTTTCCTACCTTGTTTTCTCTGTGTCTGTTGTGTCTGTCTGTGTGTCTGTCTATGTGTGCTGTGTACTCAGCCTAACACACCTAATATATCATACATGTAAAGCTGCTTTGTAACAATGACATTATAAATAAAGTTGACTTGACTAATATAAACATTATATATAACATACTGTACTGTACTGTGGTAACCACAAGAGGTCAGTGTTCTGCAGCAAATAAATATCACATCTGGTAGCACAAAGATCTGCGTTCTAAGATTCTTATTACAATTCTCATCTCGTTGCAAAAGATCTTAAATTAGCAGTCAGACTCTCAGATGTGTGGTGAAAAGAGTCTGAGTGTGTCTTACCTCTAACATCTGTCGAACATCCTCTCTGTTCTTAGAAATGTCATCTAAACAGGCGATGGCTGATTCTACATGACTGCAGTATTTCCCGTACAGAACTAATCTAGAACAGCGGAACACAGATGCATGTGAGAACAGAGGAGGAACACATAACAGGAGACCTCAGGGGATAAATCCATCACCTCTCTTTGTATTTGATAAAGATCTGGAACAGGTTACTGGCGTTATGATGAAGAACAGAATCCTGGATCTCCTTCAGGAGGCTTACGTGCACTTTTACAAGGTCCTGTTATGGAGAACGAGGAGAAATAACAAACTTCAGTGCAGAGAGACACAGATTCTGAAACTGATGCCGACAGATGTAGATGCGTCACTTACTGGAATATTAATAAAGACTTTTTCAACCTCCGCGCTGGACAACGACTGTCCCAAAGGCTTCATGAAAAACTGTGGGAATGAGTTGATAATGTTCATATAAATACAAATATTCATCGTATCATCGTGGATTTACTTCACACTGTGTTTTCATATTGTCCAGCCAGTGCAACTTTTTAGAAAACGTTGGCAAATGTTCTAATAATGTTTCGTGTTAGCTGGGAAACTAGCCTTCCAGAAAGGATTAATCTCTCGTGGCACCATGAATACATCAAATGAATTTCTGGCAGGCCTACATGCTATAATGTTACAGTAGGTCTGTGAGTTGTACAGAAATCTCACTTTCTCTATGGAGTCCAGCGTCTCTGTATATTTCTCCTCTGTCTGTTTGATTTCTGTAAGACAGCAGCTCCTGATGTCTGTTTCTGCCGGTTTCTGCAATGATAACAAACTCTCGGTGTCAGACGGCACGTATACAAGCCCAGAAAGAAGGAGAAACGAACCGTTCTTAAACATATACTTCATTTTAGGCAACACGTATTGAGGACAGGCAGAAAGGAATTACACCTGTGGCTGAATCAGCTCCACCTTCATCAGGTCTTCATACACCTCTCCACCTTCATCATCATCATACACACAGTCATAGAGGTCTTCCTCATCTTCAACACTGTTCTCACTGAGATACAGAGAGCGGCATTGAAATAATCCACATTTATAAAGACAGAGTGGGAGTTTTGTTTTTCAAGAAACTGTTTTGTTATGCTGGTGGAAAATCTTTTCATGTCCTGATAGCAATCACAAAGAGTTCTCAACACAAACATGCTCTCATTATATATTTATAGATATAGATATATAGATATACTGTACATGTATATCATCTGTGGAAGGCACAGGACCATGAAATGCTTGTCCAATCATTGCCTTTGGTCATGTGACCTGAAAGATTCTCGAGGGCTTTATATTTTGTCTTATTTGCTGTCATTCACAGACTAAACCAGATGCAGTTTTTTCTGGGAAACAGAACGACTACTGAGAGGAACACTTGAGCAGGGCCACCTACAGCAGGACAGAACATGTGTGGCACATATATGCTATGACAAAACATGTTAATATCTTGAATCTACTGACTCACTCTATCAGGTCCTCAAGATGATTATAAATGTCCTCATCTTCAACACTCTCCTCTGTTGGAAACGGCCTGAGAGAGAGTGAGAGAGAGAGAGAGAGAGAGAGAGTTTCATGTGTGCTCTTTAAACAGACACACTTATTTTTGTCTGGTTATTTGAACACATTAAGCACAAACCTTATTCCAGTTTGCTGTGCAGTGTGTGTGTGCGACAGTTTGGACAACGTGTCCATAACCTGAAAAAAATAATTAATAACAAATATTAGAAACATTCGATTATGTGTAAACGTTCAAGACAATGTACAGTCAGATGGTCATTATAAAAGCACAGCAATAAGGAAAATATGTTGCCTGGAAACACAAACTATCTGATCATTATGCAAAAATATCTGATGACAGAATGCTGCCACTGACCAATCAGAATCCAGTTTCATACTAACATAAAAACAAAGGTAACAACTTATGTACAGTTTAAATTAAAAAAACTTGCAAATCTCAAGGAAATAAAATAATGAATAATAAAATAATGAAGTTTAAGCAAATAAAACAGCACTGAAGTACTAGTTTTTACCAGTAGGGGTCAGTTGCGCTTCAACATAATGCTGCTGAGTGTTAAATTGACTAAGCAAAATAATCAAATATTGATCGTTTGTATTTTACACTGTGACCACAAGCGTAGTTTAAAAGTAAATGTTAGCTAACATAAAATAAGATTTTATCCTCAACCATTAAAGGAATAGATCAGATAAATAGGTAGTACCGCCTCACAGCTGCACATTTGCCTTAAACAGTTTGTAATTATTTCATACGACAGGCCTCATTCATAAAACAAACATGCAAAACAAATTTCAGTGTAAATTGTGTTAAACTGTTCTTACATAAACTATTTACAGAGCCACGTTTGTGTTTTGTGAATGAGGTTCTCCAAAGGAGGTCTTTAAAAAAGCAAAATCTCTTGATCTTCTGCAACAGTTAGGGTTAGGTTAGGTTAGGGTTAGAAAATTCTGTTTATTTTCTGTTTAATTCTGTTTACAACACAAGAAAATTCTGTTTATTTCTAATTCGTTTGGGAACTCTCTGATGGGATTTCCACTCCTCTGCCCACATCACACTTCTCTAACGTTTACACTAAATATGGAAAGTTCATGATTTGTATTCCGGTTTGTTACCGTGACGTTCCACCAGGTTTGCCACTAATCGGCAAATACGTTTGTTAAGCCAGATTTGTGTTTTGTAGTGGTTGAAGATTCTGGATGCAGAGACCAATGTTGACAAAACACACACACACACACACACACACACAGGAAATGATGTCACACTTAAAAAGAGATGAATAGGTCATCTTGCTTCCTGTACAGGCAAGAGGCTGTAAACTTCAACTGACATCTTGAAGGTGTCTGTGTTAATTCTGTAGAAAGAGGAGAATCATTGACTGTAATTAAACTCGCTCAAGCCTGCAAAACATAAAGCAGGAAGACCAAATATGGTCCTGGTGCAGGCTAGACAATTGCTGATGTCACTTATAGGCCATTTGTTAACGATGCAGAAACGGCATCCAAACACTGACACTTTGTTTGTGATGGAGGAATTAAAACACCTGGAATTATGTTCAGAAAAAGGAAAATCAGCAGGGAAAGACGGGATAAAGATTTCCAAAACACAGAGAGAAAAGCCCCTTTATCTCCAGGATCTGAATGTATTCATCAGCACATGCAGAGCAGAGTGAAGGAGAGGAAAAGTGCCGTACACAGAGTAAATGAAACAGAGTCTGCTTTACGTTCAGGCTGGATTTATGACCACAGTCAGTTTCCTGTGGATTCCAGCCACACCGAGAAATGATTCGTTCTCCTCACACACATTCGTATCTTCGTTTCTCATAAACATGTGGTGAGAAGAAAGTTTTCATGCTGGTTTTCGATGCAGATGGAGTGAAATGACAGCACAGAAATCTCACTATGACTGGAATGTGTTTCGTGATTCTGAACTTTCACATTCTGAGAGGAAATTTCTGCTGTTCACAGGAGACGATCAGAAACAACTGTGACACCTTTTCTGTTGCAAAACATTTTTAGACCAATTATGGAATCATTTTATTTCAGATCTTAAGTTTGTAAATAGTTGTCAATCAAAAGAATGCATTTAAAAATGTATTATTTAAAAATATACAAGAGGAAGACAGTAGAGTGACAGTAGAGATTAACCATCAGAAAATGTTCACCATGAGAAATGATAATTTAATAAAAACAATGAGCTTTAGTTTTCTATTCATTTTATATGATTGTGATTTTTGCGATCTCTGATTTTAAAATGTAAGATTTGTAATTACAGTTTAACATCCTAATTTGTGTTTCGCTTTTGTCCAGCAATAAAAACTAAATAATCATGATTAAATATGCAAAATATATACGTATATATTTAAAATATATGCAGATATATTTACATGCCACAATGAGTGGCAGTGTTGCAAATTGACCCTCACAACAGTTTATTATAGTTTATAATAACAGTTCTTAATTAAATATGATAAAAGTGCCTCTCACACTAAACAGAACTTTTATTCAGTACTCATGAGAAGTGCTTCACTGTTTAATCACATGATTGTATTTTCTGATAAATGATTACTGTGTCACTCTGTTTCCTGCAGTTCATGTCTCTAGTTAAGCGTCATTACACAGAACACAGATCAACCAATCAGATCTAATCACTCCTGGTTTAACATCAAGAGGCCACAAACTGCAAGGTCATTGCCAACCTCATTTCAGAACAACTGTGAAGAGAACTTAACATGTGTGTAGGTGATGTGTGTAGGTACACACGCAGAAACACATACGTACACACAGACACATGCAGTCACACACAGTCACACACACACACACACGCGCAGTCACACACACGCGCAGTCACACACACACGCAGTCACACACACACGCAGTCACACACAATGGCCAATTCTAATACAAAGGAGTTCAACTGTAACTTTTGATGAGCTGAATCATAAGCAGCATCTGTAAGTGGGTGTGTGATTATTCTTAAGTGATTCTCTCTTTCAAACACACCAGAAACACACAGAGAATAAAAACTTGAGGCACAAAATCACCTTCAGCAACAAACTTTCTCATAGATCTTTAGTTTTCTTTAAACATGTAGATGTGTTTTAAGAGTTATTTACTCGTACCGTTAGTCCTCTCACACATCTGTGACTCTGTGACTCTGTTTTACTCATTCACAGAATCACACCTGCATGAGTGTTAAATCTTTTAAATATTTGTGGACTGATCAAGCAGCAGTTCATAAAGAAATCCGTCTCGCATTGACTATTTCAGATTGATTACACAAATAAAAATACTGTTATGAACATCAAGATTTTGTGATTCACAACAACTGTTTGCTTTCATATAAAGCACAGGCCACACAGAAACTCAGTTTTCCTAAATATTTCAAAACACTTTCATAACAATCAACTGCAGTATGAACAGTGATAATGTGGCCCTTTACAAAAATTAATTTAATGTCTGTCGTAGTGAGATATACTGTAAAAAATATGGATGTTTTTTATTGTTGCTATAATCTCTATAGAATACTGTAAAGTAATTTTACAACACACATGAAAAAAAGTTTTAATTATGAGTTTCAATCAAATATTAAAATCTCCCAGAATGCTTTGCGGTCCATTTGTAAGCGTTGTCTCAGTCAGAGATTATTATGGCTTGCTTTCATATTCATTCTCTTCCTCCTTGTGGGTTTCGCGCAGGCATTTTCTGAGGCTTGTCTGACCTTCTATTTCTGACCCCAGATCAGTGATTAGGGATAGCAGGAGTTTAATCTAATTGCATGGCTGATCTCAGAGGACATCAGACTGACATTGGTACGAGAAGCAGTATGATTTAACAACACAATATAATGAATCGTTAATCCAGTTTCCATTGTCATACTGATGAATTATTCATTTTACTCATCTGAGCTCTCACGACTGTACTGTAGTTAAATATGAGCACAGACTCAATGCAATACTGCTATAATGTTACAATGAAAACATGTAAATGATTTCCTACATTGTCTCAACCATCTGTAAACATCTGATAAGTGCATTAAAAATTGATAACTACTCATTACTAGCTGAAGTGAGAGATCTATTTTCACTTTACCCTGTTTATACTCCCTGTTATATGTCATTGGGCTATTGTCTCATCTCTCTGCCACTTATAATCGAAATAATCAAAAAGAATTCTATAAATTCTACAAAAAAGTCTATATATTGAACTCTGCCTTTTAGCTTCTACAAAAAGCATTTTTCAACTTTAGAAGACTGTTCTGCTGGAATTATGAACAGATTTTAACAGTACCAGGCGGTATCCATCCAGCATGAGAGGGACTTGTGGCCTCATATTAATTTAAAATAAATTCAAAATGTACTTTGTACCGTGTCACTGATGTCAAGATAGCGTGAAACTGCATTTGTGATTCATCGAACTACAGCAGTGTGACCTTTCAAAGTGAAACCTTATTGGGTGTAAAATAATGGTGGGCTGTAATCTGATTGGATTGTGAAATGCGGGTTGCAATCCTATTGGTTAATATTGTTTTTCCCCACAGGAGCGGCCTTGATTACATCATCAGGAATTAAATGCTGTTTTGGAGGCTTAAGTTACTACATTCTGATGAAAGATTATGAACTAGCACTTTACAATACGGTTCTATATGTTAACATTATTGTTTATTTGATATACCTCAATGCATTAACTAAACAATAACAGCATTTATTTATATAAAGTTTAATTAACAATATTAATTCAATGTTCTTTGTTAGATCACGCTAATTATTGTGTATATTATCCACTATTACTGCAAAATGTCACCAATTATGAAAACAAACTTTAATATCTTTAGCACTGATTAATGTTGAACAATAAGTCATTTGTTTATAAAGTAAATAAGGTCCATTATGATTTATCTGTCAGCTCTTGATTTCATACTGATTTCATACTGATTCAGTTCTCATGAGTTCATCACAACATCTGCAGAATCATTTCTAAACACAAAAACATGACACACACAAGCGGAAAGAATCAACTTTCCAACATTTATGACTGTGTTTGCAATCTCACCATGTTTGGCCTGTTCATTTTAAACTCAACGCCAGCATACTCAGAGCTGAAAAACACACGCACACACACACACACACACACACACACACGCACACACACACACACGCAGAGCGAGAGTGTGTGCAGCCAGCAGTACATCCACAATGAGGCTTGAGCAAGATCTCAATTCAACACAGCTGACAGCCAGGTGGACGAGACTCTGGAGAAAACAGCTGTTATCATGACCTACATAATGACCACACTGATGTGGTTTCAGATCTCACTTCCTGTTCCTACTTTAAAATAATACTCTGAAATGATGTATTCTCTATAATCACACTGATATAAACAGAAACGGTATCTTACTGTGTAGATCACAGTATGTAACAGACTCTTAAGCTTGTATAATGTGCGTGACTGTAACATGAACAAATGGCAGTGCCACAATCTCATCATCAGTGTGAACATTTTGAAGCAGCGTTTTCTCATATTCACACTGAACTGCTTTCTAATTCCTTCTTCAAATGAAGACACACAAGCACGAGGATTAACTCTCCAGTGTCTTCATCGCTGAAAACAGGAACTGATTTAAAACATGCAGAGCAAAGTGGAATGTGAACTGAATGTGAATTCACGCCGAGACGGAACCAGACGGTTCTAACGATCATGTGCTCGTTACTGACTTGATGACTGATGACTGATCACTCGCTTACATTGATAAAAACTGCACGCACTGGTTCTCATGCTGCTTCAGCCACTGTTCACCCACTTTCAGATCAGATAATAAAATAAAACTTTACCACTAAATGAAGTGTGTCTTTAGAACATGATCAAACGGCTGTATTTAAAAACCTGCCTGAAATCTGTTCCTGCCGTATAGGTGGACAAATATAGTTTAATAAAAAAGATTTTAATTGTAGGTCACACATTAACTTTTGTTGCCTGTCATTGAATACATTCTCATACATGTCTAACTGTGAAAACAGTCGCTGAAAATCCGTGCCTGGCTGCATTTCAGTCGAGCTCTTAACAACCTTTTGAACGTTTAACTGCAGGACTTTAAAAATGGCGCTGGGAGAAGATCTTTTATAAACCACACACCTCTGAGCTTGAGTAAAGCTGATATCTGAGCACACATCTCTCTGACTGGATTAAAACCACACCTCCAGCCATGCAATCCTTCAAGCACGACTGTGCTTTAAGCTTTTCATAAGCATCCACCACCAGCTGAAAAAATCTGTCTTTTGCAGCCCTTTGAAGAGACCTGCAGGGTATAAATAGGACACATTGAGGTGGTACGTCGGTTTGCACCAGTGATTGATGTTTGCGGAAACTGATGCAGGACCTTCAGCAGTTAAGAGAGCGTTAGGAACCTCATCAGTGACGCCACTGACCACAGCAAGAAACTCAACACACCAACACACACACCTGCTGTCTGCAGCTTAGAGCAAAGCATAGATACCCCACAGCTCCATCAGTGATACTCAAATACACCTTCATTCACATCAACCTGCTAACCAGTAGTGCAGTTTAACAGTCTATCAAGTCATCATTTCTGTTTCTACCTTACACAAACTGCTCAAACAAGACTACTACTTAGGGTACGTGTACACAAGTCTAAAGTTTACAACCCCAGTTAAGAGAGACCTTCACCCTGAACGTCACATTGACTTTACATATGTCTCTTCATCTCAGAAGGAGGTCGGCTCTTTACACCGGCCCCTCTGCACTGGGGCTCCACAGGAGTCTGCCACAGGAAGTGTGAGTAAGCTCTGAAGTCAGCCTTCAGGGAACGTCACACAGAGTGAGGAAAAAGGAAGTGTGAATGCTTTCCAGCAGTTTAACAGCTCTCTGCTCAGGGCCTGTGACTGTGTGACTGGGGTTAAAGAAGAGTAAAACTCAGCATAGATGGACAGACGGACAGCCACCTCTCTGTTTGATATGAAGACACATCTACACACGAATGGGTACAAACATCTGTTCACATCAGAATAAACATACATACAATCACATGTGTGATTATTGACTTACATGCAATCAGACATGTATGAGCAGTTACATGTCATGCAGTGACAGACTTCCTCTATTCCCTTATAGCTCACTGATCAGTTATTGAGCAAGAACATAACAGATCTGTGTTCAACACCATCTCCTTATCTAACCCCAATTCACAACAGTAAGTTTTTAATTATGATGTATAATATCAGCTGTCGGTTCTAGTTTTCCAGGAAATGTCAGTTTGGCTTCATGTGACTTCAACATAATGAAAAGTATGTAAAGTAACCTGCAACTTTATGTTTTATGTTTCAAACAGAGATGGCGACAGGATTGGGGACACAGTTGCAGCTTTAATTTTTTTTGTTGTCTGCCTTTAGCGCTCTTTTCTGTCTTGGTACCTGACTATTAATAAATCCACTTAGGTTATGATCACGTAACTGGAGAGGTTGTAAAACGTTCCGCTGGCGTTCGGCCCTCTCAGACAGAGATCAGTGAGTGTGTGGAGATCATCAAAGGCTGCTTTTCTAAAGGCCCTTGAGGTCAGTCAGAGCACTCGACGCGCGCTTCCTCCTCTGTGCTGCGTGTGTGTGTGTGTGCGTGTGCTGTGTGTGTGTGTGTGTGTGTGTGCGTGTGTGTCAAGAGCTCCAGCGTTTTACACAGACTCTTGACTCATAGCAGATGTCGCAGTTCCTCTCAGAGCTTCTCTGACACACTTCGCAGACGTGACCCTCAGGTCTGTTTCGTTTCTAACGCTCAGCCAAATAAATGTTCCTGGAAACTGTCGCTCAGCGTGATGTCTGTTGTGAAATTGCCGGGTTTATGCCAACTGTCTGCATTAAAAGCTAGTGAGACATGAGACCCGTCACCCCTCGAGCTCTGATCCAAACCCAGTGAGGCATTAGCACGTGTTGCTAGGTTTATCAATACTCTGATAAGCATATAGCATAAACAGCACACATCAGCTGTAAGTACACACAAAATATTGATTTGACCTATTTTATTAGCTCGATTAGGAAAAGAAACATTGGAGTGATACTAATACAAATAAGTGTCAAGACGACTCACAGCACCAGGATAAAAGGTCTGTTACCAGTTTTAGTGCCTGTTGTGACTGACCAATCAGAATCAAGTATTCCGGAGCACTGCGTAATAATAAAAAATCCTCAGTTCAAGTGTGGTACAAGAAATATCACACATAAGCCTGTGCATCGACAGCAAGTCTGTGTTTAAACTTCTGTACAGGTATGTCTAGTGTAGGTAGGCAGGACAGAGCAGCCCCATCGTCAAC
>JAZGTJ010000104.1:0-59961 GCA_036877575.1 Botia almorhae | reverse complement strand
CAACTCCATCCACATCCCCTCCAAAACCACTCAGCATCCATTACTGAGAAACCCTGATACTCAAACCCCACATCCGCTCCGGAACAAGATTCTCAAAGAGCCCTTCACCCTTAGACGGATGTGTGTGTGTGTGTGTGTGTGTGTGAGAGAGAGTTTCTAAGCTTGTACTGTGTGTCTTCTGGTCCTCATATCTCTCCTCCAGATCACAGACACCTGACAAGTTCAAACTCACATCC
The DNA here is from genome assembly GCA_036877575.1 of Botia almorhae. NCBI lineage: Eukaryota > Metazoa > Chordata > Actinopteri > Cypriniformes > Botiidae > Botia > Botia almorhae. The sequence continues at coordinate 59,725 of JAZGTJ010000104.1, read as the reverse complement.
TTGTTCATAGAAAAAGATAACACAAGAGAGCAAACCTTCCGTTTTATTGAAATTCTCTTTAAACCATGTGATTCCCACCTGATACATTTAAGAGACACATAACAACATTTTTGTTGAAATTTGACATTTCACATCTGAACTCATTTCTATTGATCTGTCATCTGCATCTGCATGGCTCAAAATAAAACAAGCTCTGATGTGTGATATATGATCTCATGATTGATGTATGACCTCATCGCTGGTGTGTGATGTAAGAAGATCATATGACTGATGTATGACCTCAGCACTGATGTGTGATGTAAGATCACATGACTGATGTATGACCTCAGCGCTGATGTGTGACGTAAGAAGATCTCATGACTGAAGCATGACTCCAGTGACTTGAGCTGGGGTTAGCATATATGCTCAGGTAGCAAATGTAAGTTTTATTCATGACAGGAGATTATGTTTTGTTTTAGATGCTACTGCCCAGCAGTCATATCACTAGGCCTCTTAACTAGCCTAATCAGCAAGGTTATTTGTTCACCCAGCTTCCCAAAAAAGACCATACTAGTTGACCGTCACTATAGCATGACTGGACCAGCTGCAAACCATTATTAGCCAAAACAAACCAGCGTAGCAATTCATGTTGACCTCAACTGCCCATTACAGCAGAGAATTTATTTCTTTGTCAATATCCAACAATTTTAACTAAATTAGAGCTATTACTGTATTAACATAACAGGAATCTGGGCCGCTAACACAAGGTGGTAGATTCAAACCCAGATAGGCCTGTCGCAGGCAGCTGAGAAATAAGGCTATAACCAACACCGTTAAACAAATATACCCATAATGCTCCAGGGTAAAGCAGTGGCAGTTAGTGTAGTTTAAGTTGCTGTGAAGGAAACACACCTGCTAAATGCTTCTTTATTGACTACAAATTCATGTTCCAATTTGAATACGTTCTAATTAGTCATGTAGCAAAAAGTAATCAAGTCATTCTGCTCTGACTGAAGAACCAGAATCAGATGAAGGAATGAAGCAGGAGGAGAGAGAACAAATGGATGAAAAGAAGGGAAAAGCAGGAGGTTTATGAATGCATTCATTTAGTTGATCTGTCAGTGAGACTATAAACTGTCAGAGTCGCGAGACACATTGATCAAGCCCTGCAGCCAATCAGAAATCATGCCGTCAAACCAGACGAAACCCCACAATACTGAATATCAAAAGCACAAAAAGAAAGAGAGAAGAGCAGGTATAAACAACAGCCGCATGTACTGCGTATGTGTATCTGTTTCCCTTCACTTTTAAATGCATACACACTCTATGAGATAAAAAGACAGCAGATGTGTGTGTATGGCAGGCAGCTGTGGATGAGAGCGCATCAGCTCTATATGTATCACAGAGTGATACAAACTTCAGCTTTGCAGGCACGGGTGTTTCGATTAACAGTTAAGCTGTGTCTGATGTTAAAATCAGAGCTGTGGAAACAGGCGTGTAGCACCTCAGATAAGTGACACCTCACGCAGTTGGTCGATTTAGGTGCTCCATTAGCACTCTGCATATATATATATATATATATATATATTATATGAACATTGTGTTTGACAGCATTCTGTATTAGGTCATAAATTGTATTATGTAATGTTTAAATTAATCCCTGTCCGGCGTTAAAGAAACACAACATGTGTACAACTGTATCACAATCTGTTTCCACCAACACAAGAAACTGAAGGAGAGTGTCTCACTTTTCCGAAATCCCGCACATCAAATAAATCGAAGGCCTCAAACAGATCACTCTTCTTCATGCTGAAGATCTCCGAGCAGGCGTGAAGAAATGTCCTGATGTTCTTCAAGCAGAGAAACTGAACAGGAAGAAGAGACACGAGTGTAATTAATTCAGCGTGACGATTTCTGCTATAATATCAGACATCATATTTCTAGAAAGCAGTAATGTCTGTCCACAGCCATGAAAAAAATGACACACAAATCTTCGTTCTAAAAGAATAAATGCCAAACTTAACTTATTCAAATATTTTGGTAACACTTTACAATAGGGTTAACTTCAGTTAACTACATTAGTTAACAAACTAACAATGAATAATTCTTTATTATAATACAGCATTTATTAATCTCAAAATTAATTTCAGTGTTTATTAATGCATTTTTAAATCAAATGTTGTATCTGGTAACATTAGTATATATATATATATATATTGGTTATATAAGAAACAGATATCGATCATTTGAACTGAAGGTTTTAGAGGTGTGTTCTTAAGTGTTTGAAAATAGTTTTGTAGACATTAATAGAATTGCAACTTAATTTTTGTCATTAGAACTACATTTTAATTAAAAAACGTTTTAGAAATTATAAATATGTGTATGATAATGACAAAATAATGACAAAAAGCAGCCAATAAGAGCCCAGCATAGATGATAGCTGCTTCGTTACCGTTGACACCTTGAAAAACTAGATGATAACATGCCAAAAAAACATTTTTCAATCAATCAATGTTTAAGTCTAAGGCCTGAACCAAACCACACCTCAGTAACCTGTTTAAAGACACGTACACTAATAAAAATGTGGCACCTTTTCTAATGTCTCTTTCAGCAACCTTTTCATAGTTTTATGAAAGTTATTATGTGTAATTTCCTTACACAGTGTGTGCAAGGTTGCTAAGTGACAAAGACAGAGGAAATTGTCATCAACAGCACAGTCATTTATTCTGTCAGAAAACTGTGATTACAATTCTTAATGGGTGTTCTGTTATGATCTACAGAACGGCACCTTTGACCTCCGACTGAACGTGTTTACAAGACTGCGTTTCTTATAGTTACATTAGCAACTGCAACCTGCCGACGGTCATATGTGTGTTGAACCCAAGCCAGACGACGTTTCACATCTTGCTCTGAAACCTTGTTTCTATCTTTAGCAACATGAGGAAGTGAATTGATTGCGCTCTTTGCATTATGCAGCTGCACCTGTGATTTCTCAAAAATTGTTCTCACCGCATTTGTGGCTGCACCTTTAATGAGAGCGAGGACACCCCAGACTCGTCCTCTGGTGTATGCGGAGCAAAAAGCATTTTCATGCATTACAACCAATCACTGGTATCTGCTAGAACATGCAACAAAACATGCGCCGCATTCACTTTCCCCCAACAGATGACTTTATTAAAGACCCAGAGACACACAGAGACAAGCAAATGTTTAGCCAGTAAATCTGCTCGACTGTTTACACTCGTTTGGTTTCAACACGTTCAGAAAGGCACACCATTCAGCTTTCCTGGGTCAGAGGAAACAGAGAGGAAGAGAGTCAAGAGTAAAGAGAGAGAGAGTTAAGACAGTAAGGTCATGTTTGTTATGGCTGTTAAATAAACTCAAGTCTTTCCAGATGCATTAGTGCTATTAGACAGACACGCTGCTCTCGGCTGTTTTTTATTATGCTGTTAGACCCCTTACAGAAAGTACAGTATACAGTAATACTATCAGAGAAGGTTATGATGTGATACTTTGTTTCAGAATGCAATAAAATTATTAAATCAGGTTTGTTTAAATTCATACATTTGCATTATTCATACAATAAAGATTTGGTTTCTGACCCTGAGCAGCTTAAATAAATTTTCATGGTAAACAATCAGACCACAAAAGCTTTCAAAACGAAGGCCGAAGCCCCTGTTCAAACTGATTCTGGAACAGTGTGGAAACTGCAGTGCCTAAAATCATCTGAACCGTAATGGTTTTAAAATGACCAAAACAGGAACAAGTAAGTCAAAGGTATTTTAAATCACTGTCTCGGGTGTGGAGAGCAGCAGCTGCGTGCGGTGCAGTTTTTACCCCGTTCAGCCCAGCAGACAGCTAAACAAGCTGTCGTGTTAAAACAATGAGCTGGATAAAACATCAGGCTGCCAACACACTGCATCACGAGTGGACAGGCGGTGACCCAGACTATCAGCCCTGAATCACTCTCTATAAAACACACTTGTTCAATACATTTATGAGCTCCATCTATCTGACATCTGTTATACGGATGGTTTCATGAGTCTATAAATGCTCTTCAAAGCTACTTAAAGTCAGTGTGATGACACCTCCATTTAGCATCATTAACGCTAACATCGCTACTAACAACAGATCAGAGCTTTTATATGAGGCCCTCATTAAAGAACGCTAACAAACGTTCTCTAAAAGTTCTCAAAAACATTCTTGCGGTAATTTTAGTGGAATATATTATATATATATCAAATTATATACATATAAAAATATGTAATATAATTCCTTTATAATAATAATTGTAAGAATATATATCAAAGTTATTCTGAAATGGTTAGTGGACCGTTTCAAAAATGCTACAGAATTTTATAAAGTCTGAATAACGTTCCTATAACGAAGCTAGACGTTTTTAACGTTCCTAGAACGTTCAATAAGCAGTTTGGTGAAAATAAAGCAATATTTTAATCCCACAAGAAAATCAATGGTGACCTGTGTTACACGCATCCCATCGACTGCCTGAACATGTTTAAGTACAGACGTTTGCTATCGAGGGAAAGTGGCAGGACTGCACATTGTTCTGTGGTGTGTAAAACAAACAGGAGGGGGAGAATGAGGGCTGAATGGTGGCTAAACTACCATCACTTGTAGAACCACAGTGAACTGCCCTACAAAGGGCACTACACACAGGTCACTGAGAATGCACACTGAGTGTGTGAACCATCGAGGCAAAGTGTCAGAATGTCTCATCAGAGGTGGCACAACAAACACACGCACACACACAGGTCAGAAAAATACACTATATTACCAAATATATTGTACTGAACTGCACACTGACATTAAAACCATGCAACACATTTAACTGTGTACAAAACAGCATCTTTTGATCAAACAGCCTATTTCACGAAATAACAGAAGATTTAATCAAATACTCACTTGTTACTGAGTGTGTGTCTGTGTTTATTGTGTTGTTTTTTAACACACGGTGTGTGTCTGTGTTTATTGTGTTGTTTTTTAACACACGGTGTGTGTCTGTGTTTATTTGTGTTGGTTTTTAACATACGGTGTGTGTCTGTGTTTTATTGTGTTGTTTTTAACACACGGTGTGTGTCTGTGTTTATTGTGTTGTTTTTAACACACGGTGTGTGTCTGTGTTTATTTGTGTTGGTTTTTAACACACGGTGTGTGTCTGTGTTTATTGTGTTGTTTTTAACACACGGTGTGTGTCTGTGTTTATTTGTGTTGGTTTTTAACACACATTGTGTGTCTGTGTTTATTGTGTTGGTTTTTAACACACGGTGTGTGTCTGTGTTTATTTGTGTCTGATTTTGAACACACAGACTCTGTTTGGATGTTTTTGATTTAATAAAGTTCATCACCTGTTTACGCTGGTTTTAACTGTCCCTGTTTCTGGTCTGTTTTTATGGATTTGATGGTGCGTTGTGATGTTTTGCTTTACTGGTTTACAGTAAAGGTTGTCGCACCGTTGCAGGTCATGTAATGCGCATGCGCAAGGGATCATGCAGCTAAACTGTAGCTGTTTCCAAAAACACAAGTCAGTTTGGTGAGCATGTAACGTCAGTTGGCTATTTAAAAGGAGCCATAAAAAGATAATCAGATATTAAACCTGAAGGTCAATTAAATATTTTTATTAATGACCATTTCCTCTCACTTTAATGACATCAGCTACTGTAAATGCTTTTACAGCGTTCAGAATACAACTCAAATGTCTTAAGATGGGCTGGCTGGATTTCCCAAACATAATAATCATGGATTTTTTGAAACCAAAGAGCTTTGCCTAAACGCGTAAATGTCTGCCTTCATTTAAAATTCATACTGTTTCCTGAGTGTCTCTCCTGACTCACACTGTCCAAAATCCATCTTTGTGTCTTTCAAAGAGGCCATTTAAAATCTGAACTGTAAATGTGTGATTCTCAGCATCTCTAGAGAGCATCTGATCCTCAGCCGTTTACAGTAGGGCCTGTTACCTTGGTGACAGAAAGAAAGGTCAGTCTCTGTAAGAGAGAGAGGGGGAGATAGAGAGAGAGACAGGTCTGGCTGAACTTGCGAGACCTTGCAAAGATTAGCGCATCCTAAAGATGTGTGTTAATATGCATGAACTGATGTTTACCTGCACAGATTTTACAGTAGTGCATTGTGACCCTGGGAATTTAATTGTGACAATTTAGAGTGGGGGGGCTTGGGGGGTTTGCTATATATATATATATATGACCAGAAGTGTATGACCGAGACTTGGATCTTTTGAGCTGGTAAGCAGCCCCCTAGAAATATACTAAGAACCACTAAGAGCATCATAGCAACACCCTAGCAACCACCTGAAACACCTTAGCAAATGCATAGTAATGCCCTAGCAACCAGCCCCAGTCTAAAATACTAAAATAAACAAATCTACTGCCTGACAACCAGATTTACAAAAACAACCCTGCAACTGTAGCATATTTAAATCTGAGGCTGTTGTAAACCAGTCACCAAAACAAGCTTTGAAGAGACCGTACACACTGCAGTATATCAGTATACAGTAATCTCAGGGCACTGGAAATGATGACATGTACTCTGAAAAATGACTCTGTGACTCCTGTAAGAATGAGCAGAACTACTATTCATCAGATTATATATAAAACAATCAGATTAAACCAGATGTTTTTCAGATTTAATTTATTTTGAATTTAGATGTTGACAACAGTGAGAACTGATGTCAATCTGCCCATGACTCTTCCCTAACTGCTACCTCCTGAAATCTGAGCTCAGAGCAGTAAAGGGTCTTTAGAGGATCTTTAGTTTCGTTTAATTTCCTTCATCCCATTTCCTCATTACTCCTGCGGGCGTCACTGCTCGGAAACTGCAGCATCTGTCTGACGAGAGGGCGTTTGTGTCCCCCCCCCGACCTGAAGATGACTCTGTGATTATCCAGCATCACACAGACAGTGTGAAATCCAGCTCTCAGTGCTAATATCACCAGTCAAGCGTTTCTGTCTGCTGAAACCAGACACACACATCTGGCTGCAGAGAACGTTTATGTACAGCGTGCTGCATGCCAGAGTTCTGCCTTTTAAATCATACATGTGTAAACTGTTTAAAGATGAAATCTTACAGAATTTATTTTGAGCATCTGTTCATATCTGAATAAAGTTTTCAGACCCTGCCAGACACCTGTTGCCACTTCCTTCTACTCTTCACAAGCGCACAGATTAAACGGAGAAACCTCGCAGCCGAGCCACCTGTATGAACGACGCGGCGCGTGAGAAATGCGCTTGCATTTGTGGTTTCCTTAATCAGACACTTCCATATTTTGCATGTTTCAAACCTGCCCATAAACCTCTCTGTTCTTCAGTTCACACAAGTCTGCGCTGGAAACAGTGTAACACCTTTCCACACACACACACACACACACACAGCCTCTATCGCTGGGGGCATTACTGTAGAAATTGAATGGTGGAGGAATTGTGCATTATATTTTAATTATACGGCTATTGGTGAGGTAAAGGAAACCCAAAGGGCCTGCTGGGCCCCTGGAGCTGTTCTGATGAGGTAGAGCCTCAGCTTTGTGTTGCTTTCTTTACTGCTATTGTCTGGGCCGGTCCCCCGGGAGAGCCGCGCCTGCGTCCCCATGTGCTGTCATGAGTCGATGATGAAATAGCTGACAAAAATTTCATGAATAATTCACGCCAGGATTCAGAGGCTGCCCTTAGTGATGGAAATCTCATCTCTGTTCTCAGAACAGTGCTTTACACGGACAATTTGCTCATTTGGTGTCTCTTTCTCCTACATATATGTGTTATTGATCAAGTTTGCTGAACGAAGACGCTTCCATGTCACTGCAGATGGAAATCATAAACTAACATAACAGCACTGCTGATGTCATCAGAGCCAGAGACAATTTCTCACAGCAAAATATATACACACTGTATATATATATATATGTGTGTGTGTGTGTGTGTGTGTGTGTATTGTATATGTGTGTGTGTGTACTTTAACAGATATAACAAGTATACACAGTTTAATCAATTATTATCAAAAAACGAATATATATATGCTTCTTTAATGCATCTTAAAATCTTTTGACCCACAATGACAAATTTAAGACATAATGGCACTTTTTATCCCAAGTTATCTAGTGTGTATCTGTGTGCTTATAAATGTTTGTTGAGTGTTTGTTAGAGGTCACTGTGGATATCTGTCAGTTAAATGAAATGTCATTGTGTCAGTACAGACGGCAGATTTTACCTCATGTGAGACGAATGTAATGAGATGATGTTTGAACACAGAGCACAGACACATATATCAAAGACTGTCTGTGGTAATGAGCTTTCTACAGACACTCGAATTAACGACACCCAGATAAAACAGCTTTAATCTCACGCTCATACATCTGACCCTCCACAAACCAGATAACTAGTTTAAAGGGGTGTGCTAAAGGAGGTATCAAACAGCTCGTATAAGGGTTAGTTATTATCAGCATGATCAGAGTTAATTTTATTTCCGTTCACGATGCTTCTCTTCGTAGCTATAAATATAAAACAGGAGGTCAAAAAGACACACCATCTCCCTCACAAGGTTTCTGCACTGCAGGAATTAGCCGACAGGGGACAGACTTTAGCACGAAAATAACGGTACCGTATGTGTTGCAAAAATATATATAATATATAATAGATGTACATTAGTTCATTCATATCCGTAGTGTCACTAATTTCATAAAATGCTTTCACGCAAAAATAATTGTTGGAAATGAAGCCTGCGTGTATTGTGTCAGTTACCTGAGACATCTGAGGTCTGAGGTTGATCTCCTTCAGGTTGATGGACTGAGGGCTCAGGTTGTTGAGGAGCTGGCACAGCAGGACCCCATCGCGCAGGGTCTGCGCCAGGTCAAACACCTGAGCGGACTCCCATGTCACCCGATGGTTCGGCGGGAGCACCTTACAGCTGATCAGCCATAACGCACACTGCTTCCAGTGCTCCATCGTGTCCTGTGACGAGTAATTCAACACCCAACACAAATCCTTTGGGCATAAATGTGAAACTTCAGGGAGATGCTGAGACCTCTGGTAAACCCAAAGCGCAAGCGGCGTCTCCGCGTCCGACGCGCATAGCAGAGTAACGGGCAACGTAATCACCCGACGCTGTTTGCTGGGTTGGAGCAGCAGCTGAGAGTGACTGATCCGAGTGCTGCTGCTGTCCACATGCGGTCTTTCACCCCTCTCTCTCTCTCTCTCTCTCTCTCTCTTCCTGCTTCAGATGATGTTCAGTGTACTGCGCTCTACACGCGTGTGTGAGGGCGGAGAGCGGATTGACACGCGGGGCTGATTATTCAGTGACCCAAAATCTATTTGACTTAACATGTCAAATGTTGACTTAACCACACTTACAATATAAATACATTTAATTGCATTACTGTACATTACAAATAAAACCAAGTGGATTCCACGAAAAGTTTTCTATAACTGTGTAACTACCTCTAACTAGCTGTTGTTTACGGTGTTATTTAGTGGTTGCATGAAGTCAGTTCCCTCAAGTTAAACACACATAAGCGTCTCAGTCTTTAGATCCACTTTTATTGTTTAAAACGTAACAGTATTTCGTGTATGTCTATCTTTCAAAACTTTATTTCTCGTGATTGCATTTATTCTTGGACATTATTCTTATATCATTATTAAACGCTTTGACACTGTTAAGATTTACAGGTTTGTGTCATATTCTCAAAAACATGAAAATTCAAAGCTTGTTTAGAAAGCTTAAACCAACAGTTTGTTGACTTCATCTGTATTGTGTCTCGGCTGCTTTGAATTTTGTGCACAGTAAAGAGAGAGAGAGAGAGCTGGCTGAAGACAGCACATATAATACATTGTCATAGATATCTTGTTTCTGTCTGTCTGTCGGTCATAACTTCAGGAGGTCTGTATCACTGTCAGCTGGGACTGTCTGCAATTTCACTCACTGACAAGCTATTGTGCCTCTATGCATATAAATACATGGCTAATCTTTGCCATAAAATAAATTATGAGATCTACAGACAAACAACTAAAATATATCAATTTTTGCTCACAGAGAAAACATTTTACAAACGTTGATGCTGTATGGTGTGTTCAATAAATAAACTTTTAGTTTTATAAAGGAACTTTTCAGTAGGTAGAACATGGATGTTTCTTTCATGTCCTGTAGGCACCAGCGTGGACATGTTTCAGAAGGCTGACGTGAACAAGATGGGGGTCTTCACGACAGGGGGTCTTGAGCCTGCCATGAGGATAAATTAAACCATCTGTCAGTCATAACCAGGGAGTTTAAATAGCTGTGTGCTGAATTCTTCATTTATTTTCTTACTGTTTAACGAGGTGGACTGAGGGTCATTAGAATGGAGGTGTGCAGAAGTTTCCAGAACGCACCAGATCCAGATGTCAAAAACAGAGAGACAGCAACAACCTAAACCAGCCATTCCACAGGGTGGGAGGGGCTTAACTGCAAAGCAGCGCCCCATTCTGAGCTCCTTCTGTTACCTGATTGGCTAGAGACGAGAAAGAGGAAGTCTGTAAATGTGGGCAAGCGCAGGAAGGAAGTGGAGAGCACAGGATGTTTGGAACCGGTCTCTATCTCTCTTTTCCTTTCTCTACAATGTCAGTGACTTGGCACAAGTCTCTCGACCCCCTCCGAGCTGACAGATGATCAGAGCTCCACACACAGGCCGAATGCTTCGAGAGACTCGAGTCTTGCCACATTGCTGCCATTCCAATACCTCTCACCCTTGTCATGACCTGCATTGCACTGGAAATTTATAGACAAACCTGCTGTGCTAATGACTCCTCATCTATAGTGACAATACCAACACAGCAAACATAGCTGGACTCATAGTTAGAGAACAAAATGAAGGATTCTTTGCTAATATCTTTACAAATTCATTGAAAGATAATGCATGCCATTTCTGGGAAGGTAACAATAGCAAGCTAGCTTTAAAAGCATACCATCCCGTCCTCCTTTCAGTGTGTTCTTCACAGCCACGCCTCCTCCAATAGTGCACGGAGGTATGCAAATACATCGTTTGACAGACAAGTGGCACATCCTATCATTGCATTCGGACAGAATTCAAAGATGGAACGAACATTTTACGATCCTGCACCTTCTAAATATATTTAGACCTTTTTACTTAGTGATTGCTATCAGGATGTGAAGAGACTTCCAACCAGCATCACAAAAAATGTGCCAGAAAATATCTCCTGTAAGTAAAATTGTTTTGTACAGATATTGATCCACATACACAGAGCCACTGCAGAAATCAATATCCAGGAGAGCCCAGGAGGACTGGAGCCAGACATCTCACAAGGTTTCTGTGGCTTAGAAGTGCCAGCTGGGCAAGAACAGGAGCAGAGTGCAAGAAGATGAACAGAGACAAACAGACAACAGAGACAGCAGAAGTCACGGAGGTCACAGACCTGAAATCATGAGCCACAAGCAAATAACACAACAGAGCTGCATTATTCATATACATGCATACATATGTGTGTGTGTGTGTGTGTGTGTGTGTGTATGAATAATGCAGCTCTGTTGTGCTATATATAAAGTATATATAAGTATATGAATAATGCAGCTCTGTTGTGCTATATATAAAGTATATATACGTATATATAAGTGTGTGTGTGTGTATAATTAATATACATATGAATATATAGCTATATACTTTAACACTTTTGTACTATAATAATGAAGTCCACAGTATTATTTGTAAGTGCTCTCTCTACTGGTCAGGTATGTTTAAATGGGCTTGGATCTTCTTGAAACTTCAGAGGTTTTTTCCACATCTCCTTATCATTCTGCATATTTCAGCACAGTCTTGACCAATCATCACTCAGGATTGGAACGTTCTGTTTAACAATGCGGAGTGTCCTTTCCGCATTTGTCCACTAGGTGGTGTTTAGTGATTTCGTCTTTGTCAGAACGAGACTCGAGTACAGGTGTGGAGTGTTACCTGTAATTGGCGTTAAAAGACGGAGATTCAGACAGCAGACTGGCTCCAGACTTTGGTGCCGTTGGTCTTCCCTCTCCAGTCCTGGATTGTTTCATTTTGTTGTTTTCTTTTTTCTTACTTCTACTTGATTTTGTATTGATTTGCTTTATTTCTAATTAAATGTTTATTTGTTAAATTTACTCCCCTTTCTTTGTCATGTTGCTCCACCCAGAGTCAGGTGATAGTAACATGTCACTGTGTGAGTGTACGCTTAATAGGGCTGCATTAATACTGTATTTACACACAACATTTTAGACTAGCAAGTGAAACAGCCCAAGATTGAGAGTGAAACAGTGTAAATCTGTGTGAGACCGCAGTGAAGTAAGATTTCAATACATGCTTCAAATACACGCGCGTGACTAACACATTGTTTTATTCACGCTTATGAATCATGTGTGTATTCAGAGTGATGATGCGTCTCATGTGAGTTTATGAAAGTCTTTTGGAGAGGGTTAATGGTGACACTGTTACAGCATGACTGTCTTAAATACAGCAGGTTTTAATACTTTAAGACTATGTTTTAAGTTTTAGGTACTGGACAGAACTGTGACTGGTAAATGTCTTAACTGGACATATGGTGAAAATACATGTGTTCAGTTATGTGTTAAATATGAAGGTAAACAAACAGATGTGTTTAGCATAGCAGCTTGTGTGGTATTAAATATTAAAGACATATATAAAGAAATCACATTTTAAAACCAGTGTCCATGTTATTTATTCATGTTTGGGAGGGCATCTGATTGTTGTGAAGGGAACTTAAACTCCCCAGGGGCTCATCCATGCTGTTTCAATCACATGAGCCATCATCACCAACATGAGCCACATGGTCTGTTCTGTTCCACCTGCCTTCAGTTAACTTCAGCAGCTCAGCTCACCTGTAGACCTCAAAACCCCTCAGAAACACAACAAAACAAGAGCTGTTTGTGTAGAATATCTACACCTTTGCAAATGAAATGAGGTCACTGCACTGGATCTGGTGATATGTGTTCGATACATAACAATAGCTTAGTTTGGCATTTTCCACTGTCTCTGTATCTTGTCCCAGTTGTTCAACAGCCCCCAAAAACAGTTCTGCTTCATTAAACCTCAATGGTTTCTACTCTGTCTCTCTCTCTCTCTCAGATGGGACTGCAGGGAATCTTCGAGGGAGTCTTGGAGGAGTCAAATCTTTCAAATCTTATTTCTTATTGCTTTAGTTGGCAAAGATGACTGTAAACCTTCCAAAAGCTTAATTTCCTCTTTAAATCAAACCGTTAAAGAGAATCCTGGCCACATTTATTTCTCATGCACATTAACGGCTTCACTGCTGACTCGTGGCTTATGTTCAAATAAACATGAATCAATGAAATGATTGCTTTAAAAAACAGTGAATGATCCCTTTTAAAGTTTGTGGAGTAAAACTTTATTTTTGGAAACACTTTTAGCTTACAGACACTTCTTAGAAATGAACTGGTTGAATCAGGATGAGGATGAGGTATGAGGTATGAAGATGAGGTTGATAGTTTTAGGGGTTTATCTGTGTGAATTTAAATAACCTCTGCTCAGCAGGAGAGCATGAAGAGATCATATCTGTGTTAAAGGAACAGAAACTTTTTTTGTGCTAGAGGAAGTTTCAACACTCATCTCATCTGAGCACATGGTTGCCGGGGGGGGATAAAGCCAGCAGCGTAATGATCTACAGTGTGAGGACAACAAAAGACACGCAGCCCAGCTCTCAATCAACACAAATGTGTTCTCATGCCAGATTTTAGTATGCATGGAACAAAAGAAAGTGGAGTTATTTCTCACAGTGGAGAAAGTCGCACTGCTTATGTCTTCATATCTCAGTCTGTTAAACCCGCCCAATCCTTCAGACATGACATCAGAGGTAACACTCTCACAGAAACAACACAAAGAGACTTTGGGTTCCTGTTGTGTTTACTGGATGAGCTCCAGCACACAGCATTCAAAACACAGAACTACAAGATAATGAAGCGAAAAGATGATGAAAATACAGAAGGTGTACCTGATAAACCCTGAGTAAATTTTATATATAAACAGCCGTGCAAGCTGAAGGTCTAAGAAATACAAACACGCTCTGAACAGTATGTGTTCGCTTGCAGTTTGAGTGTTTGAATCATTTCAATGTTTTAAAAGCAGATGCAGAGAGGCAGGAAGTCACGTACAGCTCTTTCAAGTCAACGATTTTAAGTTTCATTTGTTATGCTTTAACTTTGTACTCTTATCTCTACAAGAACATTGTTTTTAATTAAACTTCAAATTGGTTGCAGTTGGCGAAATTGGTTCAGATTGGTGCAGCCCAGATTTGTTTGAGCACTGTTAGTCAGTTAAATTAATCAGAAATGTGTTTGTGTCAGTTTCATGAATACTAATTAATGAGTGAATCAGATCATTTTCTGTGGCAAAATCATAAATTCTTGTGCAACATTTAAAAAGTCACAAATAATAAGTCACAGGAGTCACAAATAAATCTGGCATCTGAGATCATGATGGAGGCCAGTTTCTCAGACAGAATACTGTAGTTAACTTAATAAAAAAAACTGTGAATTTGCACTGAGACGCATTACTTGTGTTTAGAACTTCAGAATTGTGTCAATCAAAAAGATCAAGTAAATGTGTTACTCATTGTTCCAGCTGTATCTATTTGATGTAAACATTATTTTCACTGTGTTTGCACTGGGAGGGTCTTTTGTCTGTTTCAGTTCTGCTGTGCCACGACTCGACTGCCCTCCTCCAGGTTTACCAGCAGAACATCAGGACAGCCGTGCTAAACCAGCAAGTGCTGAACCAGCAAGAAGCACACAAGAGTGTAAAAGTCGAGCGGCTGAGCTCACACAGGCTGCAAAATCAAACCCAGAGCAGCAGAGCAGTGTGTGTGTGTGTGTGTGTGTGTGTATTTTACACGTGTTTATTATGAATAGGGGCATAAAAGTTTATAATCATGTTTTTGACGAATGGATATTTTATCGAATGTCTCATAATTTATTAATCCAGCAAAAATAAACAAACTGATTCGATGTTATAAGTATTAATGTACAATTTGCTAAAGAGGACCTTTAAGAAAACAACTTTTAGGACACTGCCATCTAGTGACAAATTACAAACCTGTTCAAAAACAACTTTTAACAAAAATGTTTTCTGCTAGACAAACAATATTGTCAGCATGTACATACAAATACATACACGCCTCATATGTGACTAAAAGGCATAAAAATATATACATGTATATATGAACATAAAGGTTTTTAACTATTCTTACTGTCTAAGCCAAACATTTAAACCAGCTTAGTTTTTCAAATGAAAGCGATATTAAACTGGGGTACATTATTTCCCGAGCGCAATTATGATCTCTCAACGCAGTTGTGTTCAGTGAGCATCTCCTGAAAGCAACAGCAAGTTGATTATTACGAAACCAGATTTCTCAAAACAAACAGGACGAGCAAAACAGCTTCAGTGTTTATCTGTTCATAACACAAGATAAATTATAATACTTAAATACATGAAATATGACACTCTTAAATGGTGACACATTCTACGTTACTGAGCCAAATAACACACTGCGTGTCCATTTTATACAGCCTTCAGGGTAATATCATTATTATAAATGTATGTAACTTCAAAGTTTCATAATTTAAATATTTTTACACCCCTCCAAACAACCGTGTGGGCGTGTTTGTTTCAGCCCCGCCCATCACTCGACGCGTGCGGGGAAACGCGTGTACATGTATCTTGCTGCGGGCTGCTAGTTTGTTGTAGCTGAATGAAGGTAAGAGTGTGCAATTGTTTTTCATTTAATCCGCTGTTTGTTTTGCTTGTCTGTCTATTTGTCCTGCTTATTCTTAACCCGACGCACTTGTTCCTTTGAGACAGAAAATGGCATTGACCCTCATCTCAGATTATATTTATTAAAACATTCAGATAAGTCAACAAAACATGAACTGTAATTTCAGTCTTTATTGTTGATGCATTAACACTCTATTACATATATATTAAAACCCAGCCCGGGATCATAAGTGTCAGTGAGTCACAAACTGTCGCATCTTATCTTCATCTCCAGACTTCTCAGCGGACACTGACAGACAACACAAATGTATCGGGAAAAAACATGTTTTTCAGTTGTTTGCGTTGTGTTTATTTAACCATTAACTTTAGGCTTAGCACTTTAAATTTTACTAACCAAACAGCAGCATAGAAAGCTCTACTTTAAATAACACAACACAAAAATATTCAGTCTTATGACGTAGTTGTGTCACCTTTATTTATACAGAACCTAATACTATAAAGATTTCTTAGTTTCTGTATTATTAACAATACCTCGGGGAATCGCATCATATACTTATGGTTATAACTGTATTACTGTTATTATTGTATAAATGCTGTATTATTGTATAACTGTTTTGTAATAGTGAAATCGGTAGCTTTTTTGGTTAAAAATAAACACAAACCAGTTATTGAGTTCAAAACAATCTCCTCAGCTATAAGTTTATAATAATGATTTATAAACAAAAACGTTTTTGTTAATACAAAAACAAAACAAAAGTTGAGCTGTCTGGTCCAGTTTTCTAGGATATTGACAATGAAAAGTATTACGTTAACCTGTAATTTTACATTTCAAACAGAGATGGCGACAGAGAGGCGAGTTTACAGAGTTTGCTGTAATTGTCCATGTGTTCTCATGAGGACCCGGATTATATTGGTGCTGATTTCACTGTGTGTAGACACAGCCATTAGTTACAGTAATGGGAAAGTGACTGAGGCTTGTGGAGACATGACACCTCAGCACGGTTATGAGCCCAGCACCAAAGACCCTCCATACACCATCACAGCAGACAAATCCCAGTTCAGCCCTGGAGATGATATCAAAGGTACAAGCATTTCTCAGCTTTAACACTGTATCTAAAGAAGTTCTGTACTGTTATAATGCAAACTGCTATATTTACATTTTGATGTGCATTTATGGGAATCTCAGTATATATTGTTATATATATATATATATATATATATATATATATTAAATGATACACATGGGTTATTTATATTCACATATAGTGACATTATCAGTGGCCTCTCCTGGGACTAAACCGTATTTCAAAGGATTCCTCATAGAAGCAAGGGATGCTGGGAAACTGAATGAAGCAGTGGGCTCGTTTACACTAATCGATCCTGTCGTATCTCAGCTTCTTCAGTGCAGTCATCAGGATGTTAGTAAACACAGTAGACTTTCATTCCAAACTAAATATTTATCAAATGAGAGATTGTGTTGTGCTACATGTTTTGCAGTATTCATTTTTTATTGGTTTAATTAGATTTGATTGAAATGAAGTCCATGTACAGTCATCAGATGAAGATAAGTCATGAATTAGAACATGCTCTGTTTTCAAAGGCCTCTGCAGTGAGTCACACGAGTGATTCTCATAAGACTGAGGTTCAGGTGGTGTGGATTGCTCCGCAAGACTCTCCTTCCACTGTCCAGTTTCTGTAGGTTTTCAAACACTTCCCTTTGCTTGTGCGAACTAACAAGAGGTTGTAAGAATGTTGATATATAATGTTAGATCAACATTTTACTGACATTACTGTGAGAAAGTTATTGAGTAACTTTGAGAAAACTTCAGGAAAACATTAGCCAGGTACCTGATGATGATAGTTAATGTGGATTGGGTTTGGTTGTAGGGTAACTGTTGCCCGAGGGTATAAAGAATACTGGGTGAAGATTCCAGGTCCAGTTGTGACTCAGTATAGTTTAGCTCCTCCCCCAGTGAGAACTACTATTGGGGCTGCTACCGGTTCCAAATCTACTACCACTTCCTCCACGCTCTTTCATCCAGTGAGTCCATCCAAAACATAAATGCATTTTAAAGATGCATCATACATTTATCAGCTCATGTGTTAGCAATCAAACATTGTCAATGTGCATGCTTAAAAACACATGCTGATGATTAATAGCATATCTGATCATATTCCTTCTTTAGTTCACCTCTGATGGATGTGGAAACAGGAAGTCCTGTCTGAGAGATCCCACGGGCTGTGACCCTCGGAATGACACATCGTGTCACTTCCTGTCCTTCAGGAAGGAGGGGGGTAGCGTTATATTTGAGCTCAGTGGGCCTGCAGAGGGTTATGTGTCTTTTGCTTTATCTCTGGACAAGTGGATGGTAAGAATCTTCATATTTCATATTTCCATCATTCATTCGTTTATTAGTTTCACTGCTTATAGCAAGACTGACACTTTTATCTCTGATTCAGTGTGAAATAATCTCTTTCCGTTGGGTTATATCCTGTCTTAAATAAAAGCAAATATGTTCTGCGTTTTAGGGGGACGATGATGTTTATCTGTGTATAAGAGACAAAAACCTGGTTGACATCAGACCGGCCTACGTCTCTGGACGGACACACCCGGAAATCTCTTCTCAGGTGTATCGACATTGTCACACACATCTGTTGTGTTGTAATACAAATGTTTGTGTATCAATGTTACATGACTAATTCTATAATATTTGTCCTCTGATTCACTTCTAGAACGTTCTGAAAGATACTGCGTGGAGACTGTCAGATGGAGTGATTCAGTGTAGCTTCTGGAGAGACATACACCTCCCACGTGACCATCCAAACAGGTTCCGATTGGACCAGGCTTACTACCTCTTCATGGCACACGGTCGAGCTGAAAATGGTGAGATAGTGTTTTGATTTGTATTTGATTTGATTTTCAGTGATCTGTAGCATTAATGTTGTCTGTTCTCTCTCTTTCTCGTTGTCTAGGGCGAACTCATCGACATGACCGTCAGCCTCTGATTTCAACCAATCAGAAAGAGCTCACCGGCCCGCCAGAGGATCTGTTTGGTTCTCGTTCTCCCCTACTTATAAAATATCATGGTAGCTGATTATAAGCATTATAAATTGCTAAAAAATGTCAAGAATCCCTTCTGTAAATCCATGGTGTTAATCCCTTTAATCTGAATCTGTTTAAATAAAACTGCAGATTAACACTATCTGTATAGTGCTCCTGTACCTCAGCTGGTGGTGCAGCGCAAAAGGTTGTGGGTTCGGTTAACAGGGTTGAATGTAGTATAAGTCGCTTTGGATAAAAACGTCATAAATGTAAATGTGTTAATAGGGGCCTTTATGTTGATCGCCTGGATGTCAACAGTCAGCGCGGGAGTCATCATAGCTCGATACTTCAAACCCGACTGGCCTGTGAGCAGTATTTTGGGGCAGAAGGTCTGGTTTCAGGTATGGATGTGTTTGTTGAATGAAGACCTCGGCGCACTTTCAGGTGTACATGTTTTTCAAAGCTGTTTGTTGCTATAGTTACACCGGCTGCTGATGACCCTCACGGTTCTGCTCAGCCTTGCTGGCTTTGTTTTGCCTTTTGTGTACAGAGGAGGCTGGAGCAAGGTAACACACACACACACACACACACACACACACACAATCTCTGCCTGTGAGTAATTTTCATCTTTTAACAGTGTGTCATATTTTCACCCCCCTCATCACACATCTCTGACTGTTTAAAGTGCTGCCAAATGTGTCAGAACCACATGCTGTTTATTCAGAAAGTATTAAAAAAGCAGAGAGAGAGAGAGAGAGAGAGAGAGAACGAGAGAGCTGTTGCTGTATTCATTAAAAGTAATTTATTAGATGTTAACCCATTGTTGGAAAACACACCTCTGTCTCTCCAGGGATTAATGGACAGAGCATGTTATTATATATGCAGGATCGGGCTTGTTTAGGTGTGGACACATGTATCATTAACATTAGAGACGCTGTAGTGACTCACTTGGGCATCTGTGGCTTCTCTCCTGCCAAATTCTGTCACTTCCTCGGTATAACCAGCAGGTGGCGCCCGTTTTATGGCAACACCGTGTCGTCAAACCGCCTACACAAACTCATCAACTTGTACTTAGAAAAGCTTGAGGGCTGTTTTTTGTTGTTAATCAAGATGGAGAGCAGAAATCGGTTGAACTTTGAGAAGTCTTGTTTAGGATGTATTTTGTGATCTGTGATGTCACAGCGGGCAGGTTTACACCCCTATCTTGGCTGTGTTGTAATGGCTCTCGCTGTCACCCAACCTGTCATGGCTCTTTTCAGACCTGCGCCAGACGCTTCCAGGTAAATCCTGGAAACATGAGCACTGCACCAGTACTGTTTACTGCATACTGTGGCCTGTATACTGTACAGTGTGTATACGGTCTACTGTACAGTATGTATTGTGTACATACCCTATACTGCACAGTGTGTCTTGTATACTGCACACTGTGTCTTGTATACTGTACAGTACTTTTTTTAATATCATATAATAATATCATATATAAATCTTGCTTGCTAATTAGTTTTGATGAATTGCAATAATAACTGTGATTCATGAGCGATGCGTTCTGTTTTTCTTGATGGTTTGTAATGGAATCTCACAGGAGATTCATCTTTAACTGGATGCATTTTGGAACGGGCACAGCAGCACAGATTGTGGCTGGTAAGAAACCTGTTGGTCTTGATCATGTGATTATGTAGAAAAATCTATAAAACAACTATAATAACCACACACAAAGCCTTAAATGAAAAGTTCATACATTTTAAACAAACCTCTGCACAATATCTTGTCTGTTTTTCATTGTTGATTTGTTGTGTATAATCATTGTTGTCACTACAGCTGATAACAATAACTGATCTGTGTGTTTCTCCTGGTTTAGTTCTCAACATCCTTCTTGGTTTCTATCAGCAAGCTCTGCTCCTGCCTGTTCCCTGGTCCACAGCCATTCTGGGCTTCATTGTGCTCTGGTTTGTGCTGGCAGATCTTGTTCTGGAGGGCCACAGGAGAGGGTTTCTGCCCATAGGTGAGCGATCTGCCCTCAACTATTTTATGTTCTTGCTGTCCAAACTCCTCAGTGTTTTTACACAAGCTGTCAGAGTAATAACCGTTCTCTGGTAATGACTGCTCCAGTTTGCAGCAAATCAATTGTGCGGTATGAATCCATTAAATTGTAAAATTGTTTTTCTTTGTGCTGCATTAGCAGCTGACGTGTCGAATGCTAATCAGTTTTTAAATGCCGTAACCTTTTCAGGGGAAAAACAAGTTTTAAACAAAAATACATTGAGGAAAGAAGGCTTGTTTGTTTCTGCTTTATGTCTTAAAGAAAACGTACCTGCTTTTAAAGTTGTCTGGCGAACATTTCTGCAAAAAGGTTATATGTTATATTTGCTCAGGTAAATCCTTCAAAAATGTTAAAATCCACACAGAGCACATTCAGTCTGAGGATAAAGAGGAAATTGTGTTTGTTTCTGAGGAGAGAGATCATTTTTATGTGGTGAGTCGAGTATGTTTATTTGCTCATGAGTTCATTCTGTTGAAGTTGTAAGCTCATGTATGTTCTCTCTTATCAGGAATCTTGTTTTAAAAGCATCATTCTGGCCGTTTATCTCTGTGGAAATCTGGGATTTCTGACGGCTCTTCTGTGGACTGTCAGTGGAGTTTGAAACTGTCAGCCATGTTTCCTCTGGAAGTTTAACTAATTGTGTCTATTTTAAATGAAGCCACGAGGGACTTGGGGTGTCATTTTTGAGGTGGTTGTTAAAATTAAACTGAAATCTTCATCTAATTTGATCTCATGATGCTAAGGTCAAAATCCTTATTTTTTTGCCACTGGTTGTAATTTGTTTATTTGTATTTATACAATATGGCCTACTTTTATTATATATTGTAAAAACCTTTGATTACATCAGTTTATTTAAATGAATTTTGTAACACTTTAATCGAATTATAAGTATATATTTTTGATGTGTACTATATCAAAAACTATATCATATAGTTTTCTGGATGAAGGTATATGAGCATGTCTCATGTTTGTATCTTTAAACATCCGGGATGTTAAGAAACAGCAGCACAATAAAGAGAATCATGTCGGTGTTCAGATGAAGTTTAAAGAAATATTATACACAAAAACAGCAGCTGTGCTGTTCTCACTTCAGAATCATTTCTTGAAGTAACTGTATCTGTCTCGTGTATTCTGTGATGTGTTTTTACAATATGGAAGCAATCTGGAAATATTTCCTTGCCGTGTTTCAACACTGTAAACTGTTTTGGTATCAACAGACGTTCATCTTTAATTGACATTTTATTGATGCAGTTTAAACAATCTGACTGGTAGGCAAAGCAGATATTTTCTTGAGACTGACTCACGTCGGCAGGCAATACTCGTGTGTTCATAAGCATGGCGGTTTGACATAAATATACACACAAATAATACATTAACATACAGATTTTTTTTGGTCAGAAGACGAATTACAAAGCGAATTACAAGTTCTTAACAACAAGTTAATAAATAGTAGATGGAACTCCTTGATCATTATTCTTAATTTAAGCTTGTCATACAGAGCGTAAATGAAATATTTAAATCTTCAGCTGGATGCAGAACAAACCTTCAAAAAATGTCCTTCATTTACACATTTCGAGGGCAATCATGGCCAATTTCAGAATCATTCTTTTAAACATGAAATGCACTCAATGCTGTTGCCTTACAAAACCTTAGTAAATTTAGTAAAATAGATCAATTTTATACTAAACATCCCATAATGCTTCTTCATAATTTCATAATTTAGGGACATATAAACATTGCATTACAAGAAAATACAGTATGCAGTACATTCTCCCCACCTTTGTAGACAAAACACTAAAAATGTGGAGGACAAGTCGCCCGAGACGCCTCGACAAAGAGGAATCGCAAATATAGAGAAAAGTTACATTCAAATAACATTTAGGCATCTTGGCTTAAACAGGTTTTTTTTCTGGATCAATAACAAAGCTACACAAGCAGCAGTAGTCAGTGTATATGCAGTTACAATAAACAAACAAGAATTAAAAAGCTCACATAAAACAACTGACCATCAGTGTCCATCAGAGTCGTTCAGTCGTTGTTTGCGAACTCGCCCGCCTCCCAGCGCAAAGCCATCGCACTTTTACGTCGACCTCCAGAATACGACTCAGGAAACTAGATAAAAACATTAAAAGAAGACTTTACATGACGCTTTAGTTTAAATATTTCATTATTTATATTTCACTATTGTTTAAAAAACAATCGTTCTCTTTCCACAAGCACTCGGCGATTTGTGGATGAAAGGTGGACTTACTCGATGGTCACACGACAGGGCTGAGCGATCCATTCTGCAGGTTTTCATTGGAGATGAAGGAGACGACTTGCATTTGATCAGCCCGTCATCTGAAATGAAACAGAAAACAACAGCTCAACACTAACAGAACTGATTTCTCATTTCTGACAACACTCCAGAGCATTTCCTGTTCTGTAGCCTCAGCACAAAAGATTTCAACCCTCTAAAATCCACGTTAGTTGCTAAAGAAAACTTTAGTTTTTGCTTTAAATTAAAAGTCACAACTTGCAGTCTTTCCAGGAATTTAATAACTGTGAAGAACATTGAGTTAGAACTCTGATAACTGATGAGATCTTCAAAATGACAGAAATGATTGAGTTAAACAGAGTTAAACAGATATATAATGAGAATGTTCTGTATCTGTTGACTTTTTTGTTTACCTAAATTATTAAACGGTGAGCCGATCAAATGATTCGGAGACATCAGAAAATGATCTTTCGAGTAAACGCTGGCTCTTTGACGCTTGAGTTCCTCCTCTCGCTGTTTGACCATTTTAATCTCCTCATCTACAAGAGATATTGTGCTCCTGGAGCGCAGTTTAAAGAACGGGTTGTTGAGGAACATCTTCTCCTGAGTTTCCTCAGAGATGGAATTCAGGTTTAACTCAGACGTACTGCGCATGATGAGGTTTGGTGTTTCTAGAACAACAAGGTTTGGGGTATCTTCTGGTCTCCAGTCGGCAGATTTGGAGGACACCATCTTTCCATGGCGTGGGTTCGGAGGAGAAGGTTCTGGTTCGAGAATGATAATGCTGTTGGCTCCCAGCTCTTGCTTCTGTGAGCCCTTGCTTGGTGAGGAGGTAATGATGAAAGAAGGTGTGATGCTGCTTGGAGATTTGAGTATTCTTTCGTTGTCCTCCTGGTGTTCGAACATCTTTCTTTTCTCATCAACTTCCTGGCAAAGTTTTCCAGGGTTCAAGCTGAGAGACCTGGTTCTGATCTGTACACGGTCACTGGAGTATGAGTTTGACATTCCTTTCTCACGCCTCGAGTTCTCTTCTCGATCCATGTTCACATGGATCTCCTTCTCAATCAGGGTTTCTGGGTCGTCAAACGGTGATCTGTAGCTGGAGTCATCCAGCCCGGAATCTTCAGAGCAGGGACTGAACTGTGTGTGCGTGTAGTCCTCCACAAGCGCTAGACTTTCGAGGTCCCTTTTTGGCCTGTCAATGTTGCGAACCGGCGTGTACATAAAACTGTGACTGCCTTGGCAGCTCCCAGATCTCACTGTTGGCGTGCTTGGATGCTGCGTCAGGTTTTTCGTTTGCTCTTCGATCTCCAGCCACTGCTGACGAGCAACTTTGAAATCAACGTGCTCCGTACTCACGTTCTCGCTCTTCATTTCCTGAATGACACAATAATCTTTCGGCATCTTCTTGCTGAAATCAGATTTGACAGAATCAAATGAATTGCTCTTGTGGGTTGCTGAGACTCGCCCAAGCTCCTCATCATCTTCTGAAATCTTGGACAGTTCATGGAACAGCGTGGAAGCGTTGTAAGATATCTCCTGCGTCTGCAGCACTGGCTCAGTCTCTGGTTGTTCCAGCACTTCTTCAACAGGGATCTCCTTGGGCTCTTCACATTCCTTTGAATCTTCATCCATGTTCTGAACCTGAGGTTTTTGGATAAAGAGTTCCTGTGCACTCAGCGCAAGACTGTCAATATAGGAATCATCATCTTCCCTGTTGATGGAGGACGAGAAGATACACCTCCATCTCTCATCGGTTTCACTGTCAGAGGAAGCCGCAGCTATTTCAACCCGAAGACATTCATCTAATTCTTCTGGGTCATGACAAGACTCCGTGGAGACATCTGAGAGGACTTCCTCTGGAATGTAATGTTCCAGAATGGTTTCGTCTTGATCATCACATCCAAAGTCATCCAAGATGGGCTCTTGCGAGTCTGCATCCAAAGGTTCTAACATATCTCCATCGTCAACGTCTTCAGGTTGGGCTACAATGTTCTCTGATGGTTCCTGTCTCATTGTGTCTTGCCTCCTGTGTGAAACATCATTCTCGTACACGCTCCCAGCGCTGGGTGTGTCAGAGACCGAGGAGGTAACTGACTCATTGCGATAAAGTTCTTCTCGATGGTCCTCCAAGACGAGTGCCTCTTTCGGGTTCTGAACGTCCTCCAGCTCATCAGTCTCCACAGGGGGCAGATCAGCTAAAATGTCTGCCACTACTTTTGCACTAATGGCCTCTAGCTCATCATCCTCATAGCAAACCTGCTCGTCTTTGTTATCCGTGTCCTTGCCCTTAGGTGACTCCGCCTCCCGGATCTCCATTTCACAGTCAATGATGTGTTCTGTGCCGAAGTGTTCGCTCGTCTCCATGGTTACAGGCTCAGACAGGGACTCCAGTTCTGTATGTTCAGGATTCTGATGATAAGAACAACCAGTACAACTCTCCCCCAGTCTCTCCACCTCCTCAAACTCCGCAGTAGCTCCCTGCAAGCGTAAAAGACAAAGAGATTCAAACTGCAGTAGGAGAAACCTCATTTCCTAAAAAGCTAATTAGCACCCACTCAGTTGTGGTGTGGGGCTTATGTAATGCAAGATTTCTGAAAAAGTTTTTTGTGTTTAAGTGTTGACAGGCGCCCGTGTCGCACAACACCTCAAGAGAAACTACAGCTAGTTACAGGCGTTAGTTTTATCGAGTATAAAAACTCTTACCTCTGACAGATCTTCAAACCTGCGTGAAAAGCATGTTTTATTTGTACAGTACAAGCAGACTTGCTGTGAAACGTTTTTTTAAAAATGCAGGAATACTGCAGGAATGGACCGCAAGATTAGCCCAGTGTTTAAGAAACAAGAGAATGAGATTGTTTACTATTGCGGTGAATCCGGTTAGAAAAGTAGGTTACAGTCAGCAGACGGTGGGCAGAATTAAACCGTTTATT
This sequence comes from Botia almorhae, assembly GCA_036877575.1. Taxonomy (NCBI): domain Eukaryota; kingdom Metazoa; phylum Chordata; class Actinopteri; order Cypriniformes; family Botiidae; genus Botia; species Botia almorhae. The sequence goes on along the minus strand of JAZGTJ010000104.1, from coordinate 33,691 downwards.
ATATAAGACTGCAGAACTGTCTCTCTTCCTCAGACAGGGCAAACTTATAGTTAATAAGCAGGAGAGAGAGACAAAGCTTACACACCTTGGACCTTAAAATCCAGGTTCTATGACTGAGGCAAATGGTAGAGAGATAAATCACCCAAAAATGAATATCTTGATATTACTCTCATGTTTCAAACCCGCTTCAGTGGAACCCAAAAATGGAACAAAAAAAGCTTCAGTTCCCAGAAACTTTCATTGACTGAAAAGCACAATTCTTCAAAATCTCTTTAGGATTGCACAGAAGAAAATCATACTGGCTTGGAACGACGTGACGGTGAGTTAATAACAACAGGATTGTTATTCTAGTGTGAACTAACCCTTTATTGTCCTGATGGATTAATGTTGTTGCATACTTTAGCATACACATTTATAAGGACAAATTAGCATGAGTTAAAATATCACACGTTGCATTTGGTTTCTTGTTGAAGTGGCAGCACAGAACATGTTTGATCACAGCAGTGCTGTTTGTTTACTGATGAGTTGTTCTGATCTCATTCGCACCGACAGCCAAGTGGCAAATCGACGTGTCATCCAATCAAACTCTCTCTGACACCAGAATTCAGCTGCTATACAACTTTAAAAACACAAACCTGCTGTCCGGTATATCAAGAGCACAATGACAAATTTTTAAGGTGAACGCCCCCCATAACAGAAGACACGTGAGTTTCACTCGTGCAAAAACGATAAACCACGTGTGATTCCATGGGAATTTACATGAGTTACACAAGAAAATGCTCCAAAACCACATATTTCACATCTGATCGCGTGTTTTTGCACGTGAAATTCATGTGTCTTTTCTGTAAGGGACATCACGTACATTTCAGTAAAACATGGAGTCACAAAATTAGAGCTTCATTCAAAAATCACACATTACTTGGGCTCGAAACACTTTCACTGTCAACCAGTGTGTATATCCTGTGTAGTCTGTTTCCTATAATTACAACCGCTGCATGACAGCCTCTACAATCACTTAAAACTCCAGCGGCATGCTAATGGAGCCACAAAAAATGGTCAGAATTATGTGACATTATCATCCACTTTAGCGTCTGCCCATTTCACCCCAATCAATCAAGAGAAAAGCGCATAGTGCCTCATGAAAATGACAAGCGGTAAGTGTGGACTACCATGGCAACATAGCCCACCCTCCCACCTGCCTCTAGCTGTCAGAACAGCTCAGCTGGTGAGAGAACTTCAACATCACCCTCCCCATCTCAGCGTTTGTGTCAAGACAATTTGTGTTTCATTAATTATTCAGCGATAATAACGTTTGCATTGAAGGCAGACGAAGGTACCAGCGTGCCCCAGCACCTACCATGAGCTTCAGTATTAGCAGCCAGAAGGAAATCATCTTCACCTTGTCAGGAGACTCACTCTCTTCCCAGTGAAATCTACAGGCAGTCTGGGCTGGAGTAAGCGAGGTATCACCTCACTGAATGTATGGATGGGAAGTGAACATTTGTCTGACAAGAACGTTATTGGCAGAAATGCCACTGTGAGTCTAATGTTACTGATGTTGGTACCTCGGGGCATGTTCTGGTTACAAACACTCAACTCTGATTGGCTGACCCACTGTTAGCCCTCATGTTAACAACTGTGGTTTCGGACGGCTTGTCAATAAGGTCATGTCAGATTTTACATGAGACCTGATGGGTTTCTCAAATGGCTCCTTTCATCACAGGAAGTGATGTCATCGGTTCTGTAACTTTACTGGGGTGTGGAGCCATCTGCACAAACCTAATGCCAACACTTTTGATATCAAATATCTTTCAAAAATCTTCACATCATTCATGAATATAATAAAACGATGTAAAAGTAGAGCTGAAGATGAATTTCATTATCAATCATTTGTGCACCATTGAATGAAAAGAGCTTTTGAACTTCAGGGACGTTCTGTTCAGAAAGAAAAAAAAAACTGGTGAATTGGGAGGAGGGGCTTGCAGCAGCAGCTGGAGGGGGGCAGAGCGTGGGTGGTCATTCATAGCTGCAGCCAAACTCTGAACCCCTCCGAACGAGAGCCGTAATCTCCTGAGGTAAAAAACTGTGCGCAGAGACAACAGCGTAGACTCGCCACAAATCTCTCAAAAATCACATCGGAGACAATCATCAGCCCTAAACCATGAATGGAAAATAAATTAAAAAAGACAAATTAAAATGATAAAATGATAAATCACAGCACAACAAGCTACTGTATAAACACAAGCCATATAAGAGTAAAAACAAATGCATAATTAAACTGTAAAATTATTTTGAACAAAAAAACATTAATATTATCACTACTATAGTAATTTATAGTAAAATATATATATATCACACCATAAAAATAAAGTTGACAATATTTTGAAATGAAATGAGGACAAAACAGAATAATAAACTTATTATCATTATTCAACTGTTAGAGCACAGCGCTAGTCATGGGTTCGATTCCAAAGCCACACAAACTGTATACTGTACCTATAATGTATACTGAACATGTATACTGCATCTGTCTCACATTTACTCCAGACAACACACACACCGCACACGCACGGCACACACACATCGAACACACACAGAACACACACACGCACACACCGAACACACACCGAACACACACACACATGCACGCCTCCACTCACCCTCAAGGGCACTTCTTAATCACACCCACACACTCACATACAGTCACACACACGCCTCAGTTCAACACTCCAGATCTCGTATCTGTCTCTTTCTGATGTATCTGAGGTTTCTACGAGTGGTGTGGGATTAATTAAACTTCCACAGCTCCAGGGCTGAGTGCTCCTCAGGTTCCTCACAGTCATGACAAGATCTCCACGCTGAAGACTTTGGCTCATGCAGTATTACAGTACCAAGAGAATGTGGACCAATACAAAACCCAAACAGAGTTTTATTGAGTGAAATATTAGGATGCTTCCTATACATGTTACAAAAGCCAACTCACAAAAACGATGAAATATGAAAGCACAAACTTTTTTGTACATTTGTGATGTAAGAGTATGAAATATTAGCTAAAAATAAAGCAAGCATATTTTTCAGTGGGAACAGCAAAAAAAGATTAAATCTCAAAGCTCTCTCTCAGCAGCATGTTCACGCACTCAGCACAGACAGAAATTTCTCATCTTTAAAAAAGAAAGAGCAGAACAGTCTACTGACAGAAACCGTTTTACCTGCGCAGTCACATGCACCAAAATCACGTCAGCTTAGACCACGAAACATAACCAATGATACTGTTTACCCAAATATCTTGAAAACAAAATCTGTTACACCATCACAAGAGAAATACTAATACAGTATTTATATATATAAATAACAAGCCAGCACAAACCGCATGTAAATCCTAACCGAGTTCATTCAGCAGATAAAGTTTCACTACGAGAAACACTGAAACTTCATGGCAGGTGATCGTCTTACCTTGTGTTGTGACGGCAGCTGAGAGACTGTGTCTGAACCGAAGCTCAGCTTCTCTGTAACCACAGAGACTGTGACTTACTCTCAATGTGCCAGAAACAGCCAATAGCTGAGCAGCCTCAGACGCTCCGGCACACACACGGTCTCACAAGAAATGTCTTTAAGCTTTCTGTCAATCACGCATCTTTTCAAGGTTGTAGTTAATCGTTTCTCAACCTTTTCACAGAATCTCTCATAATAAATCAGTTTAATAACAGTCTCTTCAAAACTGGCCAGCTGTCGTGTGAAAGAGACAAAGTTTGAGCTGTTTAGATATCAGAAATATTCAAACAATACAGTTGTGGCTTGGCTATGTTTTGTCAGACACATTCTCATTTGATTTGTACCAACATACTGTACATACATTACAAAAAGTCATTTTCTTAAGCAGCACTTTTGTCTTTTTTTGATAAAACTGTATCAACTGTTTCTCTGATTTAAGGATAAAACTTACAAGTTTTGATAATGTTTAAACCAAGAAATAAACTAACAAGAACTAACTAAACAAGATCAATTTTCTTAAACAATTCTCATGCTCTAGAAAACTGTATCATTAGATGCTTTTGGCAAAAATACATTTCAGAAAATTATTCTTTTTTTTCACTGTGTAGTTAAAAAGAACAATACAAAGAAACGACATTTCAAAACTGTCAACTGACTAACATCCACATTCCAAAAATCATTATGTACAAATTCTGTGTTTGTCATAATCCGCTTTTATAGGATCAGTCACTCAGTCCTTTAAAATCCTCTTCATCATAAAATACACGATGCTGACTTTGAAAATCTTGCTCGGGGTTACGTGTACTTTTCTAGCCGAGACCGTTTCATTGGCAACACTGTGGAAGGGACAACAACAGCACTTCAGTTGAAACACCTCCGACCAATCAAAAGACAGATTCACCTGCAGTGTGTTGCCTACAGAACTCATTTACCATGCAATTAAACTCGAACACAATCCAAACGAGCACAGACACCAGAAATATGCCAAATGTGATGGAGTTTAGTGGAAATCTTATGTAACGCAGGCCAGGAGTTATTACATAACATTCTCTGGAGCAGATGTTATGAAATACCTCTCGAGCAGTCTTAAAAGCAGGCAGTGACAAAGTATTCATGTACAGCTGATGAAGGAGAGCGATGAAAGGAGCGACAGAAGCACTCTGAATCACACGCAGCTGTGAGAGCTGTGAGCTGTATTCATCATGAAACTAAAGAGCTTTGCATAAAACATATGGAATAATATTCCCTAAGATGTCTAACTGAAAGAAGGGTGGACATAATGTGACTTCTGTTCTTCATTTTAATACCTCGTCTCTATAATCTAAAATTATTGAGCAAATTGTTTTCTTTTGCTATAGCAACAGACTGAGCAAAAATGAGAAAGGAAAGCTGTTAAAATTTCAAAGTGGAGATTTATTGTTATTTTCAAACATTCAGTTAAAAGACTTTGAAGTAAATTCCGTTCATGCATGGCGTGCAAATGCATCATTCCGGGTTATTCGTTTAGTCGGAGTTATTTTTCCAGGTTTGGATGCTGCAAACATTCGACTGGTTCATGAGATATGACGGTCTGGACCACTAGGTGGAAGTAAAGCAGCAGAACTTTACTTGAGGAGCTTTCTGAGGATCAGAACTTTTACCTGAAGTTCTTCTGGCAGACCACAAGTTCCACAGCAAAGTTGATTTAGTAAAACTCACAGAATTCATCATTCATCGTTAGTTTGAAATTAGAAACCAAAGTGCGTTGTCACCCTTCGAAAGATACCTGTGGCACCTGTGTTCTCAAGTCCGTCCTCCAGAGCTGTGTGTCCTGATGCCTCCAGGTCTGATCTCAGAGCGGTACACTGTATTGTTGGGCTTAAAGATCTTGCTGCGGTAACCCAGTGGGTGGTAGGACAAATCTTCATCATCAACCTCATCTTCATCTCCAATAACTATCAGTTCAGCCTGGATGCCTTCATCTTCCTCGTCGGATTCAACATTCTGATAACCCATGAAGATCATAGTAACAGGTTCACCACACTCCACCTCAGGAGGAAGAGAACTCATGAAATTTAGACTCCAGTCTTCCTGTGGATTCAAAGGAGAACACCTGCCAAATCCCAGTCCAGAGTCTGCCGTCGGAGTTATCGGGAGCTCATGTTCCTCACACTCCAGTATGGGAGAAGATGATTGGCTGATGCTTTCATATTCACCACCAACACAGTTAGTGATTGATCCATTGTTGACCATCTGAGCTGTTTGATGGGTGCTTAAAAACTGGTTGTTTTTGAGAATGTCAGTTGGTGATTGGCTGCCATCAAGACATTGAGGTTCTTGATTGAAAGCCTGAAAAAGACTCTGGGTCTTGCTGAACATTTGAAGGCCATGATGGCTTACATAACCTCTCTCTGTTCTCTGTGGTGTGGAAGGTCTACTGTAAGGGCTTGAAAACACAGGTTCATGGTACTCCACATCTGCTGGGATTTTCTGTTCCGAGGCCTTCATCAGAAGTTCCTCCACCTCAAGAGAACTCATCTCATTCACATCACTCTGGGACTCACATCCATCAGCTGGCAGGGCGTAGACAGATTTCCTGCCGTCGTCGTAGACTTTGACACCTTGCTGTTGGTGATCATGAGGTGTGATGGTGGACGTGGAAAGAATGTGACTCTCGCCAGTGCGGAGATCTTTCTCCACGCTGATCTTCATGCTGTAAGTAGCTTGACAGGACAGAAGAGTATTAAACACGAGTTCACTTCACTTCAGATCCATCTAATACATATCATGTTCACGTATGGACTTTCAAGCCTCCTTGTCTGTCTCTCACCTCTTTTCTCCTCCTCATTAGCTTCAGGTTTTCCTGACATCAAGATTCTCCTCTTGTTTGTGGGAGTGTAGGATTTTGGCACGTCCGGTATAGTCGTGTAAATGTATTGGACTGGCTCTGAATAAAACAATGTTGAGATTTTATTCTATTAAGAATGAACACAAAAACAACTCTGTACAAATATATAAAAATATATATAAAACAATAAACATGCCATCAAGATTAACAATCAACGAGACGTGTTTTTACCTGAATGGATATTTGCGTTTACTTCCTGTGTGGAAATACAGTAGATTCGTGCGGTTCCAAAATCGGATTTGTTGACGGGACAAGAGGATATAAAACAAAGCCATGTTTCACACAACGACAGCTCCAGGAAATAACTCACATAACAAATCCACTCCACACAGCTCCAACAACAACCATCTGTTCATCTCGACACTGATTTAAAGCGAGGGACATCTTCACAGCACGTTTCATTGTAATGATCACCTCCGCTAACAACTTAAAGACTGATCCAATGAACAGATCCATCACCAGACGCCCCTCATGCTGTTTACAGAGATAAAGAGCTTGTTAAAGTGAATCCACGAGCGGTACCTTGATTATGTCCTCCGGGGTTTTCTCCACCTCCTTCAGCTGCTTCAGAAGAAGCTCCTCCTTAGCAGAAATCTCCAGCTCCTGTGTCTCCAAAGCCACGATCTCCATGTCTATTCTGCACGGACACACACAGAAACACACACTGTTCACACACACACACGATGCAGAGCTCACCATGTACACATTCAAATAAAACATTTGAATCAGATTAAAACTGGTTTAAATATCCATACAAGGAATCATCTCACTGGTATGAACACAAATTAATTTATCATTGGAACAATTCCTGGCCAAAAAAAGTCGCAGTTTCAATAAAATCACTTTAGGGTCTGTGAATGAGTCACTGATTAATAGGCATCAATTAGCTTAATTCTTTTAACCCTAATGGATTTAAAATGCAGCTCTTTATTTTTTAAACAACCATGTTGGAAGATCTTTCCATGTTTCAAAATGGGCAAATGTTCTTGTCCTGCATCAGGCAAAGAAAACAACTAAGGAGATTTGGGCCTCGACTCCACTGAAAATCTTTAGTTTTACTCTCCAATCATACAAGATCTCAGCTGAAACTCTGAATGGAAATAAACATTGTGACATTCCATAACGTTGTTGAAACAACATGACAAATGTGTGCTGTAATCAAAGCTAAATTGGTGCAACACAACACTACAGCGTACAAGCTTTTTATAGGCCAGGCAATGTACAGTACACATGATTTTTCATTATCTTAAAAACACATGTACTCAATCTCCAGTAGCCTCCCACATCTGAAATACAAACAAATCTGAGAAAACAAACTGCAGTACGAAACACATCTCACCACCATGTATAATGAACAAGTCGATGAGAAAGAAAAGTCATTTTCTGAGAGAAACAGTGTGATTACTTACATTCTGTTCAGGGTCATGATCTTCCTCGTAGAGAAGGTTCACAGGAGATCAGGTCTGTGATTGGGGGATTTCTGTGTGATTGCTTTCCTTGTTCTTAATCCACCCAGTTTAAACTGGGTCTGTCTACCAGGAATGAGCTTTTCCATGAGTCTAAATAATGCTGGAAAAGAATGCTTCAATTCCAGCTAAATGAAGCTCTTATGAGAAAGAGACTCTCAGATAGAGCAGCTTAAACTCTTGTTCTACCTGAAAACCATTTATCTGTCTTTGTTGTCGTTTCTTCACGGTAGTTCTATGTTCAGCTGGAGATTTGACCTTCTGAGTAAAGGTCAGCTTTTCCAGAATCCTGACAAGGTTTGTGTTATGTTACACCGTGAGTGATCTGTGCGTGTGTCTGTGAAACCCTTAACATGACACGCACACCTCATTGTAGATGCTGAAGAAGATCGATCCAATCACCTGCCTTTCACCACACAGACAGGAAGTGACACGTACCGCTCAATGTTGCTCTGCAGGAGTTTGGTCTGCTGCTGGTTGTCTTTAGTCTGAGCTCTGGCAGATTCTTGTTCCTCTTCACTCACTGTACTGAACCCATCCATCAGCCATTGTTCTCGCAGGGTTTTCTTCTGTTTGTGTAAACCAAACCAAGTACATTGGTAACCAAACAAAAGTGGCACTCATTGACTTTCATTGTATGGACACAAAATCACAAGATGTTTCTCAAATCATTTTGTTTTGTGTTCCACAGAAGAAATAATGACATGAGGGTGAGTAAATGATGGCAGAATGTTACATACGTTTATCTCATATTCCATATACTATAATAATGTAATCATCATTACTATTATATACTCTTACATTTCCACCCCCACTTCCTGTGTTAACAGGAAACACAAGCGGTGCTCATTAAGCTAATTAACGCAGCCAGAAACTTTTACCTTTAGATACTGAAGTTTTAACTTCTCTTCCTCTACGTTTCTTCTTTTCTTTTCGATCTCCTCTCGAATTCGCCTTTTATCCTGATGCAGAATAAAAAGGATTTGATTCTTAAAGTTTTAAAAAAGACACTAATACCTAATTGAGTTTCACCTTTGACCTCGTGTCGTTTTTTTGCTTAATGTCTTGTTATGAACACCAGCACACAAACTGGTGGGACCTGATATAGTCTTTAAAGAGGGAGGCTTTGCGCCATTATTTTTAACTCTCTTATAAACGATAACTTCACAGAAACGGCTTACGGTCTGTCTGTGGACAGAAATAACACCTGACAGATTCTTAACACCTGCTCTTTAATGGAGCCCATATACTGACACAACCAAGAACACTCTTCAGCAGACATGAATGGAATAAACTCTCTGCCAGTAATTATGTCTTCAAGGTCAGAAAAGTGTTAAAACTGCTCTGTTACTGGGCCTGGCGAGATTAAATTAAAGACTGGCTCTTTAATGAATGGTTTTACGTAAAAATCCACGATATCAAAGCCTGAACAAATGCCGCTATGAAACTCTCTCTGTTACATCAAGTCAAACAGAACAAGCATTCAGTCTGAAACTCACCGTTATAGCCTGCAGTCTCTCACGCAACAGAGTTTCTTCCTCCATTCTGATCCTGACACAAAAGAACAGAGAAAGTAAGAGAAACAGGCTGCCATCAGCGGCTGTCACGAGGAGTGAAGACGGGCTGGTAACAGGGCTGTGATTGGCACGCGTGAGCTGGCAGGAGAGAACTTGTGCAGGGGTGATTTGTGAGTGGGCGTCCGTGCTGGAGGGCGAGAAAGACGTGTTGGAAGGATACATGTGCGAGCAGAGGAAGGTTTACACAAGACCCTGCAGTGTGTGCGTGCCAGTGAAGTGGTGTCCATGTGCAGGCTGACTACAGCTGCCATAGCTGGCACGTCTCACCCTGACACATCAGCTCTCATCAATAAATAACAGATAAAGAGCTCGACACGACTGCACTGTTAAACAGAGAAACAGAAGAGGTTGTGGTGGAAGGAAGACACTCATAACAAACGTTTTGACCATTACGTGTCTGAAAAACGACACAAAATGACTCAATTTTTATATTCTCTGAAAGAGAAACACAAGCGCTGCTTGTTTGTGCAAAAATTACTGACATGATGATAATGTGTTTCAGGTGGTTGCTATGGAGATGCCGAGCTGTTTTAAGTGGTTGTTAGCGCTTTGCTATGCATGTACTATGACACGTGTGGTTGCTTCCGAGCTAACAAAGGTTGTAAGAACGTTTTCTTACAGGTTTTAGACGTTTTAGACAAGTTATAAGAATGTTACTCAAACGTATTTTAATTCTGTAAAGGTTTTAAAATGCTACACCAACAACTTAAGAATAATGTTTCTCATATGCATGATATGTAACGTTTAAGATGTGAAGTTAAGAACAGGTTTTTTTAGAAAACTTTGAGGGAACATTAGCTAACATTCTGAGAATGTTCTCTGTCAGCTGGGTTACTGGTCCAGGATATTCTTGTGTTTTCTGATGAACTGTTTACATTAAAAGAATTTCTGGTGCATGAAAACAATCGTTGAGCTGATTTATGAAAAGATGGAAAACATGTTCACTAAGCTTTCTGTAAATATGGGTTTTGTAAATCTCCCTCATGTCGCGTTGATCTCATGTACCCAGAATTTCATTCAAGGCCATTTTTCGAATGTTTGGACATGCGACAGAGCCAATGTTGTTGGGTTAAGAATAGCCCACAGCACGCTGACCTCATCTGTGCCTGTACAGAAATAATCACACAATCTTTCTGCTGTCACTGGTGGACGAGGCATTCAGGTAATGACATGCAGTTATGAAACACATGTATGAAGGAGCTCTTGTGTGATGTATGTGGAGGTCACGAACAGAACATGACAAATGAACGGCGTCAAAGATCTGTTAATGCAGATCCTGTATTGTCCTGTTAATACAGGAAGTAGAAGCAAAACATATCAAAAGATAATAAAGCCGACAGCCATAAACCAACATTTGGAACTTCCATCAGGTAAGATTGAGGGAGGAAGATTTTACTCAACATTTATTTGGTCAAATGTGTATACGCAGCAGTAAACAAGATCAGGCATTTATATTTTAGCTCTATATTGCCAAAAGACACAGATTGTTCATTTAAAATACGTTTCCTGAAAGTAAATTTTGTCAACATTTAGGCATACATTAGCATACATGATCTCAAAGCTAAAAAAAACCTAAAAGCTACAAAACAACTATTTGAATTTCTCTTTTAATCTTTAAGGCATCTGAAGACATTAGCCCCCCCAAAAAATCTCTTTAAATAAACATTAAACCTAAAAGTATTTATTTAATAATGATGTATGATGTGCCCGTTCACTGAACTGATTCACAAGCTGTGTGAGAGATAAAGACTGCAGACAGTGGAGAGGTCATCGCTAAAAACAGCTGTACTCACTGCTCTCACATGTCACTTATGTTTTATAAGATCACACTGTCCCTCTCTTAAAGACAAATGCTTCTGAAGACACATGCTGTCTCCTGGGGAACAGGCAGCACACCTGTGATTGGTCAGATGATGTTGATGTCTGCTCAGATTACACACACCGTACGGACACCCTGACGCTGACAAACAAATGACACATCTACAACTACACATGTTTCAGAGCTCGAGTCCATCTTATTTTACCTGCAGATTTTCAGAGGAACAACAAGATGACATTTCTTATGAGAGCAGAATCTGCAGTGATTCTGCAGTGACCCATCGGGTCTTTCATTGGCCACATGGCTCGCTAATTTGAGCCACAGCTTAAATCATTTTTGACACACAGAGAGATGCATTTGCCGATGTTAAAATAATGTTAAAATAACATGTGGGTGTGAAGTGGCAGAGCTTCCCCTCACGTCCTCTTTTCCTCTATTTAGCCGGAAAAAATAAACACCAGGAATAATTAGTGCAATTAGAGCCAGAAAATATGGTAATTAAAGCTTGACTGGCCGTACACATCATCACCTAATGCCCTAACCTGAGAGAAAAACCTTTTACCAGCAAAAAACTGCCATTAAACTATCCGCACATGAGTACATGCACTTATAAACTGCTTGCTTTCACTAACAATGTCATGCTATTCTGGAAATGTAAAATAGTAAAAAGTTTGAGAGTGAAAGGAAAACACACACACACACACACACACACACACACACACACATGAATGACTAAATGAAAGCCTTATCTCTGTATGCTTCATGATCCACAGGGATCTAGAGAACTGGAATTCTGATTCCTGAGTCCAGAATTCCTAAGCATTATCATTGCTCTCTGCTGAAGTCAGGATGGATTACAGGTCTGGCAGAGTTCAGTGGTGGAATTAAGATGACCAGTGTGGAAACAGACAGACAGAAGGTCATGTGAGTTAGCCCTGCCCACACTGCTTCTCACTGTCAGGCCTGAAGAGAGTTTAACAGCAGAAAACTATGACCATCTCACAGCTGGACTGTCAGCAGAGGCTGAATGTTGACTGAGTGATCACTAAACATTAAACACAACCTCTCCTGACGTCTAAAACCATCAGCTTTTAAAACAACCTGTCCTGTTATCTCCAAACAATTTAACCCTAACCCCCAACTAACCACCTAACCCTTACCCTGAACCTAACTTTACAGGGGTGTCAGAAAAAGTGAGGACCGGCAAATAGGCCATGTGTCCTCACTCTGATGGTCTAACTGCTCAGATAAGTGAACAAACACACACACACACACTTCTGCCAACATGACTGGCAGTCAGAATATCATGTACCTTACAAAAAGTGTGCCATGGCAGTACCATGATTTATTGATGTTACTTTAATAGTGTTCTCTTGACAAATGACCATTCCAGTGATCTGTGATTATTAGATGTGTTTGTAAAAATCATTTAAAGAGACGATTCTCACAAAGAGCAATTTCTAGCTGATTCGGTATAATTTTGGACACTACCATGACTTTATATTCAAAAACCAAACGAATGAATGAACAAACAATCAGTATATCTATCAAAACACCATCATGTTACCATGGTGACCACACAATCAATAAACCACATTACCCACAATACTTTTACATTGAAGTTCCATAATGACATAACTAAAGAATAGTTCTAATCCAGCTGTAATCAAAGCAAACAGTCTGTCAGCTCCAGACAGATCAGAGATCAGTGTTCACTCTGTACAACAGCTGCATGTAATACTGATCAAATGAGCTCATAAATAAACAGACTTCCTGCTTTGCTGGTTTCATGTCCTGCTTATCAATCTGTGGTTTATTTCATCTCACATAAACGCATACAAATCATAACTTCATACTTCATTTATTTATCCGATACTGTAAAGTACCAGATAAATAACAGTACACTGTCTCTCACCTTGTCAGTCAGACAAATCAGAATCAAGAATTCAGCTATTTGAATTCAACAGTTTTTATATATTCATCCTACAGCATGAAATATCCGATAACTTTTTCTTACAATAAACATATACTCAATTACATCACAATAATCTACGTGCATGCAGTGGATTCACATATGTGGGTGGAAGGATCTTCTTAGGGAGAATTACAGACCACCCCCTCCTTCTCTTGAGGTTCCCATGTATAACATTTCCAGCTATGAGTCTCACTGTTTCTCAGTGACATCACCTGAGAATAAGGGAGGGTGTCCCCGGCCAGGGTGATGCAGTCAGTGATGTCATAAGCCCCTGATGCTCTGACGGACAGCAGCAAACTGAGAGTTTGTTGATAAAGATCTCACAGCGTCTGGCTTACAGGAATTAAAAGCTCACTGACTCCGTGACTTCTTGATCTCTTTTAGACTGAGCAACACTAAAACGCACAATAACTCACCGTCTACAGGACAGTTATATCTGTAAAGGTCCAGTTAAACAAATATGACCAATGCGTGCGTGAAAGTGACAGACAGCAAAAGACATTTAGAAATGAAAAAGAAGCCAATATTGATCTACAATAAATAATACCAGAAGTACAAACAGAATACAACGAGAAATAAAGAGAAACTCACCAGTTATCGTGTGTCAATTAAAGATCTTCAGTTAGAAAGCGCCGACCGGAGTTCTGTGCTCATTCTAGCACGAGTACAGTGTGTGTGTGTGTGTGTGTGTGTGTGTGTGTGTGTGTCAGCAGGTTGAGGGTTGATTCTGTGTTACCAGGCTGTCCCTCTCTCTCTCACTCGCTATGTAACTCATCCCCCTTTCTTTCTAACGCTCTCACAGACTCTTTTCCTCTCTCTCTTCCTCTCTCTCTCTCTCTCTCTCTCTCTCCATTCTCAGTCTGTCAGAGCTGGGCTGCTCTACCATGTGTTAGCCCACGTCCAGCTGCCACACAATGTGCCCACACACATATCAGCTGTTGTTCCCCACAGACGAACATGTGCAGCCATCTTCGCTGACACACAGTTTGCTAAATTACTCTTCTACCAAATTAGTTTGAAAGCACAGAGGTAGAACTAAAAGTGTCCACGTACACACTGGTGTTTTATCTAGGTCTCTCTCTCTCTCTCTCTCTGTGTGTATGTGTTGTACTGTACTGCTTCCTGCTGAGATGCTCATATTTCATCTTATTGTCTCTCTGTATCTCTCACTGTGATGTTACAGGGATATGCAGAATTTCCCCTCAAGCCTGCTGTTTAAACCTGCAGAATCAAAACATAGTATTTTTAAAATATGAGGCCAATGGAGACAGTAGATTCATTAGTTTATGTGTCCTTTACTAAACATACCTTTTCTACTACAGACATAAATAATAAAAACAACAATACCCTAGCAATGCCCTAGCAACCATATAGAACACTGCAGCAATGCCCTAACAACCATCCAGAATACCCTAGCAATGACTTAGCAACCATATAGAACACTGCAGCAATGCCCTAACAACCATCCAGAATACCCTAGCAATGCCCTAACAACCATCCAGAATACCCTAGCAATGCCCTAGCAACCATCCAGAACAGCTCAGCAGACCTCAGCATTGCGACAGGGTGTGTTGATGAGGGAGGCACAGCTCTTTTGTGAAGGTTGCCTGTTTGCTCCTGGTAGTCCACTCTAATCCCAGTGCCAATTCACACTGTAATTAACATGATGACCACAGTGCTCATTCATTCCAGATTATTCTGCCCTGCGGCACTGATGCCTCGTCTCATTATGACCCTGATTAATCAAACCACACCATCCAGCTCATGTGTGTTTATTCCACAGCTGGAAGATAACATAAATAACCTGGATGTGCAAACAGTTATCTACTGCACCACTCACCCTGACAAAACAGATAAGGTAGTACCGCTGTACTTTAAAATATACTTCTGAGTGATTACCGTGACATACCAAGTTTAAAACCATGGTAACCATGGTACAGGATATTAATATTGATAAGTGTTTTTATAATGCGGCTAAATATTCAATGATGCACTAACACACACAAGGGACAGATTGCAGGGTGAGTGCAGCAATGTGGGACATCACCGCAGGCTGCGCCTCGTACAGCAGCCTCGCAGCCTCGCAGCCTGCCACGCCCCCGCTGGTCCCCTAATGAACGGAAACCCAGAACACTGTCCCAGAACACTCAGCCAAGCTGCCTACACACAGCCTGTCAAACAGGACAGAGAGAGGGGAGGAGCCAAGAGAGGAAAGAGAGGAGACCAGAGGAAAGAGAGCAGAGGAGAGAAGTGATAAGGCAACGAAAGGAGAGAGGAGGAGAGGAGCAAAGAAGAGAGGAAAAAGGAGACCAGAGGGGAGAGAAAGAGGAGATAAGAGAGTAGGGAGGAGCAGAGAAGAGAAGAGGAGACAGTATAGCAGAGGAGAGGACAGAACAGAGAAGAGGAGAGGAATGAGGCAGAAAACACTAAGTGTAAAATAATAAAAGTGTAGTGTACCTCCTTTTACCATCCCTTCATCTGAACACCTGTGTGAGACAAAACAGTCTTCTGAATCTGTCTGTCAGTTTTGTGTCACACACTGGGGAGATGATGAGGATTCAGCTCGACTCTCTGAATCTCTGATTGACTTCTTTGAAGCAGCGGTCGATGTCTGTTTGTTGTCTCAGCCAGCCAGCCCTGCAGGAGGACATCAGAGAGAGACAGAGATCAGAAAACTCTATTGTGAATCAGACAGACAGACAGATTTATACACAGTAGACAGATTTTCTTTTATTTCCCAATTTATTTCTTTTATTTCCCAATATAAGCGTTTGGTTTTTATTGCATGCATTATTTTTTACTACTGTGTATAAACTGTAATATATTTTCATACTGACATGCCTGTAGGAACTAAACTCATATATACTGTATATATATATATATATATATAAACAACCAGCTACACAATAACTCTTACTGGCCTAGATTAAGAAAGATCTGCCCACAGCAGCATCTAGAGTCTGTCTGCAAACGCTGGTATGTGAGACTGCAGTAAAATCCCTTATGAATGTGTGGGTGTGAGAGAGACGTTCAATTAAAACAAGAAGACAGAATCAACATATGTACAGTGAACTCTGCATGAAAGCCGACAAAATCAGCTCAATACAGAAACATGCCGTATAAATCAAACATGTAAATCTGTTTATATTATATTCCTGTTTATATTCTATTGCCCATGCTGACGTTGCCCAGGTAGGGTTGCTAAATAACTCGTCAGCCCTGTTTGTGCTATCCACATACACACAAGATCTTAAAACATGTTGACAAGTTTGTGCTGTTACTTCCTCAAGTGACTGAATTTATGGTTTTTGTCTGGCAGGAACCATATCATTAAAACGTAAAGTGAGCTCCTCTGACCTGGGCCAGAAAATAACCACCTAGCAACAGCATAGCAACCACACAAAAATAGCTAGCAACTGCGCTGAGACCCCAGTGAGAACCTATTAGCTTAGCAACGTCATGGCAATACGCTAGCAGCATCATAACGGCAGGTTTTGTACTTTTTTCACATTTTTGTGTTTAGAGAATATCTCTGCATTTCCAGATTCACAATGCACCTGTGTACAGACAGAGAGAGAGAAAAACACAGTGTTGACAAACATGTCTGACATTAAACAAGACACAGGAACATATGAATCACACGCGAACACTGAAACACGACCACATGATGGCACGTGTCCTAACAAAGCCAGACTGTAGAACGTTCAGGAGATTTTACAAAGACGAGACCCTACAGAGATTCTTCTGTCAGCCTCCTCCGTGCCACAGGTACCGTCTCTGTTGCCATGACAACTTGAAAACCCGCAGTGAGGCGGTCAGAACAGCACTGCCCTTTTACTTCGAAGTGCTTTCGCTTCTATCTTCCGGTTGTGAGCCATTTTCAGCCACAGCAAAACACAAGTTTTACTTCTTCATTAAGAAAACGGTGCCCATGCTGACGTTGCTCAGGTAGCGTTGCTAGGGTGTTCTGAGTGGTTTCTAGCATGTTGCTATGCAGGTTTTGTGGTGTTCTGGGTTTCTTAATGGCCTAAAGGAGTCCACCACCTAGAATCTCTCATTTCTGGACCTATATATGGCCCAAAGCTCCTCCATCAAATCCATTTCACAGGTTTGTCAGCCTAAGAAAACACAGACACCCACAGTGTATTCACAGATGTTCTCAGCCAGCATACACTGCACCGAGGATTAAACGACACAAAACTAGGGATTGTAAAATTCCCCAACCCTGCCAATGAGCAATAACACTTAAACACTGCTAATCATTTACCTAAACAGTTTTGTAAGATTAAATATGCTTGGTTAAATATATGTGTCCCAACAGGAAATGAATGTTTAATCTCCCACCTGTGATGGGTTAGCATCTTGGCTTTAATGATGCCAGTCTGTGTCTGTGGAGGGATTCTGGAGCTGAAGGCCGGCATTTCTGCTGATGTAATGGACGGATCAAAGGGTTGTGGAGGGAACTGAATCCCTGGCAGGGGTTCGAGAACATTCCTCCAGCCTGATATGAGGGGAGCGTTCCTCTCGTGTGAAGTCATCTGGACAGCGATGAGATGTTCACGGATGATCACAACAGAGTCTAGAAAGCAAGAGACCTCACTAATGACTATCATTAAATTATCATAGAAAATGCATCTTTTGTGTGGCATCAAATGTGGACTATTTCATTCTATTGCATTTATTGATCATTGATTTTCTGCATGCAAAGTTTGTGATATCAGTAAAACAAGAAAATAAACTAAAATAAGCAGGATTGCATTTACAGTTCGATATATAATGCTAATACAATGCTGAGCGCTCATACCTATGAATTAAAATAGTCCCTCATAAACTAATGTGTTGCTGTGAGGTAGCTGCAGTGAGATTCATCCGCCGGCAGATGGCAGGAAAACTTAAGTGATCTTAACCAGCCGCTGGACTCGAACAGAGACACGAGCAGAACTGATAATATTACAGTTTATATATTATATTATTATATATATACACTTGCCGGTCAATTTATAAGGTCGACCCCCTTTTGTTTCACAAAACAGTTTGTTAGCAGATTAACATCTTGTGATTATGTGGAAACTGAGTACAGTAAACACACTAATAATCTGCGCTTGATGATATGGCGCATTATACTGCTGAAATAACCAGAGGATGTGCACTGTGCACATAATACAGACAAATAAGTTTGACTTACTGAGGTTAAAAACTAAATTTAAGCACCTCCTGTCCTACAATTTTACTTTATTAGAAAGTAAAATGCTGTTACAATGGGCAGCCGATTTATAATCAAAGAGACTGAACAAGTTAAATAGCAAATGTTTATTCAAGCACTGATACGGCAGTTTTTCATTGTCACTTCTGTCAGACAGAAACATGTAAGATCAGAATCGTACTGCTGTATTCTGACAGCTGACCTTAAACAGAGCATCATAAAACATCTTATTCAGTGTCAGGTCACTGTACATACAGTAACATCACTAACAGCCTTGATCTGAACGGTTCATATTCAAACTGAATGTGACACCACTGTGTCCTTGAGTTACACAAAAGTTACACAAAATATTCCTAAAGGAACACAAACAAACACACACAGGGTTACCAGCATGCCTAATGTGTTTCGTCATCATTAACACACAATACCTGCTAATCTCTGACATCTTACATTCTATTATGATTTAAAATAAGATCATCTACAAAGATTGTCAACAAGTACTTGATATTCTGTATAAATAATCACACAGAGTTTAAAAAAATGCTTATGAAATATTAAACTACATGCGCTGGCTGACAGTTTGTGGTTCAGATTACAAGAATACAGACGTCTATAGAAATATTTCAGAAATGCTTCGAAACAGAAAATCTTCCCTTTCAAAACCCTTTGGCACATGAATGAACATGATAACTGTTTCCTCAATCGCCTCGTTTCTATTTCTGAAGAGTCACAGTGAGAGACATCTCATTGGTCCAAAACCACTCCTTATAAAACATCGCAAATGCTCTGATTGGCTATCACTGGGACCCACTGTGCCAATGTGGACAGCCAAATTACTTGGATTTTGCATCTGGATTGAACACGGTTTCTCTTCCATGGAAGAGAAATATTTATATTGCAGTTATTAAACGTGGAATGCGTGTCGTTTGCTACAGAGAATCATCTAAGCACTTACGGTCATTAGAAATTTCACAACATAGTTTTTAAGAGTGCACAGATATGTTTTTCTATTTATAAAGATCCAGCTTTCTCTAACTTGATTTTTAGCATAACATCCTCAAAATACGGCAGCACCATGTTTGAAAGATATTTACAGAGTACAAAAATAAGAGTTTCAGCTGGTTATTATTGTACCGTATGAAGAAGAGTACGGTTACTACTCAATGAAGACATATCAAAGTTATCTGAAATGTTAAATGCTTCCAGTATTTCAATTCAAACTTCTCATGGTCACAGTTTCAGCTTCACAGTGTATCAGAGGATAAAACCAGTTCTGTGTGATACATCGCCAAAATACAGTCACTACATTACCACAGAAGTAAACACAATCACAACACCTGTGCTATTCCTGGCAGTGTAGCTTTAAATTCAGTGAAACGTGTCATGCAAAACTTGTGACGTCATCAGAGAAAAATAGACAAAAGTGAATTAGTGGTTTACAGAAGATGCATGTTTTGCTATCAAAGACGGAGCACAACAGAATACAGCTCATGGTGTTTTAAAAGTTTGACTACTTTTAACCTGACAGAGTTTTAAAAATGATTAAAAACAGCCAAAGGAGATGAATATAAAACTTTTCTGTTATGTTTTTTGTGCAAAGCATGTAACAGGCATGTTGTACGCATGCTAATTAAAGTATAGCTGGCACGTTAGAAAGAAACCTCTATGTAAACTAGCCAGAGCGGTTGTGTGTTAAAAACAGCAAATGTGTCTATGAAACATTACAGCCAGCATCTTCTGCTGTTTGTCTGTTGTTGTAGAGGTAATGACTGACTACTGGTTTAATGACGGGGTGCTGGACGTTCCCTTGTAGAAAATGTTTCTGCTACTGTCTGGACTGTTTGCTCCCTCAGGGATCAGGATGCTGTTTTTTCTGCGCAGGCTGGAATCGCAACTTTCCGGGCCTGGTTCTGTCATTTCCAGGGGAGTGACGCGGATGGTGGAAATCATCTGGTTGGGATGGTGACCCCCTGCTGCCGTGGAGACTGTGGGGACGGTCGGCACGGCGACGGCTTTAGGTGTGTGACAGCCATTTCTCTTACGGTCTGTAGTGCCGTTTCCATCCCGACCAGACTCAGAACTCTCAGAGTCTCGATTCAAGTCATTAAGCTCTAATGACTGTCTACAGCTGCTCTGGGGCTTCCATGTCCAGGAGACACTTCCATCGGTGGAGTGAGCGTGCACCAGTGGACGACCGTTTTCCGGATGGGCTTCCACCCGAATAATGGCCCCCGGGCTGCCCTGAACCCCAGATTTTTCACCCAGGCTCTTGTAGCGCTGCAGTGGGGCTGTAGAGCTGGTGTGGCTATCGCTGTCCGAGCTGGGGAAACTTCCCTGAATCAGACTTTGCTGCTTAGACATGGCGATGACCTGCATGACACGCGGTTGGCCGTTAGAGTTAGTCCGAACCACCTGCACCTCGGCCTTCTCCGCCGCGTTCCTCTCCATGCTCTTCAGCCACTTGTCCCGAACGCTGCTGTTGCTCTTCGACAAGCCGCCCATGTTCTCCTGCATCTCGTCTGGGAAGTGCACCAGCGGTGAGGAACCAGACCGAGTCTGGACCGGCATTTGAGTACCTCCGGCAATTCCACTAAGGTTGCTGGGTATCGTCATACTTCCAGTGGGCAGTTTTAAGTAAGGACTTCCAGGTCTCTGGTGTTCACCATTCATACCCACAGCTGGCAGCTCAGAGTCGCAGCAGACCTCCATGATGTTGGGAGAGGACCGCCCCATCCCGCCATCCATGGCATGCAGGGAATGCATACGATTTTCATTCTTGCTCTTCCATTGCAACAGCAGCTGCTTGGATCGGCTGGAATCCACCGAGCTGGTGTGGAGGGTGGCGCTGCGGAGGGTGGTCTCGTCCAGGGTGGGCATGTGCACTCTGGGCAGGGTGTTGCTGAAGGCCACCATGTTCTCCTTGAGTGGAGGAACACGGGGGCTGATGACCTCCA
The DNA here is from genome assembly GCA_036877575.1 of Botia almorhae. Taxonomy (NCBI): domain Eukaryota; kingdom Metazoa; phylum Chordata; class Actinopteri; order Cypriniformes; family Botiidae; genus Botia; species Botia almorhae. The sequence continues at coordinate 12,318 of JAZGTJ010000104.1, read as the reverse complement.
CGCCTCTGTCAGATCTCTTGAGATTGCGGAGAGATTCAGACCGGTGGTGCTGAGTGTTGCGGTGCAGGATGCCCTTCAAGCATGTCGATGACAGCCCGTCGCTGCAGCTCGTGGCAGGAAGGTGGTGACCCTGCAGGCAGAGGTCAGCCGCAGTTCGGTGAGAATCCTGAATGTGAAGCTGAGCTGTCTGCTTCTCCTTGCTGGGCTGAAAATTCCCTACAGCAAACAGACCCTGGATAAATAAAGACAGGATTTCCACCTGTTAGTGGTATTTCAAAAAATCATCTTTCTTTGAAACCCAAAAATGAAAATCCTTTAATGACTGTATGATGACTTTCTTCTGTGGAACGCAAAAGAACATATTTTGAAAAATGTCTGAGTGGTTTTGTATCCATACAGTGGAAGTCAATGGGTGCCACTGTTGTTTATTTACATTTACAAGTAAATAATTTATTTACGTGTCATACAGGTTTGAAATGACATGATGGCGAGTAAATGATGGAAAAAAAATTCATTTTTGGGTGAACTTTCCCTATAAAATCTTCCTGGATCAACTGTTTTTAATCCTGGAACAATATCCCTCTTAACCAATCACATGACAGAGAGAATCTCCAGGCTTTCACCAGGTAAACAGCGATGGCTCCTCCAAGCAGGAAGCCCAGATAAACATCAACAGCGTGATTCTTGTGCTGAATGATGCGGGTCAGACCGCAGATGATGGCACACATGATGAAGGAGAAGACCAGCAGAGGCTTCAGCAGTTTGGAGGAGTCTGTCAGTGTGCTGTTGAAATACATCTGCAACAAAAAAAGACATGTGCTGTTTCAAAGCTTGAGTCACATCACAATCATACAATCACACAAGAAGATACAATCAGTACAAATCATGGATATGAAACTAGAACCAATGTTTGTAGCACCATAAATGTTTAAGAATATTTTGATATCTGACTGTTACCTACTGTAATGAGCGATGAATGATGTCATGTAATCAATAAAAACTGTGTTCTATTATTCATGTAATTGATAAACGATTTACATCAAACACGACCGATGCATCAATGTCGTACCATTACACACAGCATAACTCACAGTTTAATTGCTGATCCGTCAGCTTTGTGTGTTATTTGTGCACGTCAAAAGCTCAAAGCTATTTGTTTTAAATTGTTTTAGAATGTTTTCTTTGAACGTTTTCAATGTTATGGCTGAACACCATCAGATTTCTGTCCAAAAAAACAGTCACAGCAGGTGCCAGTGGTGTTATATTGTTCTGCTTGGACAAGCTCAACATCCACAGTTTACTGTGAAGAGTCCTCGTGCTTCTGTTACTCTGGATGATTTTTTCTCACAGAAAATGTGAAGTTCCATTTTTAAACCCAGTTTTTTCTCTAACAATGGATCGCAAATGTCAGAATAATGTTAAATAACCCACTCATTACTTACAGAGACGTACACGGCAGCAAATGACGCGAGCGCAGCGTGCTGCGAAGGGAAGGACTTCCTGGAGTGAAGAAAAGCAGTTTAAATCAAATTCGTCATCAATACTGCACGAGTCAGAAATACAGCAGATGCAAAATAAAACATTTCTCTCTCTTAGACACACATAAGAGACTCATGAGTAATAATTGTACAACAGCAGACACAAGCAATGATTCTAACAAGATTTAGCTAAATAACAATTCTTCATAAACCCCAACATGTATCATTTCACAGAGAAATACCAGCCTGTGTGTTTGGAACACAAGTTTTAACTAATCCACAGGTGAGATGTGAGCCGCACCTGCCGGCGTTTATGACCGCGGCGTCAGATCCTGAGCAGATGTCCTCCAGGATGAAGAAACTTTTATCACAGGAAGTGTTGAGGTGGGTGTAGTTTGGTTTGCAGACGGTCAGGAAGTAGGGGGCGGGGTAACCTGTCCACAGCTGGATGATGTCAGTAATTAAAGCTGTGGCGCATAATCCAAACACATGAACCCCTGACAAAAGTAAACTCAGAATCCATCACATGCATCACAGGCTGAGTAAACTTTCATTTTTTGGATGATGATTTTCCATTAAACTGAGGGTTATTAATTACATTTAAATGTATTACACAGATTTGCCCCACAATCAGCATGAGAAATTGTTCCAAAACAGAAGAATATCTGTGACCTGAAATGTGACTCACCCACAAACCTGACACCTCGCCGGACGAATGAGTTGAAGTTGCAGCCGGCCGCATTGATGTCAGCTTCAGCACCGGCCCTGCCCTGCACCCGGGACAGACAGCAGAACAGAATCCCCTCTCCAATAATGATCTGAGAAGTGATGTCAGAAGTGAGTGAGAAGACCAGATGTCCCACATGATGATCTCTCACTGCACTCATCAGTGTTAAACTGCACTTAACTGAAAACTTGAGTTTTCTCAGTCATAATCAAATGCTTTCATTGTCTCCATACAGACACAACAGCCTACAAACATCAGTTCAATATCGCATCATCATCAGGAGTTTAAAACCCAGTGGCATGGTGGGATTGATGTCAGCTCTGGTCTGGTGGTAGATGCTAAAGATATGATACAAACACTGGCAGGATTACGTTCCTCGCCATGACCTGAATCAGATCCCAGAAAGCTTGCAGATCTCACCACACCGTCCCATCTGACCAGCTCAGACCCTCAGACACAAATACTGGCACGACAGCTGGTGAAACTGCAGGAGTTACTCGGTGCCCGCGGTCACTTCCTGCCTGATGCTAAATCTGATCCATGTAGGTAAACAGATTGTAGACCAAAAAAAACTCAAGAACAGCGTGAGTCAACAATACAGATTGTTTTGTTTTTACCCATTTTTTGACGCATGCCTTGCTGTGCATGTTTAATGCCGCTGAACCAGGATAAGATGCAAGTGTGGTCCGAGCTCTTTACGGCTGCAGTTCAAACTGAATTATTTAATTGGCTGAAACAGTTAGCGTGTCGCCCACGTGCTGCACCTCTCTCAAACACAGTTAAAAAGAATGAGATCTCGTTGAAGCTGCAATACGTAACTTGTGTGTTTTTTAAATGAAGTTTATAATAATGATATTTAACTTATATTGTGGGGTTGGATTTCCTGGGAAATCTGTTTGACTTCTGATTACATCACGTGTAAATAGAAAGAAGATCCAGCTACTATATCACATGTGCGGGTTCTGTAGATGGTGCAGCGTTTGTAAGTTTGTAAGTTCTAGATTGCTGCTTTAGTTGCTTCCTTTAGACAGCACTAAATTCATGCACTTTTTAGAAATTAAGAAACAAACATCTGAGGCTACACTTCAATGAAACGCAACAGAAAAGTCACACTAACAACGCTAATCATAACTAAGCCAGGTCATATTTTTGGTTGTTTGCTTTTAATTTCTGACAGTATGATACATAAACAGATTGTTCTGGCGGTGGAATATTAAGATAATAAATTGCCCATTTTATGAAATGTAAAACAAAAACTGTGAAAACAGAATTAATCGCCGTTTATGACCTTAAGAGACATAATTTTCCAAGTGTGAAAATGAGTATATGTTTATTTCCTCACTTTATAAAAAAAACTACAACATAAATATCATCTAAAAATAGTTACAGAAAAAAAAACTCATTACCGCCAACAGCCCATTAGTGTCGAGGAAAACCATTTAGCCATCTTGTCAGTTCTAAGATAACCTCATAGTTTGCCGCAGGAACTCAGCATGAACCAAAGTGTGAAATAATTCAGAGTTTCCGCATGACTGATCCTCCAGCTTCACAACCCCCAAACTACCGTAAATCAAAGGTAAAACTTGCCGTAATACCGCACACACCTGCTCCAGGCTTACAGTTAACCCAGCTGTACCTTACCAGGTACAAGAAGAGAGGAATAAATTCAGTGTGTCATTAAAGCACCTCAGAGGGCCGGCAGGTGTTCCGGCAGTGATGTTCCCAGGCGTTCACGGAGCAGAGCGAGAAACTCACAAGATATTCCTGCACAAACCACCTCAGACACATTACTCAGCCTGAGGTAGAGAAGAACAGGCCAGCTGCTTTGTGTCAGCTGTGAAAATGAAGCGAAATGTAACAAATATGTACATGTAGTTGATGTTGTTGGTCCTGGAAAAACTTTCCATCAACCAATAAGACTTTTTGTTTGAGAAACACACATACTTACGATCTTTTTTGAAAAACTACAATAGTAGAAAGTTTTCTGTGAGGATTAGGTTTACAGTGTTAGTGTAAGTGGGCAGAATATACAGTTTAAAAAACATTATGTCTATGGAATGTCTTCATTAATCATGATAATCCAACGTGTGTGTGTGTGTGTGTGTGTGTGTGTGTGTGTGTGTGTGTGACTGACCATAAGAGCAGGTGCTGCGAAGGTGAGGCTGAGGAGCATCAGGGAGGAAATGACCTCATGAGTGGGTTCAATATAAGGCAGACTCAAACTGCGGTCCTGACAGCTGAAACCCCAGCGCACCGGTCTGAAAACATCCGTCCACTCCAAGAAATACACACTGACCACAGATGAGATCAGGAGAGGAAGCTGTTGAAGAAAACATATCAACATGACTTGTCCATGTGGAGATGCGTGTAAGACGTAATGTACAGTCGGATGGTCATCATATCACAAAATAAACTCAGACAATAAACCCAGAATAAGCACAAAAATGTGCTTAATAAATCAATACCCAATAAGTAAAAAATAGCCACATAATAGTAAATTAATTCTTGGGTAAACAAATGAACTTGCTGCAATGCATTCTGGGATTGTCTTGTTTCAGCCTATGCATCAGGGGGTGCACCTGTGATGCCTAGAAAGCAGAAAGCATAAATCGATAAGTCCAGCCATTGTGCCGAGTTCAAAATAAACCTACAGCATCTGTTCAAAACCTCTCTAAAACTCCTGACTGAAAATCTGACCTTCAGTTCTGGGTATCTGACGAACCATATACCCAACCAGAGTAAAAGAAAAGCAATCAGAGGAACTAATAAATAAATGAACGGATGAAAGTGTTCCTGCATGTTGTGTGTGCAGATCTTTCTCTTGAACATCAGACCACACGTGTCTGTGTGTGCGTGTGCAGAAACGTCACACTGACCTACATATATTTCACAACACATAAAGCATAAAGACTGAAGGTAAAGCCAAACATCTCAATCACTTTCCTCCAGATCAGATCACATGCAGAAATCCTCAGAACATCTGAGATGCTCCTCACTGTAGTGAGCAATAATGTCTGTGTACGAAGACCTCAGATCTTCCTGTTCGTCAACAGGAAGCTTTCCTGTAACTCAGTGGTTAGAGCATGGCGTTAACAACGCCAAGGTCATGGGTTCGATCCCAGGGATTGCACATACTCAATGTATAGTGATCAATGTGTAGTATAATGCAATGTAAGTCGTTTTGGATAAAAGCGTCTGCCAAATGCGTAAATGTCAAAATGATAAAGCAATCATCTCTTATTTAATTATAACAAACCTCCAGCTTTGATTTCTATATAATGCAAATAACCGCGACTCTGTCAAAAGTAACTTTGGTGTGCAAACAACAGTTTATAAAAAAGGACACTTTTATGAAACACAACATTTCTTTAATATATCATTTGTTTTCTATTAGCAGCGATGAAAATACACTGAGAGCAAATGGACAAATGGAATTTCAGCGGAAAGACAGTGTTGATACTTTACAACATGACTGGAACTCCATGAACTGTCTGTAGATATGAAAGTGCAGTTTCATTTTAGGTTTATTCAATGGAAATCCTGTTAAATGTATGCAACATTCCAGCATTTTAATGTTGCATGCATTGATCCAGTTACGATGTCACGAGCGTTATAACTGAACTGCAAGTGTGCAACTGCATGTGTGCAAATGCAAGCATGCGTCTTCTTACCTCCACAAAATAAAAACATGGCAGCAACGTCAGGCTTTCTTTGATCATCTTCTCTTTAAGCCTTTCTCTTTCTTTCCTGTCGTTTAATTCTTATAATAACCTGTTGGGTCGTAAACGTCCACCGTGGTCCTGCAAACCAGACGTCTAGATCATCCGCTTCATACTCCACAAGAAACGCACGCATACATGCATGCATACGGTATCGTACTGCATGCACAGAGTGTAAACCTTGAAAATGATTGGTAAGCTGGGAGCTATTTGTGTCGCATCTTAATATGTTTGCTTTGAAATAAAAAGACAAAAAATAATGCCGGCAAGATGACATTAGGTTGTTTTATTATTTATTATAGAAACGGGCTTGTGTAGTGACGCGCATGCGCCCACGTCGCAGATTCCTCCAGTCACTCGTGTCGGTCAGATGCTGTAATTAATTTAAAGAGGCGAATGTTATTTCCTAAATGGGATTCAAGACTGAAGATATATATTGTCATCTGTAGTAAATTCCTATTTTGTCCTTTCCTTTCAGAAACGTCAGGGTCGAAGGGCACTGTTACCTAGACAATACACATAAACGTACACAAAAATGACAGACCAGGAAGAGAAATAAGAATAAGAAATAAAGAGATCTTTAAAGAGTCTTTCACTGAGAAGTTCTTTGGGGAACCAAAAACTATTCTTCTGTGGCATCGTAGAACCCTTTTAGAACCTTTACGATGCGCATGCGCGGAGCAGTGACAGCGCCACAGCGTGAGGCATTATTAACTGCTGGGTTAACTAGCTTGTAGACAAAACCAATCTTACGAAAAGTAGTTTATTATACCTAAGAGAAGACACATCACTATTGCATGCGATCGGCGGCTCCTTTCTGTACCCTTATGCCAATAATTGAACTGGCAAAGGTAGGACTCATTGCGTCACATCATACACACGCAACGCAAACCTGGTGCGTTCATATTTCCGTCTGTAGCTACACAGAGAATACAGCAGCGCAGCGGCTCATGTCAACGATGGACATGGGCAGGATGTATCTCATTTAAATATGCATTAAAGTAAACATATTAGATTAATGCACATTTAATATGCATTAAATATGCATTATAAAAATATCTACTGCATAACAACAGTATAATACTGGCAGCATATGTTTTATGCATTAGTTTAACTCTTAGTTTAATTATCAAAATAATTTAAGCTATTTTAATTTTTTAGACGTGAGTAAACTACATTTTTAAGTAATTATGAACCATATTAATTTATGCAGAAACTAACTGCACTCAAAAGTCATGTTTTGGTTTCTGGTGCTTGACAACATTTTCCCCTTCAAGAAATGATGCTTGCAGAAAAGTACAGAAAAGTATTTCTGTAAGTTCAATGCAACTCAATTAAACGCGCCGAAGAAGAAGAGCTGGCGTAAACCTCAAAAGATGATTAGTCGCGCCACCTGGTGATTCCTGCTGGTACTGCATTTACATCTCCAACTTGCGTCTTCTTTAGGCATCTAAAACAAGGCGGAAATGACTGATCTCAGAACACACAAAGAACCTTACAAATATCTCACTGTGGAGGTAAGATGCCAAATATAGGTTAAATACATTAATCAGCATAACAATCATAAGAATGTTTTTATATCTTGTTTCTGAAGGCACGCAGCATGTTGTGACAGGCTCTGTGTGAACTGACAGAAGCTTCTTACATAACTAGTCCTCCGAGACTTTTAGTTAATAAAGCTCATGTTGTCCTTGAACCAGAGACGCTGGAGCCAAACGTTCTTTGGCTTTAATATTAAAATAAATCAAAGAAAGCACATGGAGAGGGTTAAACGGATGTGTTTTACAGATATTGATGATGAGCTGAAAGGAATGAAAGCTTTTTAGTCAAATTATTACCACAGAGAAGCTCTTTCATAATATCTCACTTTACCTCATCGGAAAGAGGAGCATCATGCAGCAGATCAAGATGTGAAATGAACTTCCTTATCCTGTCCCAGCATTCCACACCTTCAGTACAACCAGACAGTGAGAGGGGGGATTATAAAGCTCATAGGTTGATGTTGTGAAGGGTCACATTACTCTGATATGGTGCTTTTGACCAGAATTCTTGTCTAAAGGCTTTTCAATCCAACCTCAAATTATCAAGAAACGCACTTTGACACTGCAAAATGAAAAGCACACATGATGGGCTTTGATTGGTGGAAACACACATATGATGGGTTTTGATTGGTGGACAGAACCAAAATGGGTTTTGTGGTTAGTTGTCAAGGTGTTTTGGCACGTTGCTGTTTGGTTGCTAAACTTATGTTGAGTGGCTGTTAGTTACCTACAGGCCCAACTCAGACAAGCTTTCTCTATAGTCTGCTGTCCAATAAGACATGGCTCATGCCCTTTAAAAGTGTGTTTTTCCTGTTTTATTGCCCATGCAGCTATAGCATCATCTCTGATTCCTTAGAAAACAACACACTTCTGAATATCTCTATGAGCAGTGATAATTCTGCTGCAATGATAATTGCCACTAATGTATGTAAGTGCTGTGCAGTATAGTATGGTATGATTGATATGAGTTACGACTCTGTACTGTACATCAGTAAATCTGTGGCACGCGTGGGCAGAGGGACGCATCTAATGTTCTGCTGCAGTTGTGTGTGTGTGGGCCGGCTGAATATTCACTGTGGTCCTGGTGCCTTCACAGAGGTCTAAATCATGCTTTTACCGCCCGGAGTTATAGCCCCACTCATCTCAGACCTAATGGAGCAAAAACCTATCCGAGCACAATCATTTACTGACGGATTGCCAAATAATACAGTGTATTAGACCATCAGAAGCTCTGCTGGAGCCAATCATGTGCCTCTTTATGTTTTCTGCATTAATGTCAAAAGTCATATATACACCTGCATGTATATGTAAAGACTACTGTACAGTCACTGAATACATTAATGTCAAAAGTCATATATACACCTGCATGTATATGTAAAGACTACTGTACAGTCACTGAATACATTATATAGTTATTCGTTTATTTAAACGATTTATTTATAACCTGTTGTGCATGACAGCTTGTAAAAAAATTCCGTTTTAGGCTTTTCCTGAATTTTCCATATCGTAAACGACGAGGAGGAAAAGTGGGAGTATTAAGAGCAGCAGGTCTAACCATACACAAAGTGAGGGCCTGGCCATTGAGGAGCTCCACTGTTATATAAACATACATACATAAAAAAGGAAGAAGCACATTATGTCTATCTGTCAAAGGCACTGTAGCGTTGCACACTGCAGCCAGTCAACCCTCAATTTCTTTACAAACTCTTTTATCTTAATTCTCACCGATTCATCTATATTTAGACTAACAGACGTTTAAGGTGGCAGAGGTTTGCAAACGAGCTTGTGTACGCACACACAAGTTTGTCAGCGGCACCCTAAGAAGCTGATGTCATGCGTGGAGTGCTGCATTTATTTTGTGTTAAGCCTTCCCCAATGCAGCACTGTTTACTGCTGTTCGAGGGGATCAGAGTTATGAGGGACTGTGCTGAATTAGCTTTTGTTGTTAGCCTGTAATGTAATGCTTGGTCAGCCCTCCCGGCGGGCCCCGTTCTCATTATTCTGAAGGGCCGGGACTGGCATAGGGCCTCAGGAATGAAATGACACAGCAATCAGTGCAAATATTTGCAAGTGTTCTGAAATGCTTTGTGGAGATCTGTCCAAGGATAAAGGATCATAGAGCGCTTCGGATTGAAATATCAATTCCGAGATGGATGCGTTCTCAACAAAAGTTCTGGTTTGTTTTCGCTACAAGCAAAATGTAAATTTTCTGCATAATTGCATTTTGGTGATGCATGAACAGGCTTCTGTTTGAGGTGATGATATTCTGAGTAACATTCATAAAAAGGAGTTAATGGTTCAAGGAAGGCTGTTGGCAGCGAGAGAGAGAGAGAGAGAGAGAGAGAGAAAGAGCGAAGAGTGCCATGCTCGGCCTCTGGCTCTTCTCTTATTTCCTGAATGATCTCCATAAATATTGAGTTTAATGCTTCATTACTCTTCTGCTTTTTATATGGAAAAGTGGGTGATTAAAATGTGCTGTGAAATATCGGTCTTAAAGCCATTTAAAGAATCATGAGGTGGATAAATAAGTGATAGGACAGATTCTCATCCAACAGGCCCAAACTGTTAGAGGCAGAGAGAGGGTCTGTATTGATTATTCATGCCTGAAACAGTCAGTATTCTGCTTGGCTATATCCTTCTGGAACATTCAGTAGAGTCCTAAGAAAGCAGGTCAAATCTACTCAGTGACAGAGCTGTAGGATGTGCTAGGCAAGTGTTTGTGAATGTTACTTGGTCAGATTTGAACAAGATTTGTGCACAACCCAATGCTACTACAGTATGCTAGCATGTCGTGGGTGGTTGCCAGGGTGTTGCTATGGGATTGCTAAGGTGCCCTTGAATAAAAGTAACTGTATTTAAAGGGTGTATTCTCTTCAACGTCTAATCTTTCAACGACTGAACGAGCGGCTTTATTACATTGTTATGATCTCAGGCTTTTTATTTGCTGTTTGAAGGACGCTGTAAGGTTACCTTACATAAATAAATTAAAACGAAATTAAGAATGTGTTCAAATTATTCACTTGGATTCTCTTGAGTATTAGATCATCATCTGATGATAATTTTAATGTGAGATGAATCAGTTGAGCTGTGCTTGTAGCATTGAACAGATTTTCATGTATTATTAATTAAAATGATAGTGAACTAGACGAGTCTGGATGAGTTTGAGCTGTTTTGTAATTATCTTTTAGTCATTCATCAGTGATCAGTTCTGTCTACATACAACCAGCTGACCTTCTTTCCTTGTCTGTGCAAATCAATGACTAAATAATGTCTGATGTTTTAGACAGACTATACAGTCAGAACACACTGCTGTTTCACATACAAAGAAAATGACACAGAGATGTATGGTGATTGGAGGAGAAAGAGCAGCGTTTTTTGTGCTCCACAAGGTTTTGAAAAGATGTGACACAATTTTCATATTAAAATACACTGTAAAGCCTCACAGTAAAAAAACTCATACCAGATCTTTTAATTATTTCCTAAAGTGGAAATTCAAATCATTTACCTTCATTTTGCTGTAGAATTGAGAGCCCAGAAGTGCCTTTATTTACGAATTATCGAATCATGGTATTTATTTCAGCCTTTATTTTTTAGCTAAAAACAGCTCAGAGTCCCTTCAGAACTTCTTTGAGGATGTTGAAGTCAGGGCATGAATATCTTATGTAACGGTGCAGAAGGAAAGCCCTCGAGGTACTTTGAAATTCTTTCTGTTGTTAAGCTTTCTAATAAGCGTTGTTAATTCAAAAGATGATAATGTGCACACGCCAGCATCCGCTTTTAAAGGATATTTGCGTATTGTTTAGTTCATTAATGTATTTTATTTTTTTCAATATCATTTCCTTTTCATAATTTACATTTATGCATTTGGCAGACGCTTTTATCCAAAGTGACTTACGCTGCATTTAAGCTATGTGTTTTATCAGCCCTGCCCGTTGAGCTACAGGAAAACTGACAAATTTACAAATCTGATAAATGTGTTGAAGAAACTTTACTGTCATATATATAAGAATCTGGATTTGTACACTATGTCTGGAGGGACTTTGGTAGATCAGTGTAGGCTATTTGGCTCATTGGGGAGTAGAAGTATAGAATAAGCTTTTCATAATGGTGGTGTATCGCACACATAACAGCTCAGAATCCACTCCGTCATTCCTCAACATCTGCCATCCTTCCCCTCTGTTGCACACAGACTGAAATATATTCTTACTGTCACACTCATGTAAATAACAGCTGTTCAATTACCACAGTTAGTTCTCCTGGAGGTTTCAGCAGATGCACGGCTCTGTCGCGTCACCCTGTCACACATATGCTAACGCTGTAAGTGATTCTCCGCTAGGTTAATACGAACATCTGTCTCCATCAGGGACGCTGTATAAATATCTCACTTGAGTTTCATGAATGTTTTTGGGGAAGATAAAGAACAAACTCCCAGAAGACTTTCTCACAGCTGTCTGGTAGTTTATTAAATGAGGTGGTTTATTAAAGATGAAATTCAAGCACCGGAAAAGGTCACGTGTGAAAGCTTGTAGTCAATACTGTGTGAATTAAACGGTGTGTGAATTACAGCTGTAATCTGTGACGTTTGCTTCTCTGTCGCCATCTCTGGTTGAAACATAAAATTGCAGGTGACTTTATGTACTTTTCATGACATGTATTGAAGTCAAATGAAGCCGATGTCACATTTCCTGGAAAATTGGACCAGCAGCTGGGGGAGACTAATTTGTTATTAGTAGTTAACCTCAATTATTCTAAATTGCCCATTATTTTAATTGGCAGAACAAGAGTAATAGTTTTTTTGACAGAGGCAGTTTAAGCGGTAAAGCCTCTCTCTCTCTCTCTCTCTCTCTCTCTCT
>JAZGTJ010000103.1:118586-242111 GCA_036877575.1 Botia almorhae | reverse complement strand
CCATAACACATCTGTATATTTGTACATCTGTATATTTATTCATACCTGTATATTTGCACACCTGTATATCTGCCAATATGTATACTGGAACATCTTTATTTAGACACACCTGTATATTTAGATATCCTCATAGAATATCTATCTGCCCTTGATTTTATTAATTGTAAATAATACATTCTGTATATTGCACTTCTGCTATTTGCACTTCTGATTAGATGCTAAACTGCATTTCGTTACCCTGTATTCATACATGTGTAATGACAATAAAGTTGAATCTAATCTAATCTAATCTAATCTAATCTAATCTAATGCACACCGTTTTTCATATGATTCATAACATAAATTATGCCTTTTAATTTATTTTTAATTTTTAATTTGTAGCACATCATGAAATACACTGTTGTTTACAAATTCAAACCGCTTTCATAGCCTATTCAAATTTGATTAACGTCTGAGTAAAATCTGATTCTTTGGAACGCAATTAGATCTGATCAGATCAGAACTGTCTGAACTGTCAGATCAGATTTAGGTAGGTTTGTCTATTATTCAAGATGCATGTGAAGTACACGATATATAGTCTGCTTTTGTGTGAATACAATCATTTTCGCTCACTCTGTTTTCATAAAGTGAAGTATGTTACATTCACTCTGTATTGAGAAGTGATTGAGAGTCAGTAGTTTTTGACACAATATACTCATGAATGCATACAATGCGCCTGTGGCTCATGTTCTCTCATGCATCTCATGCGCCGCAGTGAGTTGTCATGATAGACATGAGCAGAGGCAAAACTACAGTTTTCTGTCCGTTCTTTTCACATAGACAGCTGTTACATCAGAAGGTCTTTTAGCACTGTGCAGATGCTAACATTATCGCTATAGCAACTGATGTAGATATTCTGAACACAGATTGAAAAAACAGATTTGTATACAGTGTGAATAAAGCCATAAGGACTTGGGAATCGTTATGCAATGCCCTTACAACCACATAGTAACACATTGAAAACTAACCAGAAGACCTTAGCAAATGCCTTGACAACCACCCCCCAACACCCTAGCATTGTGGCAGGGAATTAAGAACAGGCAAGAACCAGTTCCATGTATCACTTTTGATGCATTGTATGTCATATGGCCAACTGGAGGATTCTGTTTGTCATCACATTCAATACGAGGCTTCCGCAGGTAAAGTGTCTTTTCCCAAGGAAATCATTAATCGATTGGTTTCTGAGACACCATCCCGTGAGGAAACGCTTTTATCTGTTTAATGAATCTAAACCTCACATTCCAGTCTAATCTGTCTATTCTGTCTGAGCTTATTGTGATCTAGCTTCTCTCCCCTGATATTTTTTAGGTGGTGAATCCAAAGAAGAAGATAAAGAAGAAGAAATATGTAAATTCAGGCACGGTGAGTGATGGCTTCTAAACAAGTTTTACAATTGCAAGCATGCAGCCGCACGTGCATCAGAGCGTGCGCTCGCATGCGCGTGTGCATACAGAACCACTGTAATTAAAGGTTTCCTGTGTTTAATTATGTGATGGGAAAAGCAAAGACATGCACAGTGGCTTTCAACTGCCTTCCCGCATTAATAACTAACTCCTCTTATACCCCTGCTAATTACAACACATGCTAAAAACACAAGAGAAAGCTTTGCTTCATGGCCGTACAGAGACACTGTTTTTGCATTGACGGGTCCTTATGAAACGTCGCGTTTAAGCGCTTGTGCGCGTGGCTCATTGTGATCAACAAATAGTGGAGCTTGACGTTTAAACAGGGAAAATAGGCCAACCAAGACTCAAACATTAAACCAAATGTAACGCTTCTGTGAACATTCCCATAGTCCTTTGCTTCTCTGCTTTTTCTGCCGAGAAACAAGCCCTGATGTCTGTAGAGTTTCAGAGATCTCAACAGTCTCACCCAGTGCTCAGATTTGTTCATACACCAAAGTCAGCTTTCAAAAGTCTTTTTAGATGAGCTTTTCTCATACCTTAGGCAGTCTAGAAACATTATTCATAGTTATATAATCTTGTTAACAAGTGATTCATTTTATGAGAAATATGCGAGACAAAGTTGATAACATTTAAACATAACAACTATGAACTCTCAAAACATAAACACGAATTCTACTGAGCAATGAAAGAGAAACGTCTGAGCAACAAAATTTTCCTTCAGGTTCATGTACGTATAGTAAGCGAGAGGAAGAGTGGGCGGGATAGAGAAACATGGAAGTGAATACGAAAGCAGGAATTTGTAGCGCAGCAGAGATAATATGATATCAGCATCCTACTTTGATTGATGGCTATGCCAAAATCGACTTATTGCACAGTATTATAAGATCAGCCTGGAAACATCACCTCCCTGAGGGTCCAGCACCCGCATCATTCACTGCCTTATACCCATCATCAGAAACAATGAGACTTACATTACCACAATTTCTGACATGAAAGGAATTGTCGACTGCATGCATCATGTGGCATGTGCAATAAAGAACGTGTTCGCATTTTTGTTTTTGTGTTGAGGAAAATCAGTTGTCTCTTTTGATCTGTTTTCAATGCAGGTGACACTGCTCTCGTTTTCCGTGGAATCGGAGTCGACTTTCCTCGATTACATCAAAGGAGGGTGAGTAGGAAGAGGGCTGTTCTTATGCAGGTGGTGTTCATGTGGTATGTGAATGACCTGTTTCTTTTATCTCCTTAAATTAATAAAAAAATACAGATTGCATGTAAAGCCTTGAAATATATGCAATATATAATTAAGGATAAGATAGATTTATGGATTATTCGAAGGTCTGAATCAGGGCTTCACAGATCTTTGGTTAAAAAATTTTCAGTGCAAAGATTTTTTAAACGACAAAGTGACGTTTGTGAGAATTTGAAAATGTAACCAGAAAATTTTAACATTTATTGGAACCATATCACAATGTATATAGATTTTCTGTTCAATGGCTTGATGGTATGACTATCAGAGAATTGCTGTTATCACATGATGGGGTGTGTTGATTCGGCTAAACTATCTGACATTTCACAGAAAGGACAGGATCATCTCTTTGCATCGGTCTTGAAACTCTCTAAGGTTGTTTAACTGAATGTTACACTTCCAATCAAAATAAGATTTATATCTAAAAAACCCTTGACCTTGAAGGTTGTATGTTTGAAATTGTGATGGATTTTTCTAAGCGCCAGCTATGCTGTCAGTCATCACGGCAAGAATTCTCACTTTTCTTGACTTTTACCCTTAAAAAGATTGTTTCTGCAATATCACCCTACCTAATGGAATCATAACTTCTAGACTAATGGGCACATACTTATGTTTCACTATAAATATATTTTTAATTATTAGCAATTAGAACTAATTAATGTATTCCTTGCAGACATGTAACAGTAAATGGATTTGTTGGTTTACTTCTCTACACACTCTGTAATAAACTGTAGTGTGTCACTAGGGTAATACTGTAATGTATTACTGTACAGAATATATATAGTTATGTTAGAAGCCTGTTGTCTCTGAGGTGGACAGGGAGATGGTGCCTCTTTCCAAATGTACAGTACAGTACAGTACAGTACAGTACATAAAGTAACATTAGTGATGTGAGAATCTAGAAGAACTTGAATCTAGAATCTAGAATAAAAGGTTTTGTGGATCAGTTTTTAACAACCTTAGTTTGTTATAATAATAATAATAATAGTAATAGTTGTTCAACAGCTGATAGGGACACGTAAGATACACCAAATATGCTCGTTACTGTTATTATTGCAAGTACTTTTTTATGAATCATATGCATAAAGTTGATAAGACCCTGATGTTACTTGGTTGTGATACAAAGTATATTAATGAATACATAGAAAAATATTTTTTTTATTTTCACCAACTTTGTTCCACGGACCGCCACACAGATACGCACAAAATCTCTCTAATGTAAATCATCTAGTTTGACTGACACCAGCACATGCTGTTCTTTAAAACATCCCTATTTCACGCCTGATGCTTTTCCCAGATGGTCTAGGCATTGATTTCTTTTTGTTCACCCCAGAGAACAACAAAGATTGTGCTTTTGAGAGGGAAGCACATGCCACATATTCAAATAAAGAGGTGTGCAGGAATATGTAAGTGCTGTGGGAATCAACATTCTGGACTATAAAGTGAGGATTCAATAATGCTGCGTTTGATATTGTAGCTGTGGCCCCATTACACTATATATCTCTTCTGTTGACTGTTCAGGTGAGGCGATGTCCGTAACATTGTTTGAACTGTGGATCTTCTAATGCGGTTTAATAAAGGCGACTGCAGGAAAAACATATAGTGAAATATTGCAGGATGTTTTGAGCCTTATGCAAAGTGACATTTAGGTGAATCCCTGTCGTTTTCGACTGAGCGCCCAAACATGGCTGGATCTGATAGGGTTAGAGGGTTTAGCGCTGCTGGGTTGCATAAACATCAGGAGAACGCCTGCGGGTTCATACTCACAGAGAACACAATGAAATATAAAGTAAACAAGTGCATGCATGGGCGTATTTGCGCGCGCATGTGTATGCATGGAGTCGAAATGTTGTGTTTCAGAGCGTACGCACACCATGTGGGATTCTTCAGAGCTCTGACTGACTATAAATTGATTAAGCCCTCACTTAAATGAAAACAGGAAATTGCCACTTAAAAAGAACCATCTCTTTGCGTTTTTGACAAATATTACTCCCTAAGTGACTGAGTATAAAGCTGCAGTGGAGATAAAGGGTAGAGAATGAAGTGAAAAGTGAAAAAAGCAAACGCAATCGAGCTCCAGTCTGACATTAGATCTGCTGTGATAAGAGCCAATCAAATTCCAGGCCCTGGCCAAGCTTCGTGAAATGGCCTATGAGAGTATTTCATTACGACCCGAAAAACCCATTAAGCAGCCAAGCAGAAAAGGATAAAAATATCAGAAAGCAAATAATACGAGAGTCAAGGATCCTTTGGTCCTTCCAATAAAGATCGCATTTGAACTTCCGCGCTCCACCCATAATCACAGCGAGTGTGTGTTCTTATTAAGCATTGACCTTTACCTGGGTGGAAATGCTTGTGGCTGAGTGGCAGATAACCTGTTATAATGGCTTCGACTCTCTGGCCGGCCTGCACATCCCACGCAGAGCTGGTTTTGACAGTTCTATTAAGGCAGATGAGATTGTGCCGAGCGGGTGAGAGTCTATTGTGCTTGAAAAAGAATGAAAAACTGTAGTGTGATCAACATGCTATTTATGAGCCAATATGGATATACCTGCGTAGGGAGAAATGTAAACATTTCTATACATAATGGGTTATACTACATAAAGTCATGTATCCTAATGGTCCCTACAGCATTATCAGTGCTGTCCAATAAGCCTGTTCTGATAATCCACATTAATTAGGCTAAGCCCATACAGGAGTCTTATCAAAAGTTTATCATCTAATGAATAGATCATAGCAGCACACATATATACAACTCACCGGACACCAGCTATTATTGTCAAATCCATTATGTGAAAGTGACCTGAATTCATGTACCGCAACATTAGCATAAACCGCAATCTCTGACAAACACAGCCTCTCACAAATACACAAAGCCAAGTAATTAAGATGATGGAACACTTAAAAGGGAATATATTACACGTGTGTGAGGCATGCAAAAGCAATACAGCAGCGCAGTGTGTGTGCGACCACATTTGGAAGCAGTTTTTTGAATATGTGTGGATCATTATTCAGGAATAATGTACGGTCAGTCGGTCATTATCACAAAATAAACCCCAGAGTGATCTTGAATCATCCTGAAGGGTTTTATTTAGTAATGATGACCTGTACTGACTGTACATTAATCCGCTTATTATACAGCTGCTTAAAAAATAAATTACTAAAGGGGCGTGAAATATTGATTCGAGTTATAATGTGAGCTGAAAGAAAGCGCAGGAGACGTAAAACCACAGTGCAGGGGCTTATAAATAAAATGATATTTGCCCACACACAATTCAATTCAAATTTATAGTGCTTTTCACCATTTTGCGTTGTTACAAAGCAGCTTTACAGGAAATTCACATGAGAACACATAGTTGCGTGGTATTATCGCCAAAGACGTACATTAGCATTACTAAGTATAATAGTAATTGTTTACCAATGGCCAATGACCAATGAAAGTGAGATTGACCAATCAGAAAAATATCTTCCAGAGAGCTGTGTAATAATATGATTTTCAATAAAGACATAGCTAACAGTTCCTCCAGCATCATCTATGCTGTCCGGCACATTCTGCAGGGGAGTTTTCTGTCGCTATGCAGGTTTTCCTGCCTCCCACAGCACTGCAGAGCTGTCAGCACCACACCTGACAAATGAGAGTGTGACACATAGTGACCTAGACATCTCCAAAGATCGATTTTTGTCCCTGTGTTTACCTCATCCCCAGAGACCTCTGGTGTAGCACTCTACACTACCCCCTAATGCAGGGGATCCTTCATAGAGCCCATTAAGTTTCTGGGCTTTGGAAATGCCCCAGTGCCACGGGCTGAATTGGCACAAAAGCGCTGCAGAAAGTAGCTTATGATTCGTAACAGCAGATTTGATTTGATCCCATTTGGAATGGGATCAAAAAACTGAAAAAAAACTGAAGTTCAAAATGAAAATTTTTCAGTTTAATTTGCTCCTCATAAATGAAAAATTAAACCGTGGTTAACAAATATAAACTGATAGTGTGTGTTATTAGGAGAATTTATTTATTTTGACAGGCCATACCATTTAACCGTAACTGTACTTTTGTTCTGATCGGGTGGCTCATAGTCAAACAGTCACCTGGATTCCTATAATGAGCGAATCGTTTTTTGGTGCAGAAATGCATAATGGCACCCAAGAGTAAATGGCTTTTAATGAATTAATAAAGAAGATAATTACTCTCCAGGCTACACAGAGGCATGAGTCACGCATTAGCCTGCGATTCTAAAGGTTAATGTAATTTTCTCTGCTTTTCATTATAGTTTTATAAAAAAAAAAATCCTTTTTATTCTCAATGCCCACTAAATCCCTAATGGCACTTGTCTTTATTTCCTGGGGCTGGATGCTGTCTGAATGCAGCACATTTTCATAAAATTTAGACAATTAACTTATTATTCCTTTTTAAGTGCTCCACTATATTAATTATTTGGCTTTTGTGCACCTTTTTGAGGCTGTTTGCCTGTGACTGTTTTATGCCAATGTCATTCATTTGGAGGACAGACAATAATAACTTGTTTCTGGTCAGTTGGCTGTATATGCTGCTATGATCTATTTATTGGATTGGTAACATAATGCATTAGATGATAAATGTAAAATGCATTAGCATAGCCTAATTATTGTAACTCAAAGGTACACAAACCCATAAAATAGCAATGAGAGTTTTGTGGGTTTTACTTTGTCTGTTTGCTTATCTATATGCTAGTGTGCTTCTAAATGTTGACAACATTCACCTGGATCTAATATATTCATATATGTATGTGTATATATGGATTTAAAATAAGGTTCTATTGGCCTTGCTTAAACAAAAATCATATGTCAACACAGGAAATAAAACAGTGCTAGTCAAGGCATTCCATGCAGCCTTACAACTTTTTCTATTTGCCGCATCTTCTTCCATGAGAAAGTGTGCCATCCTCTATGTGCCGCATGGGACTCGTTTAGCAGGCAGAGCTACATTGTTTCAGTGGCTGTTTAAAATGAAGTTGTGATGGCGGAGACCTGCAGAGATCGTGCACCTGCAGATAGACCTGTGGAGACCGCAGCAGCTTGCTGTTTAAGCGCAGTAAAACAGATAATGGGAACTCAAAGTAATGTCTCATTTTGTTTTCGCCAATTAGAGTGTGCGGCTGGGGTTCACTACACACAGCAGCCATCATTTACCTGTGGTCGTGTACATGCATGTGGTTTAGCACAGAAAATTACTGCATCTTCTTGTCTTCTTAGTAGCTATGCAATCTCTGCAAAGATCGTTTTTGCTTATTTGCTTTGTTTTCTCATTTCTTTTTTTTTTCCCAGGACCCAGATCAATTTCACTGTGGCCATTGATTTTACCGCTTCCAACGGTAAGTAATTAAGTGAAGAGAACCGTGTGTGACCTCTTTAAAGGTTAGGGAATCCGAACCAAATCATTGGTCTTTCTCTCAAGCGATACACAACTGTTCAGGGCCAATGGTTTGTCACTCGATACGTCCCTATTAGTCGTCAAAGGGCGGCCCCCTGTGCTGCGGGGCTGAACGGAGAACTGTGTAGGGGTTCGAGACGTGCTGAGAGGTGAGGCGGCTGCATAAAACGATCTAAAATGGCTTGGGCACTCCAGACACCTGTTAATGGGACGCCCTGTCGTTTTCAACACCGCACTTGCTGCTGTAGTTCAAATAATTACCTTTTTTTTTTTCAAATAACCGCTGGCAAACATCTTAGAATTATTCAGTACATTAACAAGATCTGTTCAGAACAATGTAGCAAGAGATTGGAAATAGAAGGCAACGTGGGTTTTGCTTCTGAGAGATTTATTGAAGGTGACTGTGGCCGCCTGCAGTGAAAGAGAACTGAATTGCAAAGTAAGTTTTGTAACAATTCAACCAATCCAGCCGCTCAGAGACTGTTTAGATCCCAACTGTTCCAAGCATTGAACAACATCAATAGCTTGACAACATAGCTTGCAGAGCTCGTTTGTGTTTCTTAAATATACTCCCTGACACGCCTTGGCAAACACAATGGGTTTGCTATAAAGAATATGTAGCACACGTTAAAATAAGCTTTCTGCTTTTTTTAAATCTCACCATCTGATAGATTGTAGCCACAAGTAAAAGAAGTTGTTCACTCAAAAATGAAAATGGTGTCATCATGCACCCTCTTGTTGCTCCAAAGCCGTGTGACTTTCTTTCTTCCAAGGAACATAAGAGGAGAAATGTTGAACAATGTTGACTGCTCTTTTGTCCACACAATGAAAGTGAATAGGGACTGAGTGTGTCAGTCACGAACATTGTGGCTTGCCTGTTCTTTTGTTTTTCATAACAAAAGAAAGTCAGACAGGTTTGGAACAACATCAGGGTGAATAAATGATGACAAAATGTTGCTTTTAGGTGAACTATCCATTTATTCTCTACAGACAGCATTGGCTGGAGTGTCATTAAAAAAATACAATGGAAGAAAACTGGGTCATGTTCTGTTTTCATCAAAGCACTTTAATTATTAATTATACAGTAAAATCCCATTCAATGTTTGAACTGCAAAGCTGTCTAAATCATCCTTTTTTAAAGGCAATACTTTTCTAGGTATATTCGAAAATCCTTTGAACCCAGAACATTCCACTGAAAATGTTGAGATTGCTACAGTCTACAAAATCTTGTATCATGTCTGCAAAACGTGTGCCTGCTAAAGTCTAGACTGGGTAGTTCTAGTTATGCAGGTTTGCTGTTTAATTTTCAGGTAATCCATCCCAGTCCACATCTCTCCATTACATGAACCCCTACCAGATGAACGCCTACGCTCTGGCACTGAAGGCTGTGGGCGAAATCATCCAGGACTATGACAGTGACAAGATGTTTCCAGCACTGGGCTTTGGAGCCAAACTGCCCCCTGATGGACGGGTGTCTCATGAGTTTCCCCTAGTGAGTGAGCTGATGTTCTGCTTCCTGAGAAACCCTATTATTTACCCACATTTGTTGATGCGTGAGCCTTCTGTTTTTCTCTCTCTAAAATGTGTTTTTGCTCTATTGTATGATACTTTGGAACAACATTATAGCCTCCATGCCTTGATGGATCTTAATTTGTTCACTACAGTTGTACTGGCAAAACAACAGTTTAAAAAACTTGACTAAAAGCTGTTTTGCTAGTCACTGGTGCTTTGAAAGCAATATTGCTGAGGAGAGACTATGTGGAAGAAGACTGTAATAGGGAATTCCTGCTGTTGTATTGATGGACATATTCAACGTTTTCCCACTTCAACTGTGTCTTTAACGTTTTTCGTTTCGTTTAACGTGAACGTTTTCACACGCAATGATAGTGATTTCTAATGCACGTCCATTTTTTCAAAAGGTCCAAATGTGTTGTAGTTATCATCTGTCCAACTCTTTATTCATAAACCAACCACAATCTTAGTATCCCTAATTAGTTTTATTAATATATGTCTTATAATAAACAACATAAATTTGCAATAAAACCATGTATTGTAGGTGTTGTCTTCCATGTTGTACATCTTGCCCATGTTATTGATCATTTTTCTGTGTTTTATTTTTCATTATATGTAAAACATATATGTATATGCAACATTGTATAAATAAAATTGAACTAAATTGAATTACATAAAGATCATATGTAACCACAGATTTCTGTCTTTCAGAACGGCAATATTGAAAATCCCTACTGTAACGGCATTGAGGGGATATTGGAGGCATACCACCAGAGTTTAAAGACAGTCCAGCTGTACGGGCCCACCAACTTTGCCCCTGTTATAAATCATGTTGCTAGGTAGGATTTTATAAAAAGCAATTCTGAAAATCGGCTTGTGTTGTCACCATCCACATAGAATAAAAGAAAAACAAAAAAATATATATATACTTTATTTTCACATATCAATAACCTGAATCACTATTTAAAAATGTGACCAATAATAACATTTGCCCATAATAAATATTTTATAACAGTTTTATATCAACAGGAAGTTTTAGGCAAATGGTTTAATCTTTAAATGTAATAGACTTCTCAGTTACATTGCTGCATTACTCTTCGTAATATTGATATTCATTTAGAGCTTCTTCTCCAGCTAACCCTGACTTTTACCCTTCTCGCATCATTTAAAAATTTTCTCTATTAAAATACCATTCGAGCAGTTTCTCTTGTTTTCTCTCCATGTAAAATGTCAGCATATTTTCAGTTTGCATACAAATGATAGATTGCCTAGATTTGTTACGGAGTACGACGTAAAAGCCATTTTCTGCATGAATAGTGAAACTGATCTTTGTTTAGGTGTTTTTGGAGTGCTTGCGCATAGCATATATGAACAACAGACATTTTACAAATGAGAATTTGTCAGGAATCTTAATAACCGGCTGAGCACTTTTGTTTATGCTGCCCGTGTGCTTGAAAATACTTTAGCACTTGAAAGACACTCAATATGATTTCTTTGGCCTGACTTTCTGATGTTTCATCAAAGACCATCTTTATCTGCCCATGAAAGTCAAAAGCTCAAGTTTAAAGTGTAAACTTCGGAACACAAAGCTGCTGACGTGCAGTGCTGACACCGAGCGAGCTTGTTATCCACTTGTAAAGCTCACAACATACAGTAGGTGTCACAACAGACTGACACAGTACTGACTTCAGCTAGTTTTTAATTGTCTTTTGAAAGGAAAGTGGGTGTGTTTTCAAAAAGGAAAAAGACGTAGTCATTTCCACCTGTGGTGAAGGAAAGCTTAATTTCCCAGGGCGGTTAAATTTACCGAAGACATTTTGTGTGTTGTGTTGGAAAGAAATTGGAATGAAATTTCTCTGTTCTGCGACTGTGTTGAATACATAAAATTCTCGCTTTTGCCATTACAATTCAAATTCCAGTTGAACATCCTGTGGGGTGTGGCCAGTTCAATTTGTCATGAATTGAAACACATTTTAGTTGATCTTTAGTTGATATTTTTCCACTCTCTGAAGGTACGCCGCTGCTGTCCAGGATGGCTCTCAGTACTTCGTTCTCCTGATCATCACAGATGGGGTCATATCAGACATGTCACAGACCAAAGAGGCCATTGTGAATGTGAGTATGAGTATATTTCACAGACGAATGCGCGCACAATGAGTGTCATCATATTTAAAGCCGGTTCTGTCAAGATCACCTGCTTCCTTAGATATTAAAAATGACAGATTAGAGGTTTAAAAGGTAAAAGAACAACTAAATTGTTCAGTGAGCTGAAGGGACCACTAAAAGAAGACGTGTCTCATTAGGACAAGATGGAGAAGGTACAGACTGCTGCTCTGTTCCTTGTCAATTGCTTTCTAAAGCAGCATAATAACTGAAGTGGAACCTCTTAAGGAACTGATTTGGAAGGTCGTCAGTAGCAAAAGTGTGTGACGTGCACACATACTTACATATAATATAATACATATATTACACATACATATACAAAATATTGTTACTCAGGTGATAAAATAGATAAGAAAATAATCACCAGTACAAAAAGAATGATAAAATATGAGGTCTTAAACTGTGGTGTGAATTTGAGGGGTATGACTTATTTTCTTGTTTCTTGTCTTGTTGTGGACTTTTTAACTGAGCTAAAAGCGATGCATTCTGAAATAGCCTTTATTGTACAGAATTCATATGATGTTGCATTAGTGAAAAATTAAGTGTCTTAGGAGGCAGCATAATTATAATTAGCCTTTACGTCAGGAATACGCCTACGATGCCTCAAAATACTGCCTACGGAGGCAGCTCACTATTTTATGCAGCAGTGTTTATGCTCTGCATAAACTAGATTTTTTTCCTCGACAATTCCATAAGCTTAGACTAACTCCTTTATTGTAGGTTCTTATTATAAATTATATATTAAAATATGAGATGTAGGCTCCATGATGCATGCAACACACGTGGCTCATGCTGTGTTGAGGTCATTATTTATGCTTAAAAGCTTAGATTTGTCTCCAGTAGAGCATTCCATTCATTTAGCCAATAAACAGGCCCGACTTCCCAGCAGACTGGATTTAAAGGGAATTTGCGACTGTTAATCATATTTGTAGAACAGCCACACCTTCCTTTTAAGATCTTGCCTGCTGCTCTTTCCCCGCGGCCTGCACCTGCCAAGAAGATCCACATTTTTTGCCAGATGTGATTGTCCAATGTGTGACATTAAGCACAAGGTAGAAATTATGTTTTTGTTTGTCTGTTATTTGTCAAATGAATATGTTTGCACATTCACACGCACTGCGCATTCTTTTCTAAATTATTTAAATATCTGAATTTGAAACAGAAATTACAAAATGTAATGAGGGAATAAAATATAATGAATGCAACACTGGTGTGTTAAATGTTAGGACACTGCACAGTCTGATTAATGGTTTCGGGAGGTGTTGAATCTGAATCTGAGATACCTGCAAAAAAAAGACCATGATTATCTAGAAGGGCAGTGCATCTCTTAATCAAGAGAAAGGTCATATCTCACCCTGCATATGTTATTAACCACGTGAGCTGTAACATTCCAGTAATTACCATACAAGTCTGTCAAACTTAAATAAAAATATAACATGAAATTACAAGGATCATAAAGGTAAGGTAGATTTTTAGCAAAATCACTGTTAAATTTCCATCTTTTCTTTAATAAAGCCATTTGAAAATAATGGGAAATAAATGATTGAAACTGAATTCAACAGAATTGAGATTTTTGGGTGAACTGTTCCTATAAGAAGCATGGGAAAGAAATTCATATATATGATAGAAATTCAGATAATCATTTATATATAGTTTGCAAGTTATAAATCAGAGCAGCTGCAGTATTTTGGTAAAATGTGTTTATATCACCCTACCACTAACCTGGCATGGCAAGATGGTGGGTTTGTTTTCCAGGGAACACAGAAACCAACTGCATATACATTAAAAACACAGTAAGTCGTTTTGGACCTGGATAGTTTGGGAAGCATCTGCCAAATGCATAATGTATATCTAAACAAGTGCCAAATCAAACCCAACATTACAGTGTAACTTGGAAATGTACTGCAAGAAGTCTGCGAACACATCCAGATGGACCACTAACCAAATCACTTTTGTGGATTCTTCTTGCTGCATGGTCCTGAGGGGACCCGCATGCATTACGCTCAGATACTGTTTCATAACAGTGGAGCGTTCACAGTAAACTGCAGAAGAACACTGACCTACTTCTCCTCTCCTCTGATTCAGTGGGAATGAAACATGTATCATTCATGAGAAAAGCTGTTTAACAGCTGTTTTCATCTCATACTCCTCATTCTTGAATCTGCCATTTGAAAACAGATTGTTGAGGAACGGACATTTGCCCACGGAAGGCCATTGTGATCCAAGAGTGTTTCAACAAGATCCCTTCCCATCCCTTCAACTGCTGACAACATCCTACTGCTTAGCTGTCTCATTACATTTCTGGTGATATAAGAATGTTGACATGGTGTGGCATCTGTGTATATAGATATATATTAACAAAGACATGGTTGAGGCAGAGGTACATTGTTTTCACTTTTTATTTTCTGTTATATGTTCAATGTCGGCTATATTTAGGGTTTTCAGAATATGGCTTTATCAGCTGGTGTTTGGTAGCTTCCTCAAGCCACTGTATTCGGCTTATATTGTGCTATTTTCTGTGAATATGCGAGACTTCTGATTCATTAGACGCTAAATAGACGTAAATAACTAGAACAATAACAAAGTGCATTAAATGATAAAACTTACTGCACTACAAACCAGTGTGTTAATAATGACAATACATTAAAATAGTATGGTAAGAAATATCAGTTTGCAACATAGGTTGTTTTGTACAGCTAAAAATAACAAGAACCAGATGACACCAAAAGTCTAACACATTTAAATTCAAAAATAACAGCGCCTGCTCTTATGTCAAAAATAAGGTGGATACAGGCTGCATAGAACTATACGCTTGTCTTAAAGGAGCAGTTCACCCAAAATAAACATTGTCATGTCACTCCAAACAGCACGTGGGTTTGGAACTTGAATGAATCATGGCAAAATGTTCATATTTGGGTGGACTGTTCCTTTACGCCTGATACAACGCAGTTGTTCTGTGCTGGTCTCTGACAGACTCTAATGAACCATGCATATTCATTTTCTGTCGTAGATAATTAGCATTGAAGGCCAAAACCCTCCCATCCGTCACAAAAAGACACGCAGCCTCTTTTATTTGACATGGTAATTACAAATAACAATAGTCACGGGTAAGGGCTAATCAGAGGATGATAATGAGAAAAAACAACATTGGGAATGCATTCATTTGTCATGTCGGACGTGGGCAGGCCTCAAATTATAAGCCAGTCAGAATGTCTGAATGCTCGCAGAGGTCCGTCATCAGCCAATCAGAGATGACATGAGACATGAAAGACAGCAGGATTAATCAATTAGACAGCTCTTTGTCAGATGAACCGCCCGCTTGCTGCGTGACTGATGATAGCCTTGATAGAACTTCCTGTCCTCAGTCACACCCTGACAACACTGCCTGCCATTTCTGCTTTTTCTACCTTTTTTGAAAGAATATGCATCAAATCATCTGCTCTAAGTACAAATGCGTACAGCGTGCGGTACATTCTCCAAAAGAAACAAATACTCTGCTTATTGCCCAAAAGCCAATTTAGTTTGCCAGAATCACAATAATTTCCTACAGCAGCTGGGTACTGAAGACATTACATTAACGTTCTTTCCAGACCAAATAATAATGCTGCCACGGCACGTGAGCATGCAGCTTTTTGTAATAAACAAATGTGGCGCAGGTAATACGTGAGTTCTCAGAACTGCGTGTTTTAGGTCTAAGTTTTATTCCCAATGTGTCTGTATTCGTATGTGCATGATGGTTGAAAAGCTGTTTTTAACTGTTGTCAAGGAAACCGTGGTGAACTAACAGACTGTTTTGTTTTCTCATTACTTCAAATCTGTGCTGTCAATCATGACAAGATATGATGGCACAAATGGGGCAACCAACGTCAATTATTCATGGGGTCCTACCTCTCTCTCTCTCTCTCTCGTGACATGCAGGCGTGACAGGACTGTCATAAACTCTGCTGTGCACTGATCATTTAGGATCGTGGAATATGGAAACGACATGCACTGCCTGCCAGTAAAAGTCTATTTGCTGTTATGTTCTTGGAGCAGAAAATGGAGGTTTGGGCTTTCAAACTGACAGGAGAGACATATAGAAAAGTTGTTTTTATTGTAGAACATCTAAAAGGGGAGATGGTGTTAATAATGTGGGCTGCCATCACAGGTATGTTAGCTCTTGTTAGAGAAACGTTAGAGAACGTGCAAACAGAGTAAACGTGCGATTGTGTGTGCTTAAATATTTATACTTTTACAAATCTTTACTTCTGAGGAGCAGATGTTTGTATCTGACTGGTCAATGTTAAAATCTTTATTTTTTAAAGTTTATGCAGTGTATGAAGTATAGATTGACTACAATCCCTGTTTTTCACTTATAGACAATTAAAAATATTGAAAGAATTAGATACCAGTTGCACCCTGGTGTAAATTGTAGCATATTTGCATTTGTGTGTATTCAGCATTCTGTTTTTATTAGTTTAGTATAAATAGCAATTTATTCAGTCTGGTGTTAACTGTAATAGTATTTGCACCCCAAATGCATCAATATTAGCACGCTAGTTAGCTTTCTAGTGCTCTGAGCTTTCTCCAGCCAGTGAGTATTAAATAGCGAATACATATGCTAGCTATTATTAGCTAACTTACGTTTATGTAAATTAGTTAGGTAGTTAGGTAAGTAGCTTGGTAATTATGCAAAATGTTTTTTAAAATAAATACCTGGAATGTTGCTTCTCCAGTTATATACACTTATTTGTGTTACATGCAAAGCTATTACAGCATGCTAATGCAAATAGCTGTGTTGTGTCTATGCTGTTTTGACTGTGCTCTGAAACTATTACTTTGTAATTGAATAGACAGCATAAATGATGCAAAATGCCTGTTTGTGATCATGAGTGTGCTATGAAGAGTGTTTGGTTGTAATTTTCTCAAAT
The DNA here is from genome assembly GCA_036877575.1 of Botia almorhae. Classification (NCBI taxonomy): domain Eukaryota; kingdom Metazoa; phylum Chordata; class Actinopteri; order Cypriniformes; family Botiidae; genus Botia; species Botia almorhae. The sequence continues at coordinate 225,425 of JAZGTJ010000103.1, read as the reverse complement.
ATTCAGGATGAAGTGTCTGAAGGGTGAGTTGCTGGGTGGGTTCCTAGAGGGGGGTGCTGTGGTGATTATACTGGCCCCACCCCTCTCTCCCTCTGTGCACCCTCTAGAATTTCCTAAATCAATTTCTTATGTCCATTGTGAAACAGCTAACACCTCTGTGCGGGGCACAGATATGTTTATCAACACTTGTTTGTAGTAGTTGCGTTCAATGACATTGCTAATTAGATTGTATTATGGCAGCTTATGGCATTTATTGTTCTTTATAAATAGGATTTTAAGTAATACAAAGCTTTTAAAATGAGTAAGAAAGGATGTTGCAAAAGAGATATAACACATGCGGTGCTCCAAACAAGTTCTACCAAATTATATGTCCAAGACCTTATATTGACTATAACATCAAAATATACCATTCTTATTTTTTAGATGAAATATTACAGTGTTTATTATAATTTATTTGTGCATGTCATTATTTTTCTACACTGAAGTCGGATGGACTTTAACACTAAATGTTCAGTCTCTTTAAAGGTTTATATTCTCAACCACTAGAAGTTCATGAAGATCAACCTGGTTATTAGAGTCTCTCCTGTTTTGTCTAAAATAGTACTTGAGTTGTTTTGTCTTTTTTAAAAAGCCTACATACAAGATTCACACAGTGACGTCTGAGACTTAAGATACTCTCTTATCATTAGACCTCAGAAAGCCTGTTAATGGTTTTACATTGAAAGTCTAAATTCTGTTCCTTGTCACCAGGCTGCCAAACTTCCCATGTCCATCATTATTGTCGGAGTCGGCCAGGCTGAATTTGACGGTAAGTGCTTCCACTCTTCTTAGTAACAAAGTCAGTTTCTGTAATCGGATTACAAGATTTAACATCCCTTCAACACATTATCGTACTTTATTACCAGGAAAACATAATCAGATTACTGTTCAATTCCCAATACTGAAAAATCACTACAATATTGAGCAGGAAATAGATGCTTGTGACATTTTACCCCATGCATCATTTAGGTCAGAAAGTCAGGTCAACAAATAGAAAACAAATCCAATTTCTTTTAATTAATAAAATAGGAAGCTGTTTACAGCAGTTGGTGAAACAAATTTACCAATTGCAATTAACGATAGTTTAGTTTTTTTGAGTTTGGGGTACAGGTAATCCGTGTATAATTTTAGGAGGCTTAGCTTGGGCTAATCACAGAGTGAGATGTTATTATCTACCATATTGTGTTAAGTAACGAGGACATACCATCATGTCAGGGCATGTACTGTAGTAAGAAGTCAGTCCACAGACTTTAATCAATATTGAACTAGAGCATTCCAGAATAACAACATAACCTGCACAAGCAGAGGCGGAAGATGAGCTCTTATTGGATGAGGTCAGCAGGTCATGTGGAGAGATCCTGATGTTTGAGGAGTCAGGAATGGAATCCTCTGTGTGCACTTGTGATACAGAGACCAATTACTTACAGCTTGTGCCAAAGCACTGAGAGATGATAAGGGAAAAGACGACTTTGGTTAGACACTGAAAATGATTTTTTTAAAATGATATCCTCACTGTAAATACAATTAAAGCAGTGTGTATAATATAGTGTGATATTTAATTATTGCACATTGAAATGTAAAAGGTCGCAAGAGGTTCATGGACATCTGAGTTCTCATAGAACAGAACAGCCACAAATGAGATCTTCTCAAGATCTCAGTTGTTTCTTTCAGAACGCAATGAGATAGTAGATAAGTGTCAACTTTATTTTTTCTTCAATTTTCTCTCAAAATTGCTTAGGAGAAATAAAAATAGAAACAAATGAGACAATTATTAAAAACACATTAAGAGTTTGGAGCTGTAAAATCTATCCATATTGTATATCCAAAATAATCTGCATTTGAGTAAATTTGGTGAGAAATGTTTGAGCACATAATGAACTCAGTGATGTTGACTTTTGATTGTAGACTTGACAAATCTGAGCTCAGATCTCTTCTGAAACTCTAATGGAGACATTTGTGAGATTTCTGTAATATCTGAGACACAGGAGACCCTGTCTCTTATTGCTATCTAGGAGCAATAACTAAGATATTAAAGAGATCTCATCTGTGATTATTCTTACCTTTGGACCAGATTTTTCTTAGGGGAAAATTATGCCAGTAATCGTACATGTCTCCTGTAGACCTTCAGAAGAGACTTGAATAATGTCTCAATGTCTCTCTATTTAAAACTCAGAGATGTGAGCTGACAACATGAGCTGACATGATGCTGGCCAAACACTTCTGAGACCAAATTATCTGGTCTATGCTGTCTGCATTCGTTTCATAACTCTGTACGTTTACATTAGACCTTCTGAGACATGAAAGAGCGACTTCTATGCAGTCAAATGTTCCTGTAGATTTGCTCTTGATGTAATGCAAAGGTAATGTTAAGTCATTTAATTCCCTCCATGTTTGTTTTCCTCACAGCTATGGTTGAGTTGGATGGTGATGACATAAGAATCTCTTCACGAGGGAGACTGGCAGAGCGAGACATTGTCCAGGTGACATCAGCAGTCGGGCACTAGTGCAATATGCTTTGAAAGCTTGTTTAAAATACAAGCGTGCTACGTTAACCTTTTTGTTTTAAATAGCTGTGACTTTTGCCCCATGTCTCTTTTTCAGCCATCAAATCCTCTAAGCATGAAAATTTTAATTACTAATTCAGTCACGGAGGAACGGAGCCTTCATGTAACAGCTTCACACCATAACCCACATTATTATAAAGCAATTCATTATGTGGGCCCCCTGTGAATTCAACCTGTCATTAGTAATAATAAAAATATCTCAGGCTACTGAGTAACTGCCTTGAATAAGACTGTAACAAAGTGAGGGTAATTCACTGTGGAGTTTTTATTTGTTTTTGCTGGATAAGACTGGGGGATTTTGTTTTCTTTATGCTTCTGTATCTGTATGATTCTGTATCTGTATGACAAAAATCTGTATGATTTTTGTCATAAATGGATTAATATCCAAATGGATGTGCTATGAATGAGTTAATGAATTAAATTAATGAATGAATGTCAATGATCAAATGTGGAAAGGAATGAATAGACTAATAGATTATTGAATGAATGATTGAATGAATAAATGATTGAATGAATGAATAGATGACTGGAATGCTGCATTACTCCTGAATAGATATTTCAGTGAATCACTCAGGAACTAAAACAATGTTCCTTCCCCTCACAGTTTGTACCATTTCGGGATTATATGGACCGGACAGGAAACCATGTGTTGAGTATGGCACGGCTGGCCAAAGATGTTTTGGCTGAGATTCCTGACCAGTTCATTTCCTACATGAAGAGCAGGGGAATCAAACCCAATCCAGCACCGCCCCCTTACACACCCCCAGGACACACACACCACACACAGATCTAAGCCCACTGCCTGGTCTGAAAGCTAGTTCAAGACAACAACCCTCTCCCTGGAATTATGAGGTAGCTATACTGGAGCTGTTAGGCTTTAGCTTCCAGGGTTACCATGTGTTTGAACTTTTCCAAGACACTCTGAGGTACAGTGGCATTTCTGTTTGTGTTTTTTAAATTTTCTGCCTGTTTTGCTTGGAAAAGACAATGTAAATCAAGAAGGCCCAGGGGCAGCTTTTATATTTGTTTTGTTTAAAAATATACATATATGTATATAAATATCTTGGCCTGTGACTGTTTCTTATTTTGTGGATTGATTGACGAGAGGAGACAAGGACCTGGAAAAACAAGCAAGGAGGCGATGTTTGTGGTTTCAACTTGTGCCTGTTTATGTCTCAGTGTACCAGGACAAATATGCCCTATTCTGACATTTGACTTTATACCACATCGGTATACAAGAGTGTGTGTGTGTCACAGTGAACTTTTTAGATCTGTATTGCTTTAGTTTGTATCAAGTCATGCCTGTGTGAAATCAATTGATTACATTAAGCATTGCTAGTGAACAAAAGTTATTTGATTTTCTGTTCATTTTCATTATGGTTTATGAAAGCACGTGTGAGTGTGGAGTGAAAACAATTCATTTAGTTTTTATACGTGAAATGATGATGAGTGATGATCTTTGTTCCCCACAAAAAGCATGTTTTTGGCCTGCGATGCATCAAAAATCAGCATGTCTGATATGACTACCAAAATCATTGCATATTAAATACAGATTTCTAATTTTATCACTCATGCACTTCATTACCAACTGCTGGAATGCAGAAGGGTCATTCTGCATCAGTTGAACCTAAATGCACATCTCATTCTCTCTCTCTCTTTCTATAGCTTTATCTCTCTCTCTCGGGAAGGAATAGAGTGTGTTCTAGAATGGTGTCACGCACTCAGCTGTAGTTTATTCACCAATTCAATTTTGTCAAGAGGCTTTTAATCAAATTAGAGTGTCTGATGTATCTGTGCAGTGCCTGTACAGGCCTGAATGGAGGAGCTCTTGTAATGGAGCACATTACTGTCCTGTCTGAGTTTAATAATGGTGAGCATTTATCCCTGTGATTATGTATTGGGCATTAATTACGTACAGGCCACTAAAAGGTGAGATGTACTGCTGCCAACCCATAAGGCTTTGAGTTATGTAAAGCATTCGCTGAAGTCTCTGTAAAATGAGAGGCATCTTGGTCCTTTCTTCCCCACCCAAATGTCATTAACTCATCATGTTTCTTGTGTTTATCAGCCAAAATTCATTTTAGTCAAATGTTTTTAAAATGTTTCTAAATTGCTTTTTTATTGCATTTATTATAAAAAGACATGTAAAACATTGCACACACACATACACACGTACCCTTACTCTGTTTTTTTTGTGTGCATTGATATATGTGGTTTACAAGGACATAGATATGTACAACGACATGTATAATGATGTAAACATTGTTTACGAGGACGCTTCCTGTGTCCTCATAAACCAACTGTGTCCTCATAAACCAAATGGCTTTAAAAACAATCTCTCTCTATCTGTAGCTCTATCTTCTCTCTCTCTCTGGAAGAACAAACGTTTTCTGTAAGGGTTAGGTTTAGGGCTGTGATTGGGGGAAAATTATAGAAAATTTGTCAAAAATCATTAGCAGTTAATTGGAGAATTGTATGGAGAGTCCTTGTAATCCACATATGTGAGCATGTGTGTGTGTAAAGTATATTACTGGATGTTTGGGCGGATTTACTGTTACATCATGTCTAGTTTGGGGCACAATTGACTTGTTTTTTATTTATTTAGAAGAAACATTTAATCCTTAATTTCCATTTTTTTGAATAGCCTGCTGTTAAGATAATCATTAATTAACAAATGACAAAAGAGTTCAAAAACAGCTGCTTAACCTTAATCCCAAATTATTAAATGTAAATGCCAGAGAGATAATAGAAACCAACGTATCTATGCATACCATCTAATACTTTTAATACACATAGGCCTCATAACACAGAAACCAAGCAGGTAAAATAAATCAAATGTGGGCTAACATTTTCTATCTCTTTTAAAATATTTTAAAGCAAACACAAACTTTTTAATTACAAAACTGTTATATTAATAACACAGAGACTTTAACTGTCTGTACTCATTTTGGTTTGTTAAAAATACACAACCAGAATGATTTATTAAAAAGCTTCAATGTTTACAAAGACGAAGAGAGATCATCTTGAGAGTCATTGATATGCGTCGAATGGAATGTTTTTCTGATCCAGCCACCAGTTGACAGTGTAATTGTATTCGTCCATTTCAATGCCTTCAAATTAATGACCCTTATTCAGTAACAACCTCACGCTATTCAAACTGTTCATCTGTTTATCTGTTCTTTGTCATTTGCAAAGTCAGAGACATGAATGGCTTTTACGAACAGGGAAGCCATTGTGTGTAATATCTGATCAAAAGCTTGGCTTTAAAGAATTAGCGCGGTGGAAATGTGCACACTCGTGTTCATCCAGCAGAACACAGAAGAGATTCAAGCCATTCCTTTATGACATGAGTCCAGGTATCAGCACTGTGCTATCCAAAGCTAAGGCTTCTAAAGGACCATAATTAACAAACTATATTTCACCAATTACCTTAGATACTAAATACTAAAAGGTGGAAAGGTGTTTATTTAAAATAAAAACAGAGTTCTGGAAACAATACTGGCATGTATAACATATTTCTCCACAACGTGGACTTATAAGAGTTTACAATCTACTATTTTTCATAATTGTTAATCATCTTAAGAGAGCACTTTACTCCAGGGAAGTCATAGGCCTACTTCAAATAAAATACATCTGTATGTTTCCCTTTCTCAAGATGATATTAAAAGAATCTATATTTATTTTTGTTCCTGCCTGGAATGTACGATAAGCCATTAATTACAGTCCTTAGCAGAGAAAAGACATTGACCAGCACACAAGAGGATTGAATCACTTTATGAGAAAGACTAACGTTTACCTGTATGACAGGAAGTGTATGGCACGTGCTCTGTAATGTGTATGTTGAGCGCTGTCCACGTGTAACATACTGTAGAGACTGATTTCACTGGAATACTTGTGCATGTATGACCTGATGTTCAGTGGATTGTTTGCAGTTGTTTTTACTTGCGATTTATGTTGTGTTGGGACTTTTTCCCTGATTATTTAAATTTTTATTTATGTTTACCTGAGGAAATGGCAGCCAACCAGCATATCATGGCCATTGGTTTAATACTATTATTATTATTATATAAAATAACAAAATTTGTCATATTAATTACAAATAATGCTTCCTTATTATTTGGTTTTATTATAGTTTTGTTTTTGCTTTCAGGGTATGTATTATTGTTATCAATCAATAATGTTATTCATTATTTCTTTTGCATGTTTGCTGTTAACCAATTCTATTGTACATGATCTTTGTCATACGGTGGGTTGTGAAATGCTTTGTATTGAACTGCCTTAACTAAATATTAATAAACGAACTGAAGTCTTTTATAAACCCTCGTCTAGTTGTATATTCTCTGTTTATACATGTATGTAACACTGCTGGTGAACTGCGCTGTGGAATATGTGGTAAATAGATCAACAGCAGCCTCATGCCAATATTACATGTTTACTAGGAGACTGTGATTCCTAATGTGAAGACCTGCTGTTCACCACTGCTGATGAGTCATACAGGAAACCTGTGGCATATTCAACGTTTCTTCAAAGATAATGAACAGCACACGGTCAATTCAGAAATGCAACGAGAGCTCCGCTCAGAAGTGCTGATAGCCATCAGACTCTGAAGCAATAATGAGTGGCTAATATTTTCAAGCTACTTTAAAAGGTGAGTCACTTTAATTACAAAGATATTATTGTCTAAATTCAAAATGTGAAGAAACAAAAACAAAGAAGCAACAGGCAGGAGATAATTGAAATAGATAATGAGGCATTAGCGAAAAGTGTATTTTGCATAGAGTAATTCAGTCTATGCTAATCCAGAAAGCCATTTTTGGCATTTATGTCCCAAGAACAAAACAATTAAATGAGACGTACAGTATATAATCCTAAATAAAACTTACAGTATATAATACAACGTGAAACTCATAATGTTTGTGTTCTGTAGCGGCAGACAGGCATTTGACGGGTTTGTTTCATTCCACCGCATTCCACCGCATTCGAGGTACACCATACATTTTATATCAGATCATGTGTTCCCTGAGACTCGATCCCGTGACCTTTGCATTAGTATTGACATGCCATAGCAGTTGAGCTACATGAATATAAAATTTCTTCTGATCGTAGAATCTGAGGACACATTGTTACAAAATAAGGGGCCGGATCTGATCCAACTCGAATATTTAAAATGCATTGTGCCTAAACCACTTGTAACTATTCATTATTTCCCGATTTGAATGATGAATTGAACTGTCAGAGCTTAGATTTATGACCATGTGAGACTCACGATCCTTCTGCGCAATTGCCACTGATTAAAGTTAAAGGTTGCACAACGCATCACGACGCGAACACAAACCGCGACCCGTTCTCACGCCTGATATCTAATTGACACCTGAATCAATGAGGCTGCGCACTCTCAATGAATGTGTTGTCATATCCTCTCCTCTCTCGCTCACATTTACTGTCCTTAATGAGAGTCTTTGCCTCATTCGTGTCATCTGGGGGAGTCGGGCAGCTGTCAGAGCCTCAGATCTGATCTGAGACCAGGCACCTGCTGGCCTCCACTGCACCCACACAATTAGAAACACATTCTCATAAGAGCTCAACTGATGCAGGTTGCGCGGGGTTGTGTCAGAGCTGACACATGCATCTAGACCACTGCTGCAATCAATTCCTTGTCCCGTTAGATTAGCGTGGGGTCGCACAGGCATATTTCCTGGCCTACTTCATTGCAGACCTAAGTGATCTATTTTAGTCATCCTTTAATTAATTCAGGTCGCAATTATACATCGAGTTCCCTTGTCACCAAAGCTGGGCACCCCTGGGACTCCCTTTATGATGAAAATGATAGGTAGGCAAAATAAAAACAAAGACATTTCTTGCTCGGTACGATGTGTGATAAATGATGATAGGTGCTTTGAAGACATCATAGCTGCTTAGTCAGTTTTAACATCACCTGAATGTGTGCGCCTACTTTTGAAGCAGAGATTTATTGCCGCATCTAAACGAGATGTCAAAAACTGTTTCTCGTCTCCTTCTCTTTCCAAGAATTCACCCTTAACGGTGACTTGGATGTTAATTTATGAGCTTTAAGGTGCAAACAGGCGTTTATTTCGCTGTTATTTATACCGTTGCCTGAAGCACATCAAAGCGAGAAGAGAAATCCAAGGAACACTTGATCTTGAAAGCACAGGGCATGAAAACCTCTCAGCATCTTGTTCCCCTAATAAGCATCCTATGTTGTGAATCATGCTGGTTTATGAGTCAGATCGGATAATTAAAAAATAATAGGACGTGATCATGTCTTAAAGGAATAGTTCATTGAAAATAATTCAAATATACTGTATATATCATTATATCATTAATATATAATATATATACAGATATCAATTTGTATATAAAGAGATAGGTGGTGCCTATGCCCAAGATGGATGTGTTTTGTCTGATTGCAGCAGGCACAAATGATCTTCTGTGTTGCATCGGGGTGAAATCAGTCTCCAGCTAAAAGTACTTCTTAATCCAACAAGGATATCTTGATGATCAGCAGTTTGGACATCATTCTTCTCTCGGCAAGCATCTCCAGGGGGACCGGCTCCTCTCCAATGACAGAACTTTCTTGATGAGTTTATTTTGCCAGCTGGCATCACCCGCTTCCGCTCCAGTATCTCGGCACACCACAGCATGGAAAAGACGGATAAAACACGTTAAGCATTTTGTTGCATATGTTGAAGGACTTTAGTCTCCAAAAAAAAACCTTCCTGTATGTTGCTTTCATGTTCTTAGACCACTTGAGTTTATTATCAGCATAGATCTCCAGGTACTTGGAGGAGTCCACTATCACAACATCACAGCCACATAAAAAAGTGTTGGATTAGTTTCCTCCTGAAGTTGATTAACAGTTCTTTTGTTTGTTTGTTTCATTTTTGGAACAATTATTAAATATTCCAACTTTACAGTAGGGATATTTATAGAAAAATAACAGCGTATGGAACAGAAATTGACTATTTGTAACCTACTTCTTTAACAACTATTTGGTATGTTCTAAAGCAGGGGTCACCAACACTGTGCCCGCGGGCACCAGGTCGTCCCCAAGGACCACATGAGTCCCCCGCATGCCTGTTTTAAAAATAGCACAACTCACTAGTGAGCTGCATCTAAAATATTATTTTATTTTTAATTTAATATTTTTTAATATTATTTTATTCTGTTGCTATTCTTTTTTAATCACACTTGCATTTACAATATCTAATAAAAATATGTTTATTATACATGTATACATGAAGTTTAGTTGTTATTTCAGAAGAGTGTATTAAACTGGTAGCCCTTTGTATGACTCAGTACCCATGAAGTAGCTGTCAGTTTCAAAAAGGTTGGTGACCCCGTTTGTTTCTACTGTTTGTTGTCTATTGTTTGTTTCTTTGTTTTCTTGGTATGGAGCATAGTAATGAAAACCAGAAAAGATCCTTTCAATTTCCCTTTTGGCATGGTGCATTGCTTAATTGTCCATAATTCTTGGTTTGTTCTGCAGCTCTTGTTTCTTACGCCACAAAATCCTTCACGGATCCTCCATCTGTCTTGTCTTTATTTCAGATACATGGGTGTGGTGGCCCCTTGTAATGCGTGTAGAGTCATAAATTATTGTAATGCCCTATCGCCATCTTCTGGCCGTATAGTAACACTCCCGATAATGACGTCAGTAGCGTCCAATCTGTTCGCGGCTGGTGTTGGGCAGGGTTCGAGCGGACCGACGTCATTGAATGAAAGCGCAAGACGTTTATCGTGCATGTTGATCCTGCTATAACATTATTTCACAGAGCGTCTGGAGAAAAATTAACCTTTTATTGAGCAACTAATTATTATGCTTTTTCATTCAAGAACCCAGTCGCTCGTTTTTTGACGTTTACAGTTCGCTAGGATACGGTCTGTCAAAGGCGCGGCCTCGTGACCGTGTTTACCTGTTCTTGAGATCTCTGCCGAGCTCAATGGCCCCCACTGACATCCAGCAGCAGACATACGCTGTTATATGTTGTCTTTTACGAGATGAACGAGATGATGTGTATGAGCACGATGGTCCTGGAGATGGTATGTGCTGATTTCTGCATGTTATCATAAAAGTATTTTCTATATTTTGTATTTGGCGATGTGTGTTTTTCTGATTACTTCTTTGTTTAAAGTCTTGTATTTATTGCTGAATTATTACTATTATTGTTGCTATTATTACTTGCTTGCACTTTACGCTCACTGAACATATAATAAAAAACATAATGAAAGACCATTAATATTGTATTCGCAGTGTGACAAACGGTGTATCTCCCACCCCAAGAATTCTCATTTCTGTCATGCTTTTTTTCGTTTGCACTTCGCTTACAAACGCTACAATTTGTTCTCCAGAAAACTCATTTGATCCAGTGACAATAGCCGCTAAGCTCAAGGAACTGGGTGATGATTATGATGAGAAATTCATCCAGCCACTGATCCAGAGTGTGCAGAGGGCTGCAGCTGATCAGGCGAGTCTCTTGTGATCTTTCAAAATCAAATATGCCATAAACATTATGTGTTTCAAACATTACATGTCCCCTGCAAACTAGGGCTGTTGTTATTAGTGTCATTTCCTAGCAAAAGTGAAACTTCTTGTAAATCTGCAGATGCAGCGTTTCCTGTTTGGTTCTGATAGACATTTCTATGAATTACAGGGTAAATACATGACTAGATTAGGTCAACACAATATGAATGTCTCAGAGTTAACGTGCGTAGAGCTGACGAGCACGCATTTCGTGTCTTCCAGGTGGTGAGCGCGTTCAGCGACGGCGTGGACAGTCTGTGTGAGATGTGGGTTGTAGAACGTGCAGAAGTGGCCTCAGAGAAGCAGCTCCTCAAAGCTGCTGTCACAATGGGACTCGTTATGAAGAAGAACTGCCCCGACATGACGAAGGCGGTTCAGGAGGCAATGGCGGCATTTTTCAATAACCGTCTTACCGGCTGGATTGCTCAGCAGGGTGGTTGGGTAAGTACAGTTTTAGTAGATTTGCATTGACAGATTTAGTTTCCTTCAATTACATGAATTCTGTTGTCACCACAACCTAACGTTCTTGACTACAATACATTATTTATTTATTCAATGTACTACCATTTAGATTAGGGATTTGCATCCTACTGTTTTCCATCCTACATTGTTATGGCACATTTTCTTCATTAAACATACTATGTTGTATTTGTGAAAAAAAGGTAAATGTTATTTGACAGAGTTTAATAGGAATTACCTTTAAATTAATTAACTCAGTCCTTTATATATTTAATTATACATTATAACAGTTAGCTATAATGTCTTGGAATCTTACTGGACAAGAGGTGCTGATATATGGTGGTGATATAGAGCAATGAGCATAGAATTGCTCTTAAGGTCTTACATTGGAACACAATGTTCACAATAGTGCCTCATTCACTACTGGATAGTTTGTAAGCTAGCACTTAGCTCTGGTAAGTTGTAGTCTGTTGTTTGTATTGTAATGTATAGTCAAATAAACTGCCATTTACTTTTATGGATCCACTAAACTGTCTTCAAATTTGTAAACAGAACATCTTGGTGTTTAAAACTAAGAACTGTACTCAACTGAATAATTGAAACTGTATAAAAAAACTGCAATAATTATTTAATTTTTGGTTTTGATATTAATCATTTATATGTGTTTATGTAAAATGTAAATGCATGTAAATGTCAAAACTATATATAAAACTACATCTCTCTGAAGACCTTATAAGCTGTAGACCCTCTGAAGACTCTTAACCATATAAGCTCTGATATAACCAGCAATGTTTTTCAGATTTTAAGGTATGTACATACTGCCATTGTTAAACACACAAAAGATATCAAAAGAAGTAATGCTGTTTTTATTTTTCTCCAGGTCTCAATCTCTAAAAACAGTTAATTTTGAGATGATGAAGAATTGTTCTGTGAGACTGTTTTCTGGACTTTTAATTTGAAATGTAGGATGAACTGAAGACTTCAGTATCAAAGTGCTCATAAAAACAATCACATGACCAGCAAACTGAAGGGCCATTTCTTTAGCTATTTAACAACTATTGTACAATTTTACTTCGAAACCGATAATGTTAGAGTGTCGTGGTTTCTTTTTTTCAGGGATTCTTAAACAGTGGTTTTTACAATAGAATTGCAATAGAATTTTCTCCTGTAAACTGGTCTGTAATATTACTTGTGGTCGTAGCTGTAAATTATAGAGTAAATGTTATTTAAATCCCTTTAAAAGCTTTTTGAACAACTTTTTCTATATGTGATGTTAATCTCTTAGTCGTTTATACGCTGACCACTATAGATTTGAATCAGAATGTTCTTCAATTTGCACTTCCTGCACTAGACCAGATAATGACTCATTACAATGTCAAATAAAAAGCATTAAAGGGAAAATAAAACTGATGCATGTTGTTATTTCCCTTCTGTAATTATAGATATCAATAAGTTATAAAGAAATAATAGTCATTCATTTGTGTCTTCATCATAGCCAACTGTCATTTTAAAGATGATTAAAGTAATCAAGCTCCTATTTAAGTAAATAAAATGACTTGAAAATCCTTCTAATTTTATTGACCTTAAGGATCACAATTTGTTTCATATTTCACAGTTCTGCTTTTCTGCCGTTTCATCACACGGGGGCGCCACTGTACCAAATTACCATCCAGTGACTGTTTGATTATTTTTCATATATTGGGTGGAAAATAGGGCCCGCAACACTCTTAACAAACAGTGAAAGGGGAGTACTTACCAACATGTTGATTGTCAAACTTAGGAGATCAAACTAAATATTACATGGGATTTTTTTTTGTGTATTCATGTTTTATGGAATTTATAATGCTTGCTACCATGTTTTAGGACATCTAAATTCAGTTTAAAACACTAATTTATAAATCAGGATAAACTTACATTTAGATATCCTTGTGGAATTACACAATTTCCACATTTGTAAATTCTTACACAAAGCAATGGCTTGTAACATGCGCAATAGATTGTTACATAAAAAAAACTGCCAACATGTAGCCAGTGTGTCAACAGCTGTGCTTTCAGATTTAAGTCATTTTTTAGGAGCATGAATTCAAAGTTGTTAAGCTGATATGCTGATGTACTGTGCTGCAACTTTGTGTGTTACATAGCTGAATAGCTAACGGGTCAGCTGTCAGGTTTAAATACTATTCAATATGCGGAAATTAAAAGGTCTTATACACTTTGATCACTACCTCAGGACCTTCCAGAAACTTCCTGTTAAATAACCATTCACGAATGGTTAAATAACACTGCCTTCCTTTGCAAGAAGTCCTGTTAACTGATTTGACTTATGTACACACTAAGATTGATCAGTCCTTGGTACTCTAAAAAGTTCAAGCTACAGTATTTAATGGATTTTAAAAATCTGTACAGGAGAAACATTCACTGCGGTCTGTAGAAAAGTTCAATGCAATGATTCACAATTATGTGAAACATATATGTGTAACAGTTATGTGTAACAGCGCCACTTGTGATTTCATAATTTAGTAACTCAGTGTCTCTAGATTTATTCACACTTCCTGTTTATCGCTTCACAAGTTTCCTGCTGATGTTTCGGGCTCCATCTTGTAATGCAATAAAATAAGCTACGTACTGTAGGTCCAAGGCTGCTTTTTTGGGTGCAATGAAAACGGGCCCAGCCATTCAGAAACAAAAACAACATTCATTATGTTTCTTTAAAGTCACTTTCCAGTGTTTATTGCATTATGACTACAACGAGGCGGATATGAGTATTATATTTCTGAAACTATTTAGAACAAAATATAATAAAATTAAAAGATTTCTAATACAGTGAAGCAGCCCTGTCACATTCCTGATGCTGAAACCAGATCACGCAAAGTTCTGCTTGAGAATTAAGGGCCTGGCTGTCTTTCTGAATACTACAGACAACTTGCACATGTGTTGAAAAGCAACAAATCATATACAAAGGACAAACAAGTCCCACCTCTCGCCAAAGAGGAATTTGTCTGCATAAAAAACATTTCCTTTTGACACAATTTTTTTGTGTTTCTAAGAGACAGAAGCTCTATGTTTACTGACTCAGCAGCAATGTGTGGTTAAGTTTTGTGTTACTGAATGTCATGTTAACACTTTGCCTGCACTTGTGGTTTTCACTTTAAGATATGCGAGTCACAGCCCTATGCTAAATAACGTATGATAATACCAGCTGTACTATGTGGCTGCTCATCTACAAGTGGCTATTTTCATTTATTAAATGATTCCTCACTGATGGTCATTTTAAGTACCGCTGACTGAGCAACTGAAATCTTCAAAGAAACACTTTTATGCTACATCCAGTGCTCTCCATTTCTGAGGCAAATGTCTTCAGACAACTGACAGGACATCTCAAACTTTCCTTAAAGAGCTCATCTAAAATAATATTTACTAAGAAGTTCTCACATAGGAACCCTGTTGTGTTTAAGGTAGCGTCAGATATCATTGTGCCTCAGTCTTTTCTCTTTGCTGTCTCTGCGAAGGCTGGGTCGATCGCCGAGGCGTGGAAACTCCGCGCATAACACATACTGTTTCCAGATCTTAATGAAAGCATTCCGGAACTTCCCAATTCGGAACGCGTAAACAATGGGGTTAACGGCGGAGTTGCCGTGACTTAGCAAGATAGAGATATAGAGAAGATGTATGGAATTGTGACAAGAGGGGCAGAAGAGAGTGATGCAGTTCAGGATATGCAATGGCAGCCAGCTAACGGCGAACAAGAAGAGCACCAGCGCGAGAGATTTGGCCAGCTTCAGTTCTTTCCCGTAATATCGCGTGGGGTCGGTCTGGTTGGCGGTGACCTTCTTACTGAGCTGCCTCTGGATCATGTAGAAGATCTCGATATAGATGAGCAACATGAGGACCAGGGGTGGCAGCACCCAGCCGAAAAAGTTAAAGTAGACCATGTACTCCATACTAATGACGTTCTCAAACTTGCAGGTTACATGAAGGTCAGCATCCAGAGTGCCGTTGGCCTGCCGCAGCTTGTCAAGGTTGTTCCAGCCCAACATGGGAGTAAGGCCAACTATGATGGCCACAATCCAGCACACCAGCACCGCGGTGCTTGCACGCTTTGGAGTCACCAGTCTTTTATAGCTGTGGGAATGAAACAAAGTTTCAATATTGACATTTCAGAAATGCCGGCAGACTGAAAAGAAAACATTTTTGCCAAGGGATGCTGAAATGTCCAAAATCAAGCCTATATGTTCAATAAGTACAAACTTTTCATTACTTATAGTGCATTTAAAACATTACTCAATACGGAGCTAGTGGCCTGGGTTTACTTAGAAATCAGTTTCATAAATCAGTTTCAAACATGTATTCCTGCTAATCTTGATTAAAGGAGGGCCTGTGAGAAACAGTTCAGAAATTAAAATTAAAGTGCTGTGGTTAACACTATGCTGAGAAAGGTTACATTTAGATTAAGTTACAATCTCTTCTCTACAAAGTGGCCAGCAGGTCTTTTCAGACAACATACATGAGGCTAGTAAAGCATGCTTTCCACTCAGCTGGCAAGTTTACATTGACGCGTTTGGCAGACGTCTTTTTCCAAAGCGACTTACAGTACATTCAAGTTATACATTTTATCAGTGTGTGTGCTCCACTAGGTATCGAACCCACAACCTTTGCGCTGCTAACAATGCTCTACCAACTGAGCTACAGGAACACAAATTGGCACTAGTTCAACACAGTAACTGTACTTGTCCTTTGTAACTGCCTCACACAAACTGAAATTAGGTACATAATATTACATTTCTGTTCTTTAGGAATCATTAAAATAAATTAAGTAAAATTATTTTTTTATTTTTAAGTAACGCTGCATAGCAGTCTTTCTACCTGATTATTAGGAGCCATCTATAAAATATCTGCTGAAATTGGTTACTCTTTAAAAGTTAAAATGTTATGTTAAAAAATATAGAAAACTAAATTTTTAGCATCTGCTGCAATTGAAACTGAATCAAGCCATATTGGCAGGACAGAAAATAAGGAACCGAGTTAGACTTAGAAAATGACTTAGAAAGTGGTTTCCATAACAGTTTAAACTTAGAAGCTATGTAGCCTGTGGCAAACCCAACTGAAACAAACATCATTCCCAAGTTCCAGCTTCAATTCTGTTCCATATGTATTTATGTCCACACTTTAAAATGCATCGCGTGTGTGTGTGTGTGTGTGTGTGTTNCAATCAGAATAAAAGACTAACAATATAAAATGAATAATGATGAATCCCGCTTGAAATATAGACCCAACATCTTTACATTACCTCATCGGTATCTTGACTCTCAGATAGCGGTCAATAGCAATAGCCAGGAGAGCAAGGATTGAACTTTGCGTTAGTACCAGCACTGTACACGCCACGAGCAGACAGCTGTAAAAATGAGTCCTCAGTCCGATGCTGATGGTTATAGCCAGAGGAATGACAAGTGCGCCGACTGCAATGTCCGCCAGAGCCAGGCTGACGATGAAATATATGGTTGTGTCCCGTAGAGATCGGTTAATTCTCACAGCCCAGACTACCATCACGTTTCCAATGACAGAGGAAAGGGCGATGAGGACCTCCATCCCGATGTAAAGACCCTGGACATCAGGCATTCTTGCGAGGGCTACAGACGCGTGTGCTGAACAGGGTTAAAGATTCTCTCGGGCTGTTTTAATAAGAAGATCCCTTATACCAAAAACGTTTGTTTTGTATTTAAGTTCCTTGTTTTGTCCTGCCCTACATGTTTATCGGCAAAGTTGCATGAAAGAGCACGTAAACATAAATTGCAAGAACGTGAAAACATGCGCAATCTCCAATACAGCTCTGCGAGAACATCATATAATGTCCAGCTGTGTAGTAGTCCACAGTCAGCCAGTATGAGTCATTTCAGACCCTCCACGATCACGCATTACCAGCGCATTGAAGCTGTCACAGTTTATCAGAACGTACATGCGCGTTACTTAACACCTGGACATGACAGGTGGTCCAGATGGATCAAAAATAAGTCCATACATATAAATGTGTGTCGATGAATCCGGAAAGGTTTGACGATATCTTTAACTTTGAAGCAACGCCTCAACGCGCGAGTGGTACTGATCCTCTCGCACAGTTTGAAGAATACAGCGTCCGATGCAACATCTTCACCAATCAGATGCTGCGCTCACAGCCAATCAAGAAGGTACTAGAGGACGATAATGTGCGTCAAACTTTGTTTGATTACATATAAACAAAACAGTTACATAACCGATTTAAAGCAAATACAGAACAGATTCGAAAAATTGTTTGAAAAAAGGTCTTCTTACCATACGTAAACTTTTAGTTTGATTTATAATTTGTACAGTCGGGTCAGATTTCCTGAAACGGTGGGATTTCCTGGAACATGTCAGATTGAGTTAATTTGACTTTAACATAAAGTACAATTACCTGCAATTTTATGTTGCAAATGCGATACAGAGGCAAAAGTGACGGATTGTAGCTTTAAAGAATTGCATTCTATCACACAAGTCACAGAGCAACTTTGGCCAAAACTGTTGCTCTGTATCTCCCTTTACTTTTTATTTCAGCAAATATTAATAAATACTATTTTGAGAAATAATAAAAAATTGTGATTCTGAAACTGATGAAAACATGGCAAGTACATTTTCTTGTCATATTATATTCCAAAATGAAGATGCCTTATACACACAATGTATTCAAATAATAAAAGGCACATTTGAAGTAAATGATTACAGTTAAAATGGTCACATATGAAACTTCTTGTTAATTTAAAATGCATTCAGTTTTATTAGTTGACATGTTGGCCAAATGGTTAAATAGAATTTCTTTTATTTTTTATTATTTTTTTCCATTGGCATTTGGAAAAGAATGTTGGAATACTTGAAGTTTGAGTGGCAGTAGTGAAGACAAAAGAAAAATATCAATGTGTGAATTCAGGTTGTGTGAGTCCCATATGAAGAGCATGAAAATACCAGTTGTTGCTCATGCATTCATTTTCTCTCAGAGAAAAGAACCCAAAATGACACCTGTCGCTGACATACGTGGTAGTTCATGAATTTTGAAGAGAATTGATTGTGTGAGCAAAACGTTTTTCACAGCAGCGTCTGCCCACAATGTGGTCTTTCAATAAAGCCTTTATCACAGACAGACAGCCTGGTGCGTTCTCTGGTTCTTATTGTGGCTGTTAAGAATGAGGTGCGTTAAGCCAGACTCCCCTTTGAGCAGTCATGAGTAAGGACCTTAAGCAGGGTTGTCATCAGCCTTTATAGATGAGTCACAGCAGGGCTGTTATACGCAGACAAACACAACCACATATCATTTGCAACAGGATGTTTTTGCCATCACACATTACTTATGCCTACAATAAAATATTGCCTAAGTGCTCTAGAGTAACTGAGCTACTGGCTTGTTCCTGCATGAGCTTGAACATTTTTTATGCCAATGCCATTTTAAGGTGTAATCTGATTGGTTAGGCATTGCAAATGGATCGACAGCATTCCGGGTCTCATCAGAAAGGGTCTTACAAAGTGTGCTGATTGGTTGTTTCCTC
Source organism: Botia almorhae (assembly GCA_036877575.1). Lineage (NCBI taxonomy): Eukaryota > Metazoa > Chordata > Actinopteri > Cypriniformes > Botiidae > Botia > Botia almorhae. The sequence continues at coordinate 206,271 of JAZGTJ010000103.1, read as the reverse complement.
AAGTACCAATCATAACCGCCTGAAGGTGAGGAGAGACAAGAGGCGTAGAGATTCATTTTACCAGCGGCTTATTCTGGGCAGGAAGACAGCAAATAAGGTCTTTTGACATGCATAAAATACCCCTATCAGACAAAATGGCCTTGGTTATCAGCAAAGCAAAGGCAGTGGAGGGACTCACAGTCACCTCCACTATATGTCTCTGTATAGCGTAAATGTCAGAGGGGCTTCACTTCGCATTGAGGGACGTTGATGACAATCTATGAAGAGGACCAGATATTGGCTTTTTGTTGGTCAGTGCCTCATTGAAGCATCCACATTTCATGCAGTTTCTAAAGATGATAGATGACGTGCAATTTGAGCTTTTGTTCCTGGGATTTTCAGGTGATGTTTCTAATGGGTTGCAGTAATGGGTCAAAATAAGAGAGACTCTCTCCCCTCACATAATATTGAATGGAAGTGTATTAATGTCCTCTTTAATCAGTGTGTATTGAGTTTATGGTTCACACCACAGTGTGATGTACTTCAGGTCAAAAGAATATGCCGAAGGTATATCTTCGATTAAATGGCTCATATCATGCAGAATCACAAATTTAATGAAGAAATATCATTTACTGAAATAAAACAAAATTTGCAAAACAAAATACTTTGTTTTCAGTGTTGCAGTTTTACACTGATAGCTGGTATCAGACGTATAAATCGCACAACTGCTTTGTGCGAGTCACCTTTTGAGGAATAAAAAGTAGAAAGGTTTTTCTACATGCTGTTCTGTGAATTATGTCTTTGAGAGCATGATTAAGCTGCAGGGACTGATTCTTGCTTTATTTCCTGTCATGTGGAATCAGTTCAGCATCCCACACTACTGACCTTGTGGACTGCCAGAATAAATACCCAAACTGAGGGTAATTGCTTTATCTTTCACCGTGACCTCATGCATTCCACACCGAATCACTGCCACAAGAGATTTACTAAAGCAGTACTCAATAGATGACGCATACAGTCAGACAGGAATGTCTGGAAGTTGTGCATTGTTTGCTCTGGACTTTGAACTCCCTGGGGATCCTCAGAATTGCTGGAAAGCATGTTAGACGTGCTTGAGTCATAAAACATCATTTTGTTTGAAACCTCAGTATTGATTATTATTACTTGTTAGAGTAGTTTAAAACATGTTGTGGGTTACTGTAAATTAACCTGAAATTAAAATGGCCCCTTTTTGTTTTTATCTTTCATTGTCTTTCTTAATATGCATTTCTATGCTGGTCTTATTGAGCTATTTATTGAAACATAACAATAAATTATTACATTTACTTCATTATCTTACATCTAAAAGTAACAATTGGCTCCGCCTCTAAAACAACTTTCCTTTTTCACTGACATCACCAGTTCCTCTTTAATAATTTGCTCCTCCCCCTGGAACCCACTGCCACACTGAGCCAGCTTTTAACAATCCAATTAGTTTTTAATGGATAAAATCGAGTCCCATTCTACATTTTATTGTCATTAAATGTCTTGTTCACTCAAAAATAATAATATGATAGAAAGATGCCACTGCCACTAAAGTTTTTAACATGTATTAAACAATGAATCAAAACAATGCATGTCTGCAATATTCAGGTGGAATACACATTACAATGTTCATTTTCCGCTGTGGTATCTGTTAAAGTGCATGTGTTCATTTACTCAGATGGATGGAAATATTGTAAAAACTTGTCGAAATGTTGATAAGTCAGCTGGAAGCATCACCAGTACTTTTATAAGCTGTATATATATAACGTGCACATGTACAGAATTCAATGTGTGTGTGTGTGTGTGTGTGTGTGAAAGATTAAGAGACAGTAGCTTCAGTGCTCATTCCCATAGACTTAATATACCTCTGCAAAGATGTTTTTTGTTTCAGTGTCTGCATGCATGGATTGGCTGGGGTTGATGGTTATCTTACATACTGCTGTCAAACCCAGAACCTCTTTCTTTATTACAGACAGCTTGAGGTTGTTTACTTTTTGGTTGAGATCTCCTCCACAATCATATTTCCTACTGCAAGCACGGCTGGTTTATTCCAAGGTCAAATCCCCTGCTGAATACTGAATTATCTTCTCTCCTCTCATGGCAGGTGAATACTGGGAGATATGTAATTTGTTAAAACATTTGTTTTTTGTTTTTATCAAGCTTGTAGTGCTTGTAATAAAAATAAAAATAAAATACATGAAAAATCTAGTTTGGACTTTCTGTAATCATTTATAATAATGAATGCATATTTAGTGTGCTGTTCAGGAGGAGAGCTTAGAACCCAACCCAAATCTATTCCCCCATCTTGGCTGGGATGGTTCCCAGTCACAAATCAGGTTATGGGGTGGTGGAGGGATGTTCCAAAACCTTGTCATTGGACAGAGATGAGGATCGGCATAATATACAAACTCCTTCTCAATGATTGGTTGGATTACAAAATCATGTTTCTTCTAAACTTTGTTAAACCAACTTTTGAACATTTCATGATCAGTGAAGGTAATACACAGTCATATGAGATTTAATGGTTAACTGTGCAGGACAAAACAAGTATGGGCTCTTACAAACATAATCCCTCTCATTCATTACTTTTAAGCCACTAGTAATGTGTGGTTTTGTTTTAATTTATTTGAATTATATACAATTTCAAGCAGTTAGCATAATATGACCAAGAATTGTTTTGATCATCTTTTAATCATTACTGTATTTGTAGTTTTCAGTATTAGGTCTGTAGTATTGTTTTGCTGCTGACAGTAAAGACCTTTTCATGGTCTGGTCTTAATTTACAGTAGTAAATTAACTTGATGCAGCACTTTTTAAATACATTGGAATTGCAACAGCTCAAATGACTGCCATCAATCATTGGGCAGCTTTAATTATAATCATGGTCAGAGGATAATCATCTTATAGTTTTTATGTCTTCTATTACGCTATGCTATTTGTAACCTATGACACTGATCTTTTATTAATTAGTTCTATTTATAAACAGCATTCCATTGCTCGTCTGGGGTTCGAAGCTTGTGTTATTGGATCTTAGAAATCAGGAAAGGCGTATGAGACCTTTTACCTTCATAATCAGCTCATTTGTTTCTATTTGGCGGCTGTTATTTATATAATAGTCAGTTTAACATCGTTAGAGAATGTGCTGTTTTTACAACATAATCTTAACCATGTTTTGTCATTGCCAGTGTGGTGTTTTATTGTAAAAGATCTGGATTAGTATTAATCTGAAGCTAAAACTGGAAATCTTGAATGATTGGAAATTCATATGTTTAATCAGTTTTGGATATTCAACGAAATCAAAGTTAGGATGAACTTCTAACAAAAGCAGTTTCGTGTGTTTCCTCTTCCCATATTTTGTTGTTTTAGCTCTGTTTTTTTGAGCATCACCAGGAGAAAGCATCGATCCTGTGACCTGCTGAGTGTGGAGGGGTCTTGTTTGTCGTTGTTTGTTTTTTTCCACATAGTACAGCTAATGGCCCTACACTGAGTTAGAGAACACACTGAATGTGACACATTCATATAATATCAGCTTTTCATGACATCATAGTAGATGGGCATATTGCATATAGAAATTGTGCTTTTTGCCTATTTTTGGCTACTGAACAAACAGTGACTCTTTTTTTTGCTTCCTCTCAGGAATAAATTTGCACTCATCCTTTTCCAAAACACATCAGTTACACATTTTAAAACTTTTTACATTTAAAACATTAAAAAAAAAAAACTAATGAAATCCATAACTGCAGATACACCTTTGTGTGATTTCCACATAGGTTTTAAATAGCATTTATATTATTGTCAAATACACAATCACACTTTTTTGGATTACCAATGAAATATTATTTGTAATATCAGTTCAGTTATATCATAATCCCTGTCTGGCGAGCTGATCAAATAGGTTGATAATTGAAATCATTTGGGGTCAAAATTTTCTTTCACTCGTTCCTAAAATCAATTTGGTGTCAAAGTCATATTGGCTCTCATATTCAAAATGTTAAATATGTATTGTTTATCTAAAAAGGTTACACTACCAAAAACATGTCTCTTAAATATTGTGCTTTAAAGATTCACTTTAACATACTATACTATAATGATCAATGATTTATCTACTATGCAAAGGAACACATTCCTGTGTTACAGCAGAGAGCAAACCTCCACTATTCCCCCAGGTTTTTACAGTACAATAAAGCCTGACATTGCCACTGAACTGTTTCAGATTCCCTTACCAGCCTGGGCCTAATGTTCATCTGGTCTTAATGTAACATCTTAATGTTTATGAGATTAGAGCAATTAACATATTTTATTCTTATGTACACTACAGGTCAAAAGTTTAGGGTTTACTCTTTTTATATTATTATTATTATTGTTGTTTATCTCAAGTTTTAGAATAATATTGAATAACACAAATGGAACTATGGAAATTCTGTAAAAGGTTATTTGATAGCAAACTCACAGTGGCAACTATTGGCCTATAAATAAAAAAATGTACTCTTGGCATTATATCCACCAGCTTCTTGAGGTCTCATGGGATGTTTTTAAAACAAGTATTAAAGTTCTTGTCTATACTGGGCTCCCATTGGCTGGTTTTCTTCATTATTTCTGTTCTCCTTGATGAAGTTTCTGAATTTTTTTTTTACATATTATAGCCACAATATGTAGCCACAATTTTATATTATATTATATTATATTATATTATATTATATTATATTATATTATATTATATTATATTATATTATATTATATTATATTATATTATATTATATTATATTATATTATATTATATTATATTATATTATATTATATTATATTATATTATATTATATTATATTATATATTCTTCAAAACTATGTCAAACCTTTAAGCATACGCCTTCAGATTATAAGGTTTTATGACCATGAGATAATTTCAGTCAAATGATCCTAAATTTTTGACCAGTAGTGTACTCTGTCCTAGACAAAATCCTAGACCAGTACAATTAAGGGTTGTGGTACTTTTGATGTTAATATACAAGTATGTCTAAACAGCATGTGTGATATTCTTTGATTGATCTTTCAAACGTGAAGTTTGTTTACTGAAGCACTTTGCCAGCTGTGTTCTGTAAAGTTTCAGTGACATTGTATTTTGGCTCTTAGATGCAAACTGTGGCGGAGGAAAAGTACATTACAGCATCCTTTTCTCCTTGTGTGGAGTATAAACATATTTTTCACCTAATGGAATAATGGAGAAATATGATTGGAGGAACACAGGGGTGACTTATAAACCTCATTCTGCCCATAAACAGAATCAGCTAGAGATGATGTGTTTGGAACAAGCTCGTACCATATGGTGCTGCTCTTTTCACACAGCCAGTGGATTAAGTCTGTTTATTAACACCAGCCCAATAATTTATGAGATTTCTGATGCCATGCTAAAATGTTTTAACTATATCATTGTATATATTTAATTTATAATTGTGTTAACATGTAAATCACACCACATAATTAACACTGGACTTGCATTGTGTAACACTAACCAATGCATTGTGTGTATTGTTGGCTTCTCATACATATGTGTCAGATGTAAAGGGAACATACCAAGGTTAAGCGTTCTTTAAGTAGAAAAGCAGACAGCAATGTTGTGTTAGAGGATCATTTTTATGAATGTTACACCTCAGTAGTCAAGCAACAAAGTCAATACATCACAGATGCTCCTCTCAGATGCTCCTCATAACACTCGTGTCCAGATGGAGAGAACCCAAACTTAACCAATCATCTCTCAGATGGGAGATTTTTCATCACAATAATCCTCAGCTGTACCAGGAGCCAGACCTTTTAAAAAAGTGACATTTCCATCCATGTGTTGTGATTTTAGAATATGCAAAGAAGACAGTGGTAATTGACTGATTTACGGTCCCATTAAAGAAGAGACTGATAGCACCTGTTTGACTCATGCAAACAGCAAAGGCAGGCGCATCTGCACCCTTTGAAAGATAAAACGTAAAGAACATCACAACCCAAATATTGCGTGTTTGTTATAATAGGATCATTACAGACAGCAGAGAGTGCTTAATGCATATAAAATGCAACTATTAAATCACACATTTTGGAAAAAATCTATTTGCCACTCAGTAGAGGCAGTGGCCAAATTTGGCCAAATATTACATGTTCTCATTGTTGTAAACCAAGAACAGAGCAATGAAAGGTGAAAGAAAATAAAGCCCAGGCTACATTCATTAATGTTTACATGCAACAAGAATAACAAACCACAATCTGTTTTGTCTTGTGAATAGTTGGCGACAGAAAGCTTTACATTGAAATTCAAACTCTCAAACTATAAAGACCGTAAGTCATACTTTTGCAGTTGGGCATGCATGTTTGTTTAGTTTTGTTCTATAAACAGTTTTGGTCCTGTGTTGCGTCGGCATTTGATGTCCAGTGAAAAATCTTGATCCAAAATCATTCAAAGAGGAACAATCCTCAAGTGACCTCAGCAGATCAGAACATTTGTGATAAAACTAGATCCGTCAGGCGATCTGTTATTTCTGTCAAATAAAACAAGAAGCCTTTACAAGCTCTTATTTAGACCTTATATTTGAGTTTAGATAAGCAGTGAATATACTGTTACACTGGGTAAGATGTTATACAAGACACAAAACACTTTGTTTTACAATACAACAATGACTGGACTGCATCATCCACATTGCATTGTTTTCTGTGAACACGTCTGGTGATCAGAAGGGGTTCCTGCATATTTTCATTACGATTCCAATCATATGGCAGAGAAGAAGACCCTGTTATATTTGTTGGTGTTAAATTTCCCCTGGGACATCAGCACCAGTTAGAAGAGAATGAAAGGAGATGTCTTCTATTCATGTTTGTATTATTTTGATTAACTGTACGCTCAGGATATAAGCCATGTTTGAAAGAAACAGCGTTCTTTCCTGCCCTTCCTGCTCCTGCGTTTTAGTCATGAAAATGTGTTAGTGCACATGTACAATGGTGAAAACAAGCCAGTTTTAATTTGAAATAATGGCTTTCTCAAAGATATTAGGATTAAAGATATTCCCATAAGTTTCAACTATTCATGCTTTCCAATTTTATGTCTGAGCCATTACTGCATTTACGTTAATGCATTTGGCAGACACGTTAATCCAATGTGCCATTAACGCAGTGCTCTTCATATTGCGCTAATAGAACAGCATTACTGCATGTCAATACACATTTCTTTCTTTAAAACTGCTTTCTTTGATTTTACTTGCACAATAGTAAATAAGTGCACAACACTACACCTGTAGACCAAAGGGTTTATTCCCAGGGAGAACACATACAGTATACTTAAAATGCACTGCAGGTCGCATTAAATCTGCTAAGTGCAACAGTGCAATCGTTAAGTCCAGTTTGGCAGTCAGGCAGTGCAAACCAAAACAAACCTTTTTAATAGCTTCCTAATAGATTTCTATAAGTGTTCGTTTCGGCTTGCCGAGCCAGTATATTCATTGCCCAGTTCCAGTTGATTTGCTTCAAATCAATCTAATTATGAATATTAGGTCCAAATATTAGCTCCAAAGTTTGTAAACTGAATGTTGATTTTAGTGTTAATAGAGTATTTTGGTCAGATAGAGACTAAATGAATAGTTAAACTTCTCAGAAATAAACTTCTAAGAGTTATTCAGTGACCTGGATTTCAGCACATTGTTAAGACACAAACTAGCTACAACACAATCACACAAATAAACTTCAAATTCGTAGATTTTTCAAATTCTTCGATGATTTTTCTGCTCATACTGAGTGTCATTTACTCATGCAGATATGTAACACTCGTTCAGTGATTTTGTGGTTTATTTTGCTTAAGCTTTTCTACCATTACTTAATTCTGATCGTCTGTTCTTGACTATAACAGTCAGTTTCTTGTTTGTCCTGGCCTCGCATCAGAGGAATATTCCATCATAAATGATATAGCAGCTGTGAAGACTTCCTGTAGATTCAGACCTCTAGAGAACACATCATATTCAAATAAAAACAGCACAATGAATATAAATGCTGTCTGCTCACAATAACACTGTGATATTTACATGACATTTACATGAAGGTACATTTTACTGCAGAACAGAAATGATGTACAGGCAGATGATGCAAATACGGTTTAGTCATTGCATGTATGTGTTTGAATTTATAGACATACTGTATATGGCTTATGAATGATACATAATATCTTAAGGTGAGCATAGTGTAGAACATGCATGCTTGCCACAATAGTGTGATGCAATAATAAATATGCATTTGCTCACCTCACAAAATAAAATTCTCGAAATAAACTTTTTGCAAAATGCTTAAAGTTGCATACAAATGTGCCGTTTCATCAAAAATTAATATTTATTGCTTTATATGATTACTCTGTGTCTAATGCACTTCTCTTGTTGCATTGCTCTGTGACTGTATCTTTAAAAATGAGAAAAAAACATTTCTCAGCATACAATATTGCGCAATGTAATGACCGGTCCAGTAAGGGCTGCGTCAAACAGAGGCAAAACATTTCTGGTTGAAACAAACCATTTCTCTCCAAATTAAACAATGTTGTCTGATGTTGGACACCAGCAGTAAAGTTGAAAGCAGATACATTGTATACATTTAAACAGCAGACTAGCATATGCTCCTTATTTGCACAGAAGGCTGAGGTGAAACAGTGCTAGACCTATTGAGTTCAGTAAAATCTCATCAATGGGCTTTGACAGCTCTGTGAAAAAACGGCCCTGACAAAATGTCTTGTCGCTTCATCCATTTGTGTGTTGTACTAGTGTCACGTGGTTAAAATACTGTGCTGGACTGCATGTCTCTCCAATGTTATTACTGTCCAAACCATCCCAGGTTGATGGGTTGATCATTAGGTACTCCAAATGTATTGTGTTTCTTTTTTATTTTATTGGAGCCTGACAACCCAGGGTCTGTATTAATCATTGTACAGAAAGGCTCTCTCTATGTAAATAATCTAAAAAAAACATATTGGCTTTTCCACAGAAAACGACAACAAATGCTTTTAATCAGAGAGTTTCCTGTTGGGACATGAAAGCAATTTATTGAGCCACAAAAAAATCATACATTGTAATTCTAGCATGAATGTAGATTGCAATCTAATCACCATATGCCTCACGAGTTGAATTGATAGTAAATTTGACATGTAATTTGACTTTGGGAAACCTCTTTTGATGCTTTCATCTCCAAGTCTCTGGTGTGCTGTGGATCACTTCCGCATAATCAGCTGAGGGCTGAGCATCAATAATACAATGTGACAAGAAAACTTTTGAAATTGAGTTTCACGCTTTACCAGACACAGGTGCAGAGGTTCACACGACCCTCCACTGCCCCCTGAATTATGTTTCACCTCCCTGAGGTAAGCGACACATTTTACAACCAATGTAACTAAACAAAAAGGTCTGTAGTAATTAGCATCACAAGGCTGTTTTCCATCAGTTGGATTTCAGAGTATAAAAGCGGAGGGCAAATGAATCCATTGTGACTTCATGGTTGCTTTACAAAATGAATGTGGACGCTCAGTGTCTGTTCGTGGTGAGTCTTTCAAATGTTTACACAGTGTTTGTGGCTTCGTTTGCATCTGAGGTGTATATAGTCCTTCAGTCTCATGCAGTACTGAGGTTTAAAAAGCTGAATAGTCCATTACCTGCTGCCTCATTTTTTCTCACGTTCTTTTATATTAGTGAATTAATTCTTGCTCTGCATTTCCATTTTCTGAATGTCCTTCTAGTTCTTGTCATCTGAGTATCTTTCATTACTTCCTCTGGCTGGTCACTGAGGAGAGAGTATTTGTGCAGATTTGATTTATCGTGTGTCTGGGCACAAACTGTTCGAGTGACATTTACAGAGATGGATATTGTTATGAATGCGCTGTCATTGGAAATCCATACATAATTACTTTGAAAGAGAAGGTTGTGCTGGGTGTACTGCTGACAGTATTTTAAGTATTCGTCTTTTTTTCAGGCACCATTTTTGGAAACCATTTTCAAACTGTTAGGTTGTACTTATCTGAGTCCATTTAAGGTCAAAAATCGCTGTAATGGACCTTTAAACAGGACAATTAAATGGCTCAATACATCACTTGTTGGCCAAGTGTCAAGTGTTTGACAGCGACCCTTTTTTAAACATTAGTTGCACCAGGTGTTCAGAGTGGTTTTTGGAAGAGTATTCTGTATGGTGAAGTGGTTACTTACTGCCCTAGGTCAAATAAGCCCACCATATAAGTCCCCATAAGTCACTATGGTGTTCCTTACCCTTTCAAAAAACGTTTAGTGCTATTAGTATTCTTCCGTTGAACCAAAATTTAAAAAAGCATACTTTCAGTATTGAAAATAGTGAAACTCAAGTAGTATTGAAATAGTACACTTATTAGTACTAGCAATTAAAAAAGTGTGCTTAATTAAATGAACCTGAATATACTTCTTTTTTGTAAGGGTAGTTATGCCTCTGTCCCCCTCCTTCGATTTAAGTCTGAGATTTTGTTGCCTGTTTAATCATCTGATGTATCTTCAGATCTTGGGACACGATCCCAAAGGTATCATAAACCTCAGTATCACAGATGTTACAGGAAATTATACATCAAAATGTGATACTTCGGGTTAGTGGTTTCGTAAAATCATTAACTATGTATGATCAATGCATTATTTATCATTCATTATAATCTCAAGAGCAGAGCTGTATGCAAGCAAAAATATTTTTATAATAACAAAGACTTTGCCCTCTCTTGCGACCTTTTCAACTTTGGCAAAGTATTTAGTCTCAGCGGGCAATGATTTCTGAAGTCAGCTGGGAAGCTGAACTGGCCGGCAGTAACAGTTCACTGATCTGCTGAGTGAACCTCCATCCAAAGCTGAGAAGACCTTGAATGACTGTAGAGAGATGTTCTTCCTGGGTGACCACTGAGAGAGGTGAAAGGTCAAAGAGATCAACACTTTTAATTTCAGTATCAAATGTAAACAGTTTTAAGAGTTTAAACCTCACACAGGTAAAAAATCACTTTCCACCAAACTTTCCAACAGACTGTTTAGTAATTCTTTTTTCATTAGACTAAATTGTACAGGATTATTGCAGAGTTAAGTTGCTTAAAAGCTATTTAATTACCCTTGCAGCCTACAAAGAGCACCAAGCCCCACAAATAAAGCCAATTAAAACAAAATACATCATGTAAAATAGCCTGACCTGTTTAACACATAGTGCTCCTCAAGGTATATCAGTAATAAAAGCCTTCAATATATTAAGACCAAGGATCTTAGGTTCTGGTTTAATTTATTCTAAAGTGCATCTAAATAGTGCTCACTTCCACTGTGCCGTGCCAGGGAGCTGTAGTGGATAATAGGCCATTTTATTGAACAACAGAAATTGCTTCTATTTTTATATGCTACAAAGACATCTGTAGTGATAGGAAATGTACTGCGAACTGCATCACAAGCTTTTAGTAAGCTTTTAGCGACCAGCTCAATGGATTCAGGTTAAAGTGTATCTCGCCTCTTAGAAAATTGCTCCTTCTATTCTGAAGAGACTATAGAGTTTGTTATCTTTTACTATTTTTATTATAATTAATGGAAACTTATTTGTTGGGTAACATGCAGGGACTCATAACCTGTCACTGGTTACTTAAGGGGGGAGATAACAATAATACAGCTTAACAAACACAGATGGCTGTATGATGTAATAAAGTAACTAAAAACTGTGGGATATCCAATTGTCAGTATTAGATGTCTTCAGCTGTGTTTATCTTAAAATTCTAACACATTTGTGTGTGTATATATATATATATATATATATATATATATTCTTTTGGGGTAAAATACACAATGAGTTATCTAGCAGAATGTACAGGCAGTTTTATCCACACAATGCAAGTGGATGGGAACATGGGTGGTCTCCATTCATTTTAATTGCATGGAAAAGCAAAGCTTGGACATTCATATACTTTTGTGTTACATATATAATTGTGTTGAAAATAAAAAAGACATTCATACAGGCATGAAATGACATGATAAGTAAACTCAGACAGAGTTTTCATGTTTGGGTGAACTATCCCTTTAAAATAGAACTGTGAAATTGCTTTTAAAACAGCATGACAAATCGCATTATCAGGCATTGAAATCACAGGACATGATTTGTGGTGGTTTTGTGGGTCTCATGGATTAGGCTAAATATGCTAGTTAAAAAATGGAACAGTCAGTAGACAGTAGTAAGTCTGCCAAAAGCCAATTGGTATGACAGCAACTGCAAAACGTGCACCCAAAGGATGAAAAGGACAAAAAAGGGAGACTGTTTAAAATGCTCCATGCTTTTTATACAGGGTCAGGCATGTCTAAGCCAAACGCTCCAAAACATCATCATTAAGACATTCTTTCAGGTTTAAAGTATGATATATTTTATAGGAGGGGTAGGAGATTTTTTTTCCATAAACAATTTTGTTATGCTGGACCATGAAATGTTCTGTTGGAATTCAATGATAGAACATCCTACTTGTCTGTCAAACTAGGATCTTATGCTTTTTAAAGCTAGCTTGCTAATGCTAGCCTTTCTGAAATTGGCTTACCTTGAAGTATTTTAATCTATTAAAAGTAGAGAGTTTTGCAGGATGGGCAGTTGTTTTTTTGGCAGACGAATAAAAGCCCTGGCAGAGACATTGGCCTTTTTAAAGATCAAAACTAAGTCAAAACATATTGTACATATTTTCTTTATGCACTGAAGAACACAAGATGCTGTGTGAAGCGTTCTTATGCTGGGAAGACATGGATTATTCGATTCTGCACAAATCTTTGGAGTCTGTGCCAAGTGCAATTAAAGCCAAAAAGGTGAAGTACCAAAACACCAACTTTTTTTATTTTACCTTTTGCCCTATATTGTTAGGCAAAAAATGTCATTTTAAAAATCAAAATAGATATAGGTCATATAGGACATAGATTACCCATCTAGGCACACTATGCACTATATGTGTAGCTGTAAATGTTTCACTCTCATATCATTGAGTTTCTGATCACTTCTTTAGGGTTTATTTTTCAATAACGACAGACTACTGTACATTATCATTAATGGAGTTTAATTTAATTTAAAGCTGTTAGTTAGCTTTGGTGGCAACCATGAAAAGGTCTTGCCCAGTGATTAGTGTAAATGGTAATAAAGAAAAGACCAAAAATGGCCAACAAAACATATTTTCACTTTCTCTATACTGCAGATGTAGCTTTCCTGTCTGGAATATGTTTCTTTTAAATGGACATTTCCAGTCTCACTTATAAAGAAGAAATATGTCAAAATATGCAGTCTAGTAGCTTGCAAACTTATTAACAATAAGAAAATTACGCTGCTGTCTCTTTTTGTAAAAACTATGACAAATAATGTTATTTCTTCTGCTTCGCACTTCAAGTCACACTTGATTTATTTCTTCTGCTAAAGGAACTGAGTGTGAGTGTAGCTTTGCTTTGTTTTCCTTCAGGTTGAGAAAACAATGTTTATTTCAGATTAATGTATTAGACTTGAAGTATAGCCACAGAAGGTTTATAAGCTACAGAAAAATACTTTATCATTTCCATCAATGTATAAGATCTGTGTGGATGATGAAACATTTCACACCTCCCACAAATTATTGGATTCTGTTACCTGGAGGACTCAAGAGATGCTGTCAAAACAATTAGGAAGATCTGTGTTTAAGTTGTCTTTAGGCACACCTACACTATGAATTTTTTTGTATAGATTTATGAGATTTCACAGGAAATATTTCACTGATAAGATATTTAAAACATGTGTTTGTATTTTCTGCATTAACTATTGTGCTTTGGAAATCGATCACCAACATCAGCTATGCGCAAACTCAAAACTGGATAGGGCTGCCCTACTCTAAAAATGACAAAAACATAGCAAAAATAGTGCAGACTCACTATCTTAAAACAAGTGCTTCACAATGCCATAGAAGAACCATTTTTGGATGTTCCAGAATCTTTAACATCATTCTTTAGACTATAAAAAGTAACAAAGAAATTGTGCTCTTTAGAACTTTAACTGAATGATTCTTTTGGGAAACAAAATGGTTCATCTTTGTGAAGAGCCTTTTAAGAACCTTTATTTTTTAAAGTGCATTTAATGGTTTATTGGGAGAAAATGACACATTTTGAACCATATTTACTGTAAACATTACCTCATGTCCCTTTTAATCCATTCCGAAACGAGTGGCGAGCCATTGCTTTTTCAGTATACTGTACTTCACAGAGAGTACTTCGCAATCGCAAAACAAATGCTCCTTCTCATAGAAAAGTTGACACATAACTGAGCAATGATAAGACATATGATGTGTTATGTAAAAACATACAGACAAGACCATTAATATTTCTATATTAAACTCAAGTATGTATGTGTTTATGACTTCACAGTTTTAATGGCGCTTTCTTAATCTAATCCCCTTAATCTTAATCGAATGTCACAATATAAAGAAAAAGGCAATTAATGTCTCTAAAGAGGACAACAAATTGTGTGGTTTCCTTAATTTAATTTATATAAAGGGATATATCGTGTATATAGATATATATAGAAAATATAGTGTAATTTACTGTGATTTTTTGACTGAGTATAATAAAATGGATTAATTAATAATTACAACAAGTGATAAAAATGATTAAATATGACAAAACAAGTATGTGTGCATTTATGTATGCTTGTGTATACGATTCAAATCTGGTCTGCTGGTAAAATATTTTAAAGGTAAAAATGTGCTGCCCTCTGGTGTTTCTTTTATAAACCAACATGTACTGATCACGTATTCGGCTACAGTTTGGAATTTTTACATTCTCAATGAATTTGTTGAATTATTAATATCTATAGTATATATTGCTAATATAACATTGTTAATAATTAAAGTATACTGTTGTATACATCATCCTATGACTTGGATGGTGCCATTTTAAACAAGCTGATCACATAAAGGTCATATGTCTGATTTAAGTCATCTTGACAAATACATTGTTTTCAAACTGTCCACATGTCATTTTGCCCTGAATAGGTTTACCCGGCTTGTGACGTCACGCGCTTTACGGCACGCGTGTGTGCTAGCAAATGAATCATCTCACTCTACTGGCTAGAAGTCATCGAGAGGAGACAACTGGTGAGTGTGGATTTTCCAGAAAATAAACTTTTATTCCTTCAACACAACCAAGTTTTATCCAAAGGATTGTTCCGTACATTATTAAATGGCTGTTAACTCTTCTGTTAACGCGTTTACCGTTCTTTGGCGTTATATTAAAAGACATAAGCGAAGCTAAGCTAACTGAATTAGCTCACACGTTGTAAATCAGTAGAGACTGTTAGCCTGAGCTAGCAGCTAGTTTGTGCTAGAATATTCCGCCTGTCATGAATAACTTCTCTTTGTGGCTGTGTAGATCTTCAGCTGTGAACAACAAAGTCTCGTTTGTCTACAGCATTGTGTACGTAGTTAATTTGTAATTGCGCTACAGTAGCTTTAAAACCTAAAGTGACTAGTCTAAACAGTAGGCATTAATCATTAATTCCAGTAAATAGCTGGAGAAAGTGATTCATATGGTGAACGCAGGACTAAATTTCCTGCAGTACTACAGTTCCATAAACTGTAAACCAACGTCATGCTGTTTTCCAGTAATGTTGTATTTGGTAATGGTAACAATACTTATGTCTGTCTTTTCAGGTTTCCTTAACATTTTATTCGGTGAGGTTGAAGCCTCAAGGCAGAATGGCAGACACAAAGCGTCTCGCGTTCTCCGTAATCCAGTTTCTCCATGACCAGCTGTCTTCTGGAGGTCTATCGTCAGATGCTCAAGAAAGCTTAGAAGGTAAAACCAAACTGATAGTCATTTCTAGACACTGTTATGTTATTGGTCTGCAAAAAGCAGGTCTTTATTCTTCCCATCTCTAGTTGCCATCCAGTGCCTAGAGACAGCATTTGGTGTGTCTGGGGAAGACCAGAGTTTAGCAGTCAGTCAAACTCTGCCAGAGATATTTGCGTCTGCAACCAAAGAGGTAAAAATCTGTTTTCTTCCAATAGCAGTCTTGTGTGTCATTTAATTCATTTAAGTTTGTTTTTCCATAGTACTGCATGTAATTAAATTAAGATATTCTTTGTTGTAGCAGACAAGTGCGACACAAAATAAGACTAATTCATCGAGTGAATCGCCCACAGAGGAGCAGTTAGCAGAGGCAGAACGTCTTAAAACTGACGGTATTAGCACAACACCTCTGCAGATACTGTTTGAGATGTTACAGAGATCTTGATCACAAATGTGCACGTTTCAACAGGCAACGATCAGATGAAGGTCGAGAATTTTAGTGCAGCCGTGGAGTTCTACTCTAAAGCCATCCAGCTTAATCCTCAAAATGCAGTCTACTATTGCAACAGGTAAGCATAATTTCATATACTATATCAGAAATATTGTTTTATACAGAAGTCAGTTATTGCAGTGTCTGAGAAAATAGTAGCCATGTAAAATCTTTTGTTGATAATTTATATTGTTTTACCGCATTCAGAGCTGCAGCTTACAGCAAAATGGGGAACTACGCTGGAGCTGTTCAAGACTGCGAACATGCCATTGGAATAGATCCAAACTACAGTAAAGCCTATGGAAGGATGGGGTAAAATATGACACCAAACGTAGTAATGTTTTTCCTGAGTGGAGATCCAATATAGTGGTCTTGATCTGTTAATAGTTAATCTATTCTGGTAATTTTATTTAAAGAAAAACATTCCATGATATTTTAGTTTGTCGTTATAATAACAGAGGCTGGAATATTTCAGGTCAAGGTCATGTCAGTGGAAATCAGAGCTTTTCTTTCTTCAACTTGACTTTAAGTTGTTTTCTATAAAATCAAGGCTTGCTCTTGGAAGTTTAAACAAGCACTCAGAGGCTGTGAGCTACTACAAAAAAGCAATGGAGCTGGATCCTGACAACGACACTTACAAAGTCAACCTGCAAATAGCAGAACAGAAAATGAAGGAGACACAGTCCAGCCCAGTGAGTTCACAGAACTGCCCTGATAAGTCTTTACTTATTTTGAAAAAAGAGAAGTTTAATGAAACATGTTTGCTTATCTTCAGGCAGGGGGTTTGGGTGGAGTTGACCTGGCTGGTTTGCTGAGTAATCCTGGTTTCATGAATATGGTAAGTGAGAGCTAGAAGTCATCATACATCCAGCCATGCAAATCATACAACAATACTAACTCACTTTCACTTCCTTTAGGCATCTAGTTTAATGAACAACTCACAGGTGCAGCAGCTGTGAGTATACATGAGTTTAAACACTGCACTCTCTTATACACCTACACACTTACAATGTATTTCTTAGTGACACATATATTTTCAGGGGATACTTTGGTTTAACATGCTGTAAACTGTTTAACGTTTATTGCAACAGAGATTGATGATGAACTGTCTGTGTAGGATGTCAGGTATGATGTCTGGAGCCTACAGTCCTGTGGGAGGTGCCACCTCCCCAGGAGCAGCTGCTGGACCTGAAGCTGCAGGAGGTGTCAATGACCTGTCTGGCCTCATACAGGCGTAAGATCACTCACTTATAAATCTCCGTCCTACACCTTTTAGTGGCTAACTCGGTATTCCATACTGAAGGTTATAGGGCCTGTTTGCGAAACTGACCTATTATTGCCGTTTGCGAAACTGACCTATTATTGCTGTTTTTACTGTTACGTGACAGAGGTCAGCAGTTTGCACAGCAAATGCAGCAGCAGAACCCGGAGCTTATTGAGCAACTAAGGAGCCAAATGCGCAGTCGACCTCCCAGTAGTGCTGGCGATGAACCCTGACAGCTCCCTGTGGTACCACACCTCATCCAGTACAAGTAAGAGTTTAAACTAGATAAAATGTTATTAGTTAGGGGACAGGACTGAAATAACTTACATATAAATATATTTAAATGTAGATGTTTTTAGATCTAGACTTACTTAACAATAAAAAGACATTTATGTATCTCATTAAAAGGTATTACAGTATAGTTAATTATATACAGTATATCTACTTAACACCTGTCCTCTTATTTCTTTTAGAATTTGATCTGTTGGACCTGTGGAGGATGGACTATGTTTTTCTTTTAAGATATTCCTTGTTCCTACAGCTCCAGGGATGAGACATTTTTTTTATTCATCACAATAAGAACTGCACGTGTGCCCACTGCCCCACATAGCTCTACCTTTTGGGAGACGTCAGCAGCACACATTATGTTTTAGTGCTGTACTCAAATGTCTGATCAAATGTACTGAAATGTCACAAACAATATATTTCCAAGTAATAATCCACGTTAGTGGATTGCAGTTGTACACAAATTACTGCTACATGGACATAATGCAGATTTGCTGTGTTAAAACCTCAGTGATCCATCTGTCCAACAAATCTCTGAACTGAAAGACATTCACAAGGAACGTGTGCAATTTCAGCATTAACAATTAAAAGTCACATTTCAAATAGGACTAAGGTTTCTCAGTTCTTTGCAATTCAAATGTCATGTTTCGTAATTGCTTATGCCTACAACTATAACCAGGGAGGTGTATTCAAATTGCCATTATGTTGCTTAACCCATAATAACTCATTCGGTGGTGATTTTGCATTAAAGGAAGGGAATGTATTTTTATGTAGCGCTTGAAGTCATGTGGTGTGTGTGATTGGTCGGGTTTTAAAGCAGCAGCAAGTTTGGCAATCAAATGCGTATTTGATTGCCAGTACGTGCTGTGTGGTGTACAGCTCAGCAGTGCTGTCTGTTTAGGCAGCGCACTGGGGTTTAAGACGCAGTCACTGAACAGGTGCATACGCTGCAGGAAGTATTGACACGAACACGGGTAAAACGTTTCCTTTCTATAAGAACATTTATATTTGCTTTACGCTTATATTTTATTGTTTCAGAAACCCGCTTTTAAACGTAGACAGCTTATAAATGTGCTTACTGTGTCTGTTAGCTTAGCATTTGAGCTAATACTGCCATTTCCGCAAAAGACGACCGTTTAAGATAAAATCTTGCAAATTGCATCACATCCTTGGCGGGTATTGACGTTTTGTTGTTGACCAAATATATATTTTTCAATCTATGAATCATATACAAATAATCGGTTAAATAACTAGAGGCTCATAGAAGTAAGCATGCTAAATGTGTACTATTGTGTACTAAATGTGCACTATTGACTATTGTGTATCAATAGCATTGCAATTTATTTCATATTGATGAAACTAAATTTAGAAATTTATTTCTAAGAAATGGACTGACATTTTAAAACATTCTTCCAGGCATGCTGCATAAAAACTAACCTCAGGCTGCCTGTGATCCAGCAGAGAGGAAGGGATCCAGAAATGCTTTAGCGCTTATTTCAAATACACATGGTTTGCTGAACTGGACTCAACTCCATCCTCAGTATGGAGATAGCTGTAGCCAAAATACTTTGCCTGCTGGGGGTCTTTGCTCTCATGTTAGGTGGTATCCTTATCCCAGTGAGGGTGATGCACACAGAGTTTGATAAAGCTACAAGGTACAGAAAAGTGGTTGCGTTCAGTAATTCTTTTGGAGGAGGTGTATTCCTGGCTACCTGCTTTAATGCCCTTCTACCAGCGGTCAGAGATAAGGTATGTGGTGAAACATGATTGTTAAGACCCTAACAATTATGTGTGTGTGTGTGTGTGTGTGTGTATTCATATTCACTATACATAATTTAAGTATAAGTGATTTTCTATCTCTTATACAATCCAAGCAGTTATACCACTAGAGTTACTATGAGGAAGTTCACTGGGCTTTAAAGATCAAATTTCTGCACCTTCCCAGGCTCAAATTCCCCCTTTGTTTTTCAGGTGGAGGAGGTGTTAAAAATGGTAAATGTCTCCACTGACTACCCTCTGGCAGAAACAATGATGATGCTTGGCTTTTTTCTCACAGTATTTGTAGAACAGGCCGTGCTCGCATTCCGCAAGGAAAAACCCTCATTTATCGACTTAGAGACGTTTAATGCAGGTGGCTCGGAGGCTGGAAGTGACTCTGAGAATGATACCCCTTTCATTGCCCCACCTCGGCGTTCAGCTGGAGCCCACCAGCATCATTCTCATCACCATGGACACTTCAGCCCTTCAGAGCTGACACGTGCCGGGCCCTTGAGGTTAGCCAGCCTGGTGCTGGCGCTTTCCGCTCACTCTGTTTTTGAGGGTCTTGCACTAGGCCTTCAGGAAGATGGGGCTAAGCTTGGAAGCCTCTTTATCGGAGTAGCCATCCACGAGACGCTGGCAGCTGTGGCTCTTGGGGTTAGCGTAGCCAAGGCAGGAGTGCCTCTACGAAATGCCATTAAGCTGGGCATAACAGTGAGTCTAATGATCCCTCTGGGCATCGGGATTGGCATGGGCATCGAGACGGCCCAAAACTTGGCAGGAAGTATCGTCTCTGTAGTGCTCCAGGGCATGGCAGCCGGCACATTTCTTTTCATTACATTTTTTGAGATTCTCTCGAGAGAGTTGGAGGATAAACATGACAGGCTACTAAAGGTCGTGTTTCTTATTGTGGGCTACGGAATACTAGCAGGGCTCGTCTTTATCAAATGGTGATCAAAAATCTATGAAGTTTTCCAAAATTGTGTATATTTAACATGCTGTGTATATATAAACAGCAGGTTCAGTATATCTACTGTATAATGATTTATATTGTAGCCTTTTTAATACTATTTATTCCTAAACTTTAACTTTCTTTGTGTTATACTGGATAAAACTGTAACATTTATATAATTTTTAACAGGTTGAAAATGTTTTCTTACAATGCTTACCAGAATAATATCATACTATGATTTTAACTGTGGTAGAAAACAAATTTTTGTGTCTTATTAAAAGGTATAATGTTAAGAGATGTACCCAGAACATGTTGCCATTCCATACATTTTTTATAATTTGTGTGTTCACTTATTATTATTGTTATTTGTAATGACAAATGTTCTGTTTTAAATGATTAGCTTCAGAATGTAAATGCATTAGTAAACAGTCGAAAAAGTTGCAGTCAGTTACAGTGGATTGTTATTGAGAAGTGTGGGTTGACGTTTGTCGGATTTGTTAACGAAATATTTAGTGTGGAGTCCACTGAAATCTGTTAAAGACCAGTTGTTTTATAGAGAAGAGTTGTAGTGGAGAAAAACATTAATGAAAGCAAAGTTACCTTGAAGCAAAGCAAAGCAAAGCTTCCTTCACATTAAAGTTTTGGCTGATCCTTTTGCTGCAGGGGGCGCTGTATTGACAAATAGTGTTTGGAAAAAAAGTGAAGTATTTGTCAGGTATGGTTACCCATACTTGGAATGTGTCCTCTGCGTTTAACCCATAGTGGTTAGTAGTGAACATACACACCTGAAGCAGTGGGCACAAGTGGGCTCTTATTGTGTTTT
Organism: Botia almorhae; assembly: GCA_036877575.1. NCBI lineage: Eukaryota > Metazoa > Chordata > Actinopteri > Cypriniformes > Botiidae > Botia > Botia almorhae. The sequence goes on along the minus strand of JAZGTJ010000103.1, from coordinate 184,891 downwards.
AGAGGCGTATTTAGTGGTTGTAATACACTCTTATGGTTATGGGTTTAATTCAGTTTGTATATTTTTATTTTTGAGGTGCTATCCTCAGTTTAGGAGTTTGCATCATGCTAATAAATCAGGCTAAACTCAATGCGTAAATAAATGCAAAGAATCTTTGAATTTGAAATGTGAAATTTATGTTGATATGCTGAAATGATGCATATCAGAAAGTCAGGTGTCAAAGTCAGGAAATGTCTTAATTGTGTGTTTATAAAAGCATTGTTGAAATAAAATAAAAAAATAGCATTGCTGGGGAGAGTGGGGATGGTTGCAACATGGCTTATTACTCTAATCAGAAATTAGCTTTAGTGATTGCATTTATAATACACATGGTCAGTTAGCCCCTTTTCCTGGGTAAAGCAGCCACTTGTGACCATTCCTTTTGCAAAAAGTACTTTTCATCTTTAAAAAGTCATTTTTATGGTTTTTGTCATACTGCCTAAAGATCATTGTAAAGTCATAGCAGTTTAGTCAGTGATGTCTCAGCTTCTGAAAGGCAAAGCTAGCATGCATCAAAGCCATTGTGTCAAGTTAGCATAGTAAGTTTTATCATGACTGTCAATGTAGGTACAGTTGTTGCAACTGTCCTTTATGAGATTATCAATGAAAAAGTTGGTCGTCATTTATGGATTAATAAAGAATTCTATAAGCAGACTAGGACACAGTGTATCCTATATTTTCTTAATTGTATTAAATTAATAAATAACACTATAATAATAATAATAATAATAAAGTAAAAGTAATAAAAACAATATATTATGAATATATATCATAGTAAATATGATATAGTGTGTGGTTTTAATTTAAAAAAGTAATAGTTTAAATGTATTGGTATAATTAACTAAAAATGGTTGTTCATTGTTATTGAAAATGTTTATTCCTTTTAGTCCTTGTCTTTATTCAGGCAAATTAACTTGCCAAAGATCCTGTCTGTGCCCAAATAAAATAAAGAAATTGTAAAATGATGGTAAAGAATGATTTTATTACATTTTAATGAATTTTCTATATGTCCGTCTCCTGCTGTGGGGCCAGTTGCAACCTTTGATTTTTTTCAAGTATAAATTGTATGTATACTATCAAACATACACTTTTAAATTGTATGTATACTATCAAACATACACTTTTCCAATACAAAATGACTCTGAGAAACCGAAGTAAATGCAGGGAGTGTTGCAGCTGTCCCCACTACCCGCAACCCTAGGTGAATCTTAGGACATTGACACTTCACAACCTTTTCATTATATGACTTAGCCATAAAACCCATTGATACATTCCTGACTAACTGTTGTATGCTATATCCCAGTTGGAAATGTTCCAGATTACCATGTAACCAGTCTGACCCTTTATCCCACAGTGTGCACTTCCTCTTGACCCATCATACCCCATTGACACAGATAAAGTACACATGATTCTCACATCAAACACAATTTAGCCATGATAGGATTAAGGTCTGGTTGGATTACTGTTATATCCATGGTTTTATTTAACAAACTAGCACACTGTGTTCACATAACCTGGTCTTGTTTACAGTAACCAGTATTTTCACATTAAGCCACAATTAAACATAAGTGACACCAGCGTTCTCAGAACTGACTTAGCCAGTTTATGTTATGTTTAACCAACTAGGAACCTAGTAAAGCAACCACTGGTGAAGTTCATTACATTAAGTTGAACAATGTAACTATTGTTTTATTTTGTAAGTGAATGTGTGAAGTCAGTTAGCACAGATATGCTGGTAGAATAACTTTGTTATATGGACATTATTGTTTGACATTTGGAGACACATAAATGAGGACCTGACACTATTACCTGGCCAATGTTTCCCTGTATTGCAAAGATTATGGTCAGGTATTATTCATTTTGTATAGACTAGTCATCTCCTTTAACCACTACACAAGCTATATCAAGAGAAAAGTTTGACCTCGATGAATGTAACAGACAGATGCAGATGCCTTTATACAAAACAACTTAACAATACATTCAAGATATAATTGTATACATTTTCTCTATTGGTACCCCTGTTCTTTGGAAATTGAACCCACAACATTTGCGCTGCTAATGCAGTGCTCTACAAATAGAGCTACAAGAACACAACTGAGCAACAGAATACAAAAATAGTTGTAACGAGATTGTGTGAAGGCACGCGCTGACCCCGTGGTTTTAAAGACAAAGATCAATTGCCTGTCCTTGCTGTGGATTAAGTTTTCAAGCACGATGTCCGTCGCTCTCTGACACTGCTGACAGTAGTAACTATGTAAAAACTGTGTTATTTGACAACAGTTCGCATCATGCCAAACATGCAACGGTATGGCACTCAGCCACTGCCAACAGAGAAGTGTTAAATTTTATTACTGCGCACAAATCCTATTAGTATACTAATTCCTTCGTGGTCTTGAGTTGTTGGATGATTACATGTTGGCGTAATCCGTCGTAAGAAAAGGTTGCCGCTGCTTTGGCTTCTTGCGTTACTCGCAGCGTCTCGCCATGGAGGAGTTACTGATACCGACGGAAACCGAACCGGCCGAGCCTACCAGTTTCTTCTCTCCAGCAGGACCTGCTAAAACCCCGCTGGACCGAATAAATGACTTCATAAGGAACACGTTCACGGTCAACATTAAAGCGTATGTCAAGGAGTACATCAAGCGAAACGGACTACTGACGCTCTCTGTACTGGCTGTGATCACGGGTTGCGTCCTGGGCTTCGTGCTGAGGGGTCAGACTCTGTCCACACAGGTATTTTACTTGACTGACTGACTGACTGTTGACATGGTTCTGGAAATAAATTCAGGGGTTATATCTTAATGTATAATGCAAAGTTTTTTCCCTATTATCACCTATGTAGGCTATACTTTAAGCACTTTGTTGGGTAGTCTCTTTAGAGTCTTTCAACCCTAGTTCTGGGTATATCTGATTTCTAATTAATATTCAGATCCAATTTCTAAAACTACTTTTGGATTTACTGTTTCAGAGAAAATAATGATCATTTCCTTGTGCTATGCTTGACCCTTAGGTAATTCTTGAGGCTAAACATAATGACAGGCTTTAATGGGTAAAGTTTGTTTTAGCTTTTTAAAGTTTTCACTAATATTTATTTAAGCCATAGAAAACATTTGAATTATTTAATAGGAATTTAGTTTGTCAAACTTCAGTAAGTTTTGCTTATGTAGAGTAACTACAGACAAAGAGATAATGTTGTTGATCTTTGTGATGGGGAATGTCAGGAAGTGTGCTCCGTTAGTTCCTAATCCCAGACAGAAGTCCTGCCAAGGCACACCTGGTCCTACTGTGCATGGCGCGTGACTTTGCTAAATAGCTGATGACAACAGTCAAAAGGGCTGTGGCTCAGGGCTCTCAGTCTCCTATGTGATCCATAAGTGCTATGAGATGTCTAGACCTAGAAATCTGCCTTGATGTATGCGATGCAATATTAGGCTACACATAATTGTATATGCACTATGTATTATAAGTTATATATAAGTTATATATATTATAAGCAATGGGTGGCAGAAAATGAGATAAGTGAAGCCCTGTTGCTATTTTGCTGCTTACCAAAAGGTAAATGGACATATTAATTTGTTGAAAATATACGTTTTAACAGACACAGTAAGACAGTAATGCAAAATTACATAAAGCTTGTACAGCCGTTTAGAAAATCTGTGGTATAGATTTAAAAAAAACTAAATTAAACCCCCGGTAGTAGCTTTAAAATTTAGCAAATTTACATTCAACTGTTTTCATGTCCTCAACATTCATTCACTATATATTAACTAAACAGTCTGTATAACTTTCTTTGTCTTTCTAACAAGGCAAAAATCTATTTCTCCTTTCCTGGTGAGCTGCTCATGCGAATACTTAAAATGTTGATTCTGCCCCTCATCACCTCCAGGTAGCACGTCATGTTAGACAAAGTTTATAAAACTACGTAAAGAATCTGTGAGTGTTCTCATCAGCTATCACTGTCTGCCTGTAGTTTAATGTCAGGGCTGTCGTCTATGGAGTCAAAGGCCTGCTGCAGGATAGGGATGCTGACAGTCACCTACTACCTTTGGACCACGTTCATCGCTGTAGTAGTCGGCATTGTTCTCGTTCTGATTATCAAACCCGGCTATGGAACAGACATGGAGAGCAATAGGCTTGCAGGTGGACAGGTCATAACTTCTGCAGATGCACTGCTGGATCTAGTCAGGTAGGAATGTTCATGAGAAACTCATAATATCAAGGTGACCTATTTTTCCCAGTACGATGTGTTCTGGTGTCAGGCAATGCTTAGAGTTTGGAATAGGGTATTAAGCAGTTTCTTTTAGGAATGTTGGTTCAGGACTGACAAAAGAAAGGAACTACTACAATTTGAGTAATCTTAATATCAAACATTTATTGAAACAATATATGGCATTTTAAGTAAATTTTCTTATATTTAATGATTTTATAATTGATCCATTTTCTCTATTTTTCCTGTTTAAAAATAAAAAGACAAAATAGACACCACCGACACCATTTATAGTAAAGAGTAAAGCAGGGTAGTTTTGGTCAGCCCATAAAGTGAAATCCTATTAAAGCTGTGGGGTTATTAGGCTACTTTTAGTAATCTGTACAAAGGGACATGTAAGTGACGGAGGATCCTCCCACCCACTGCCTCTCCTTCTGCCCATGCAGACACAGTGAGCTGCTGTCAGTCTCGTGCCACGGTGCTCGGTAACACCCCTGTGGGCAAAGGGTTTAGATCTGCAGTGTGCATAACATATCTGAAGGAATACATGAACTATGTTGTACTGTACTTTAATAAAGATCACTAACATTGCTTAAAGATGGATGGATTCTCTTATACTTTTGTACATTCTTAAACCTGCATTGTATTATATTTCTAGGAATATGATTCCCTCCAATCTTATTGAAGCCACATTTCAGCAGGTGAGTTAATGGACTCGTAAACATCAAATCTCCAACATATAACTTCTCGGATCAGTATATAAATAACTAGCCACACCTTAGCAACCACGCCTCCTTAGCAACAACATACAAATTCCCTGATAAACTTCTACTGGTAAACTAAGCATTGTGGCATAAAAGTAAAATTCTATTTTTATATTTTTGTGTTATCAGTATAAGACAGACCTTATTCCCATCCTAAAAACACCAGTCAACATGGGACGCCCAAATTTTGTCTACTTCATGCCTGATGATGAAAATCCGAAAGGTCGAACGGTGCTGTTGGAACTTACACCACCTCCAGACATCGAGTACAAGAATCGGCAAGGCAGCAGCCAGCAGATGAACGTACTTGGCATTGTTATTTTCTCAGCCACAATGGGTAAAAAATCTCACTCTGAGTCCAAATATAGTGAAGTGGCCTCCAGCTCAAGTGTAATAAAGGCTTTTCCTTTAGGTCTTTTACTGGGTAGAATGGGAGAAAGAGGAGCTCCGCTGGTGAACGTTTGCCAGTGTATCAATGAGTGTGTAATGAAGATCATCAATGCAGCGGTATGGTAAGACTGAGCTCATCCAAAGGAATTTTAAGTTAAAAATTAGTCGAGTAGATAAGAGTTTTTTTACTCAAATAATTTGACCAAGGTTACCCATTAAAAAGCATGAGGGTTCAGATATGATTAGCTTAGGATTTAAGAGGCAGTTTCTAGTATGCGGTCAGCACGTGCATGACAGCGGACAGCATGACGGGAGTGTTAAAGCCATGCTGTCGTCCAGTACATGCAGGGATTATTGATCACCTGCACCTAAGAGCTTTCACACACTTCACACTGCTGGGTGCTAAGACTAACAATGTTATCAGCACGTTTCAGGTGAATGTCTCTGTGTGATTGATGTCACACATCTTGGTTCAGTAGACCATACAAAATAGTCTTCCATATTACCATCAATACGATGGCCATTTTACGTTCTTGTGAATCTTAAGACTAGTTCCTACCAGACAGACTCTTAACTTGTTCATCTCTGCATTTTACAACAGGTATTTTCCTTTTGGAATCATCTTCCTCGTGGCTGGGAAAATCCTGGATATGAATGATCCCTCCACGCTTGGGAAGAAGCTGGGTTGGTATGGAGTAACAGTCCTAGCAGGCCTGTTTGTACACGGCCTCATTTTGCTTCCGTTCATTTATTTCATTTTGACACGGAAAAATCCTTTCACGTATATCAGAGGGCTTCTGCAGGCCATGGTTATTGCCCTAGCCACATCATCCAGGTGAGAGCAGAAATTCTTTAACAAAGCAATGTGTAAATGGCTTTTTCCAGCTTAGTTAAAAAAAGCAGAGACATGCATTGACCCCATGAACTATAAGTCCTGGAACTTTGTCCTCTTTTTCACAGTTCAGCAACGCTGCCCATTACAATGAAATGTTTGCTGGAGAACTGCCATGTGGACCGGCAGATTGCCCGGTTTGTGCTGCCTGTGGGAGCCACCATTAACATGGATGGAACAGCCCTTTATGAAGCAGTGGCTGCTATATTCATTGCCCAGGTCAATGAGTACGAGCTGGATTTTGGACAGCTGGTCACCATCAGGTACTTACAAACAAACTTTTAATGCAAAGCCCATTTAATGGTTAATGGGAAGTAGATTAGCACATGCTTTCTTAATAATTGGGAAATACAGCCACACAAATGTTACAATTCTGGTTCCTTCCAGTATAACCGCAACAGCTGCAAGCATAGGGGCTGCTGGAATCCCACAGGCAGGTCTTGTAACCATGGTGATAGTGTTGACATCTGTAGGGCTGCCGCCTGATGACATCACACTGATTGTGGCCATTGATTGGATTCTGTAAGCTATTTATCAGTTCATCATACAACAAAAAAATATTAGTCACAGCAAATAATAATACTTAAAGCATGAGGCAGAACTGGGGCTTTAACATATAACAGGAGTCTTTCATCTTATTTAAAGAGATCGGTTTCGAACAATGATCAACGTACTAGGAGACGCTCTGGCAGCTGGAATCATTGGCCACTTGTGTCGGAAAGACTTTCCGCCTGATAGAGCGGTAAGAACAGATTTACAACCACATGAATATACATTTTTGTAATATATTTATATTAGAAAAATGTGTAACCAATATTATTAAAATTAATGTTAAATGAAATTTTTCAGGCAAAAGCAAATGGAGCTTCACAGGACAGACAGACAGCTAATAACATGGAGAATGTGCCTTTGACTGAAGTACCACTGCTGGCTGGCAAAGACTGCATATTTGAGGTGGTTGGGGACACCGTTTTTGAACGACCCACAGTCTATTACAACATATGTCAAGTCTGAATCAACAGACGGTGGCCTTACAAATAGCAAAGCCACTCATTTGGAGATACAACTCTGCTACTGTGCCATGTCAAATTCTGAATGAACTATTTGTGGTTTTATCAATATTTGATATTGACTAATACTGGCTGTTTTGTACAGCTGAATACATTTTGGGCAGTGTTTCCTTCCCTATTCAGAGGGACATCTCACAGGCCAAACCTGTGATTTTTTGCAAGGTAATGCATGCTGGCATGCATTGATTTTTGTAATACAGGTGCTGTAGACTGACATTAACCATCAAACACAAGATCAAAACATTGAACTAAATTTAGTCTTGAAGTGGAGGGAAGCATGTACTGTGACAATTCAAAATGCTCACCCAAAAGCCGATTATCTATGTCACATTCTACAAGTGTGAATAATTTAAGTTTTTTTTTGTATCTTTGTATTTTTGTGTTTGTGTAATAAATTTGCAAAATTGCACAGTGGCGTGACAGTGTACGTGCACGTGAGCACAGTTGACATCAGATTTGGTTTCAGGGAAAATGAGACGAGCAGAGCTTACGCCTTATTAGAAGAGCTGCTTGCCTTAGGTTTAAAAGCTCAGGAAGTTTAGGACAAAGTACACTGAGAAATTAGCCATTCTATAGTTATGACCACCAAAACATGCAATAGCTCTCAAGTGGCAACAGAGGCACGCTTATGTATTTATGTATTTCTTTATGTATAAATTACAGACAATTGGACCAAAGTACACTGTATACTAATAGTCAACAGTAGCGGCTGTGCTGTAGCTCACATTGCTGAACAGAACTGTAGATGTCCTGAGCCCAATACTAAGAGTGCCCTCCAATGACGGGAAAAGAAATAACTCCAGTTTGTGTGTGTGTGTGTAGAGTGGTGTTTCTGTTAGTAAGATTCATTTATGTACTAAGCACCCAGTAATTATAATCAAAAGGGCTAAAGATTTAAGGCAAAATAAAAATGGCATCTTGTTCCACATATGACAGCGACACTGAGATCAGTAAGGAACAGCATAGTCTGAAGAAAACCTGCATTTCTGAAAATTAAACCTAGTAACAGAAACGATAACGTTATGGCAACCTCCACCTTTATAACTAATATTAAACTTATTCAAACAGAATGTATAACTAAATTTTTAGTGCTTTATAAAAAAAATTATGGATTGCCGTGGTGATATTCCAGAGACCCTAAATAGTCTCACTTCAGAAAATCAGGGCACTCCTGTACAAGTCACTGCGCGAGCTGCTGGCCCGCTGTTTCAGCCTTAAATTTAAAGCCAAATTAATACTTCATTTAAAAATAAATATCACAAAACGTAATACAGAACCCAGTACATGAAATGTGGGCCATGTTTTAAACTGACGGAACAAAATAAAACCTTGCTATAACATGTATATGTATGCTTTTCCTCGCATGTCACACGGGACTTCATATACATTTTAGGATTTTTAAAACATATTAATAAAAGTATAGTATCGTTAAATTTCAAGAAACAGTATACATTTTACGACAAAACAGCATTTATTTTTAGTAAATACATGTAAAGTTTGCTACAAGACTGTCACACTATCAATAGACCCAAAAGACTTAGCTACATTGACGTCAAATTTATCAACGTAATTGAACATGCACAGAAGCATACTGCTGTATGCTGAAGTATGCTAGTATTGTGTGATATCTTAAAATAAATGAAAACACCTCATCTACGAATGGCCTTTACAGAATTTAAAATTTCACATTAAATGCACAAAGCAGCATTTAGGGAGTGATTAAATACATCAAACTCATAAAAACACTACACTAAAATGTATTTGTACAGGTCATTATGCGGTTCATGTTATTGAATACTGATCTAAACAGATTTACATGTGGCAGCTACGTTTCTATTAACCATGTCCCTATAAAAACCTTTTGAGTGGGGGCTGAATTGTTTATTCAATGCTAATGGTAAAAATAAAATAAAAAGACCAAACTAAATTTAGTAAAACCAAACAACTTTTTTTTAATCAACTTTAAAATAAAAGCGCACAAACAAATAAAAAAGAACATACTGTTAAATGCAAAACAAACTTTAATGTCTACACAATATAAAACTGCAAAAAAAAAAGAAGTCCTTACTTTTTGGAATCTTAGATGGGTCACAACTTCTAAACCTGCAAAACTTGGCCTAAGTGTTAGACTCTAAAAAACTGGTCCTTTTAACCTTTCTTTCGCTTTACAGATGGGTTTAGTTGGAGAACTAGAGAGGTGGTTTTATCAGTATTTATCAAAACTCTATAGGAGGTGGGGATATATTTTGCACTGTCAGACAAAGCCCAAACTTTTCAAAACTTAATATGATAAAGAAAATAACTGAGATTCAAAGATGGATTGCAAAACTAAAAACAGCAACACTGTCATGACATCTTTAAGGCATCCCGACAGGGCACGCAGAAAACAAAGCTTTGAAAACAAAACTATGGATATTTAAATTGTCCAGGGCTTCCCAAATGCTATTCAAACAGTCATCAAGGATATCTTTACCAAAAACTGTACATATTTTTTCCTTAACCCCAGAGTAAAACTCCAGCACCCACTTATACATCCCAACAAAGCTGCATGAGTATATGTAGACAGTCAACAATAACTGAAATCTTTAGGACAAACCTCACTAAACTTTCAAATTCTTGTTTTAACAAAAAGTGCCTTTACTTGTGAGACTTGCTGGTTTTGAACGACACTTGTAGGACTTTGTCCCCCATCCGGTACCCATTCAGGCTAGCGATGGCCATGGCTGCCTCCTCATAATTCGTCATGGTAACAAACCCAAACCCTTTGCATTTGTTGGTATTAAAGTCACGAATGACCTTGACGTTGGTGACGGCACCAAAAGGACCAAACATCTGCCACAGAATGCCTTCATCTGCATCCTGACCCAAATTATAGATGAAGATACACCAGCCAGAGGTAGAGCTACCTGCCACATTCATGCCAGAGACACTGCTCATGTGGTCAACACTCATGGGAGAAAACCTGCGACAGCATGAGAAATATTCATCAGAAGAGCAGCTCCATGGAAGCAACAGACAGTACAGAGAAGTACATTTAATTGTTTTGTAAAATTTGAAAACAGTGCTCGGTGACAAGCAAAATTCAAACCTACAGACCCGCAGTTTGGGTATCTTACCTGAAGCGCTGTGCCTGATGGTGGACAGGCCCTCCGAACCGACGGGACTGAGTATGGTACAGCTGAGAGAGCAACTGGGAGTTCTTGGTCTGGTTAGGATTGGCAGCAAACTTCACCGTGATTGGTTCAGAGGCACCAGGTGGTTTGGAGCCGTTCAGATTTTTAATGGCTTCATCTGCTTCTGCCCTCCTATCAAACCGAATGAAAGCCACTCCTCGTGACAGGCCTGAAGGAAATAAAGTTATAGATTGTACCCACTGACGCGGTTCAAAATGAGTTACTGTGTCGCGTGAAGGAAAGCACCACTACCTGACGCCTGATCAACCAGCACACGAGAGTTTATGATGCGTCCGAAGTGGCTAAACATGTCTTCCACATCCTTTTGGGTCATGGTCTTGGGTAAACCACTGATGTACAGATTGGCATCTTTGATGCTTTCAGAACTCGGCCGGGCAAATGACACCTGAATTAATGGAGATAAAAATCTCATGAAAGACAACTCTTAATTCATTTAAAAAAATCTACTTTATCCCATTACTGATAAAACAATGAGTTTTCATTGTGTAACCAAAAGATAATCTCACAAAAAATGAAAATTAAAAAAAGACAACAAAATTCACAATAATATTCTGTATTCATATATTGGTATAATACAGTTTTCTACGGCTACAACAAAACAAAATGAACTGGGACAACTTTCAATACGAATTAAACTCCACAGAGTTCAAAAGTAAATAAAATAAATAGAAAAATCTGGGACTTTAGTGCAGGGCTTGTGTTCGGCACAAACTCATACTCATTCACCCCCCCACCCCCATTTAAACACAAAGTTGAAGATCACAATCTTCTGCCAATTGTAAAGCTATTGAAGTTTTAAAGAAACATCACTTTCAGTATAATCCTGTACCGAAATAAACCATGCCAAGTCATCAAAGGAGAGCCAATCAAACATACTTAAAGGGTTAAAGCCAAGAAACTTCAAGTTTAATGTCAAGTTAAAAACAAAAAATCAAACAAAAGAAGATGGAAAAAAGGGACAGTTATATTTTACTGATATAAATATTCATAAAGAAGTCCATTCCTTACAGAGAGCAGGCGGGACTGGAACTCTGCCCTTTACAGGTTGGAGCTTAACAACATGGCACATCTATAATTTAACATGGATACAAAAACACCTCTGCACATTACCTTGATAGTTTTAGACTGTAGTCTCAGGCCATTGAGAGTATTGATTGCCCTTTCTGCATCATTAGGGTTAACATAGTTAACAAATCCGTACCCTAAACTGTGGCCTAGAGAAAACAAAAGGGGAAAAAAAACAAAATAAAAATAACAAACGTTCGTCCACATCCTGCAGACTAGTCTCTGCACAAAACAAACCCATACCAGCTAGTGTTAAAAATGAATTACAATTGTAAAAGAAAAAGTTACAGTTTCAAAAACAATTAAATACTTGACATAAGGAAAGACACAGAAAAAAACGACAAATATAGTTCTCATCGTATCATTTCTAGGAAAACAAACACCTTCCACCACCTCCTTAAAAATAAAAACAAAAACATTAGTAGGCATTTGTAAACTTTCAGGTAAATAAAATACAGAATTTGATGTCAACTATACATCAGTGAAGTATATTAAAATCCATAGAGAAGAAAAAAACTGAATAAAGCTAATGGCATAGATGCATGAAGATGGCACCAGACTGACATCATTTGGCCACTCCTGGTATTCCACACTTGAACCATAAGTTCTTATTTGTCCTCAAATCAATACAAGAGAAAAAAAAAAATCGGTACTTGGCAAACTGGAAAGCAAAAAAAAATAAAAAAACTTTCGCAAAAAACTGTCAAAATGTCAAATAGGTTCATCTTTATGCAGTCTCCAGACAAAAAGCCACATAAAGCTCATATGTCTGCCTTAAAAGTTTAAGTAACAAAACAAAGCACATTGTGGAAAGCAAAAAGCTCAGTAATATAGAATCGGACCAGTACCATCTTTACACCTTCTGTAATAAGGAATAAAGTGACCAATGCGTTTATTGGAGCACACAAACCACACTGGACAGTGTAAAATGCTTCCATAAACACAGACCCCAGCTTCAATAAATTGGTCAAAAAGAAATTAAAGGTCTGCTTTGATATCAAAACAGAACAAAACTTGACTGGAAAAACACAAAGTTACTGCACTCTCTATGCAATAGAGCCTTGAGAATAAAATGAAACTAATAAATGCCTAGTGACTTTTTTTTAATAAAAATGACACTTTATAAAAGAATCCAACTTTCTCTTTGCGTAAAACTAACACAGGACAGAAAGCCATTGAACCATTCTGTTGAGCTCTGTCAGACATACCTGCCATCTTGTCCCTTATGAGTTTAGCCGACTCCACCTCGCCAATGCTGCTGAACAGACTGCGAAGCTCCTCCTGACTCATGTTCTGGGGCAGGTAGTTAACGATCAGGTTGGTTTTAGCATCACTTGGCTCATTGCTCATGTGGTCCTCGTAACCATTTGGCATGTCATAGGGTTCTTGCTGTAAGAGAGATCATACAGAAGCAAGCAAGTTAAAACATTTCAAGAACTGTTAAACAAAATGTGAATGTGATCTAACAAATATTAAATTACGTGCAACTTAAATGTGTTTAGATTAACGTCTACAGACTGTATTTAATCCTGTTCTCTGAGGGTGAGTGCTGCAGAGATTAACTTTATACACGGCACACCAAACTCTTAGGATTACTTAAATTACAGAAAGGTGTTTTGATTAGGAACTGTGTCTCAACTCACCAATTACACTATTCCCCAAAAGTATGTACTATTTTTGATATATTAAACGCATCCACTTTTCTATACAGCAAGAGTATGCAAGTACTGGGACACACTAACAATTACATCAAAACAACTTGCATCTAAGCAAGATTTTTTTATTTAATTTGGTGAAGCATCACCACATATATGGTTAATTTATTCAGTGTAGCATCACTAAACTTTCACAATGATTTACGTGTAACAACAACTGTTAAAGTGTTCACAGATCTGCGCCCCAAACTTTCACTGGAAATAGTAGACCATCCAAGTCTACTAATATTACTAATTTCAACATACTACAATTTGGAACATACTAATTCTAAATTCAAACACCATTTAGGATGGATTGTATGCAAATTGGGAAGGATTAGACAACCCTGCTATAGACAAAAATAATGCTCAGTCTTACCTTCATCACACCGATACCCTTGTCTCTGTCATTTCCCTGACTCTGAACCTCACAAACCTGCAGCAAAACAGAAAGATAAAATATGTTTCAACATCATAAAAATACGATTCTTAAAACTACATGCAAATATGTGATAGAAAGCTAAAATGAATCGTTTCATCAAATCATCAATACCCATTAATTGTAGAACTGTAACTAACGATTACCCAATGGCTTATTAACAGACTTAAGGTAATTCAAATCATTGAAGAATGAGGTAAATTAGACAAAATAATAACCACTTTTAAATATCGTATATGTCCTCTTCTGACGGCCATGTGGACACTTTACAGCTTCAAGTTAAATCTGAAAATAAAGAAAACATTTTAGAACAAAAACCTCGCCTCTACAACTCGCATTTCAGTGTCTTCAAATTTATCTGAAATAATAACGTACATAGATTACGCTATTGATATAAAAGATACATGCAAACATGGCGACCATGAGAATACTCTATATTCAGCCACTTAAAAATAGAAATATTAATACCCCATTTATTTACGTATGGTAAAGTACTCATTCATCAAGCACTCCCCATCACACACATAAAGGCGCTCAACACAAATACAAAACCTTGACAAAATGGCCTGTACGGCTACGTAGACATTGTGAACGGTTTGCAATTTCATTTTCTGAAACCCGTAATATTCAATACACACACAAAAAAACAGATTTGACAAGCTAATTAAGAAAATTGCAGTTATTCTGGTGATTTTAAGTGGCTTAAATGTGTTGGTCACATAGGCCGCTTTTTAAGGCCTCCTAGCAACTAAGCTAACAGCGCGCATTTATGCGCGCGAGACCCACACACACACCACAGCAAACATTTTTTCTGAATAACGCACAAATTACACAAGAATTGTTTTCAGATCGAAGAATAATATACCTTGATTTTGCTTTTCCTTAAATTCCGTTCGAGTTGAGCAAATCACCAAGTGTCTAATTCACAAAGCAGTAGTCTTGTATACCTGTCTCACGCTCGCAGCAGCCTATCTCAAACGAAAACGAGACCTGCGCAGAAGCGGAAGTGAAGCCCCGCCTCCTCCTGTTTGGAGAAAAAGATGCCGCCTTGGCTCTCACGTGAGCTTACGTCAGAAACCCTTAGCAAAACAATGTACATTTTTAGACCACTTAAACCAAATAATATGTCACCAAGCAGTCGATTGGCGTACTTTGATAATATGGTAATATGATCATACTTTACATTAACAGTTCCACGGGTAAAGATTAGAGACAATATTTGAGAAATAACAATTGTCATAAAATAACATTTGCCTTAGCTTGCTGATGAGTTGATATGATTTGGAAAAATAGCTTGGGTGGCGATTATGGATGCAAATAATAAAAAATATTGTTCACTCTGCAATACCTTTCTTAGAGTGTTCATTCAAGCAAACTACTGACAGATTTTCTTTTGATGTTTATATTTGCATTTTCTGCATCTTGATTAATGTTTTGCCAGCATGCTCCATATGGGCTTTCAAAAAACATACAATATCACTTAAAAAACTGGAAAAGATCTGATAGCACAATTTATTAATCCTGAAAACATGAAAATTCCTGCTCAAACATAAACAGCATCCACATTGGCTTGCATTTGCAACACAGGATTAGATTTTTATTAAATGCAAAATTTTACTGATACATAATCATAATCTTCTAGTGATTTCTACTTAGACTACTGTTTATGTAAGCAGTATATACAAAGCATTTTTGTCTGTCCAAGATTAAAACAAAGTAAAATATCAGAAACAACTATTATATATCGAAACATTTTGCAATGTCGTTACACGTTTATAGAGGAAGATAAATTCAGCCTACGCAAAGTTCACAAAAACAGCCCTTCAACATTTGACATTGAAAAGTTTTCTTCCATGCCTTTTACCCTAAGAGAAGATTTCTACAGAATTTGCAATTGTGAAGTTGGAAGCCCCTGTACAGTAAGAGGTAGAGAGTGTGGCTGAAACATACTTATCATGTACATTCCACCTCAAAGAGAAAATTTTTGATAGTACAGTGGCAGTTTAGGTGTTGTTTTCTGTAAAATGTTAAATCTGTTTGTTTTCTTATCTTTTGACACAGGTGGCATTATTTTTTCTTAGCATAAAGAGCGATATAAGAAGGATTGACTCTGACGTCCATGTGGTAACCCTGAATGGCATCAATTCGACTTGATGTACTATAAACTGCCAAAGATGAGCTGGGGAAAAACATAATCTTTGAATACTATATGATGTTGGGCCCTTCCATTGGTCTGAGCTATTTATAACTATTTTAAGCAGTTTACTTTTTTGTAGTGCGTGCAAATACAAAACGGGAGAATTAGAATGGGGAAAAGACATATAAAGATACATTATAATATATTTATCTATATTTATATATATATATATATATATATTAATTTATGAACAGTGTATACAATACAAATTTTAGGGTGTTGTAGCAATCATTCCTAAAGCAAATATATACTATCACAACATCACAGATACATGATCCTCACTACTTTTATAGAGAGAATAGGATTGTATGATCGTTTTGCATACGATAGCAAAAGAATGAAGAGCAATATTAATTTCAGTTCAGATGAGAGACATCTTATTTACATTGCTTGTGCAAAGAGAGGGAGAAACCGAAAAAAAAAATGTTTTTTTGCTGCTAACTGGCCATGAAAGCCGCGTGCCTCCAGATAAAGAGCGTTTAGAAAGTGATAGCTCATATGCTGCTGGTCCAGTATCAAAATATCCCACAGCAAAAAACGGAAGAGGAAAAGAATTAATTCTCAGTTAATTAGTTAATTAATTCTCAGTAATTTCTTAAAGCATCAACTCCTTTGTCCTTTTGTATGACAACAGCAAGGCCTCAAACTGTGGCCTTCCTTCTTTCATATAAACAATCTTTAGATCTTCCAGTCTCACTGACATTCTGCTGTACTGCCGCCTGCTTCTACACCCACAGCGAAACCATTACTGAGGTTCTTGGGGCTGGGCGGAGGAGTGCTCACTGGGGAAGGCTCACATTTTCCTCCAGGATTCACAGAGCAGCTCTTCTTGGGCACCCTGGGTCGCACCACGGGAGCCTTCAGGATGACGGAGGACTGCCTGTGTCCTTCGGCTATCAGAGGTGGACGGGAGGGCATGTTTCCAGGCAGGGCCAAAGGTTTGGATTTATGGGGAGGATGGAGAGAAGGACTGGGAGATGATGGCATGAGCACTGCTCCCTCTTCAACCTGCTCAGAGCCTTCTGTGATAGGAATGGGCTCCTTCTGAGAATCCAAGGGGTTTTCTTTCTGTATGCTGCTCTGGCGAGAGGTCTTGTCTGAGCCGGGCATCTCACAACTGTCGGTCCGCCTTCTCGAGCCCTCGTGCATGCGGCTTGTGGCAACCACAGCTTTCATGGCAGCCTATAAACAGAGTGACTCCAGATTACTAGAGGCCAGTTCACCAAAAATGATTAAAGGCACGTAAATTGGATTCTTTGAATGTATAAACAACATTCGGCATTTTTAAGTACATTCGGCATTAATTTCTATGTACAAAGCAAAAGCAGAAAAACATGGAAAATATATAGCTGGTGATATGGCGGCGTTAGTGACAAACCTTTAATTTACGGCGTGCGTTAAATTCCTGTAGTTTCCTCTGTGTTGTGTCCATGTGGGAGAACCGTGCTGCTTTACCAAGCACCCATGGGTGCTCCAGGGCCTGCTTCACTGTAAGACGTTGATGAGGGTCCAGCACTATGAGCTTACTAACCTATAGACAACATTGAAGAAACATTAGCAACACATAATGGTGAATAAACAAACAGCAAGCAAGCTTAGGTGATTGAATCAAGTCTGAGAAGTATCTGAGAAGGCTGTTATTTGATATATATGGGAAGATAATGCTTTCTCTCATCTCATTGGAAATCAATCCGTGGTGCATTAACATAATCAACATTACAAACAGGACAATAAGCAGAACCCATAATGCTGTCTGAGCAGATGGAAGGAGAAAGGAACCCACCAAATCCTTTGCGTTGAGGGAGACTTCATCCCACCAGGGGGAGACAAACTCGTAGTCACAGTTCAGAATGCGACTGTACATATACTGGTCCCCCCTTGGATCGAAAAATGGTTCAAACCCACACAGCCTGAGGGAGGAGACAGAACAGAGGCGGATGAATGAGAAAATGCAATTAATAACTTGGACAATGACCCAGAGGGGAAACACTTAGGCAGGAAATAGAGAACACAATTACACAAACTAACAAATGAGGAGGAGCTGATTATGAGCGCAACATCACTGAGGATATCATTATATGCAATAGCTTGTTGTATTGAAATACATTACCTCACTGTGCAACAAATTATGTGTTGCAGCACTGTTAAAACGGTTTGCTCTTCATGATTAACTGCCTGCGTTTGCATTTTTCCACATGATAAAACGTGTCTGTTAAATGAAGGAACATGAATATAAATGTATTACTCACAGAATGTAAAGGATGACTCCCACCGACCACATGTCGACCTCTGGACCATAAGCATTTCCTCGGAGGATCTCAGGGGCTGAATGGAGACAGAATGCAGGCAAATAGATAAAAATACATACTAAAAAAACTTACTTTTTGATCTTGGGTTGTGAACCTGCGGCAATCAGCTTGATTGCATACACTGTAATGCCTTATTTTTTAAATACATATGTTGGGAATGTAAAAATAAGGAAGCAATAGGATGCTTTAATTATACTGCACCTATTGTCTTGTCTTTAATTTGGACTCACCGCAGTAGCCAGGGGTCCCACATACTGTCTTCATTGTCACTTGCTCATCGATTATCTTAGACAGGCCGAAGTCCGCTGTGAGCAAATCAATAAATTCCAGTAATTACTAAAAGAGCTTCAGCCATTGTCCCTGACACTTAAATTTAGCCGTACAGTGTTCATTTGTCTTGATCAGTCTTCATTTTTCACAGACATAATTGATTAAATGTGTACATTTGTAGTGTGTTACCTATCTTAAGAGGTGCGTCTATTGACAAATCGGCATAGAGAAGATTTTCTGGTTTGAGGTCCCTGTGAACAACTCCATTCTCGTGTAAGTACTACAACAGAGACAGAAAAGACACATCAGAAACAGATCACTGTTTGTGCATGTACAGATTTTTACACAGTAATTAATTAAACTTAACATTCTCTAAACACTCAGAGTCCAATTTATTCACCTAGTTTACCACCACACTGCCCAAGTATTTAAATGAAGACACTCAAGTCATTCATTTCAGTGCAAACACGGCTCAGTTCTTTGTTAATTAGACTTATTACAGTTTGTGTTTGATACACGAAACAAAATTTGGTTTAATTAACTTGCTACTAGCCACTAGCAATAGCTACTGCCATGAACCAGCAATAAAAAAATACTTGTACAGCATTTATTAATCTCAGTGGTAATTTCAACATTTACTAATACATTGTTAAAATCAAAACTTCTGTATCTGTTAACATTAGTTAATACACAATTTACTAACATGAACAAACAATAAACAATTGTATTGATATTAAAGCTGCAATCTGTAACTTTCGCCTCTCTACCGCCCATCTATTTAAAAATTTTCATAACCATGCAATAACATGTTACATATAGTTTTTGGTACATGTCATTACATAAACCTTTCATCAAATATGTTGAAGTCAAATGAAAGCCAAATCCGACCCGACAGCTCAAATGAAAAATCATTATTATTAAGATTTTAAAATATTAGGATAAGGCAATCAATTTGAACACTGATCTGTCATGTAGTTTCTCAATAACTGATTTTTGTTCATTTTTAATTAAAAAAAGTCAGGATTGCAGCTTTAACCAACATTAACAAAGATTAATAAATGCTGTAATAATATGTTACTCATTGTTAGTTTATGTTAGCCAATGTATTAACTAATGTTAATAAATGAAATCTTATTGTTAAGTGTTACTAATTATTAATTACCTACCCTAATTAACTAACTATAATAATTAGTTACCCTAATTATTAATCATATGATAACTCGCAATGTCTCATATCCCACAATGATGATAAGGAACATTATAACAGTGCAGATGTCCAAGATGTGCCATGCAGAGGTGCAGGTGTATATGCAGGTGTGTGGACTGCCGACTCACTCATAGAAGAAACAATATAGATTACATTATAGAACTGCATCAACTGTAAACAAAAACACTACCGTTATAAAAAAGATAACATGAATTTTAATTCTTCTTCAGCTCAGACACTAATCAGCTCCGCCCCTCCCACCCCCCAATTTAGCTGCTCTATTAGGTGATTTGTTATGTTAATTTAATTCATTAGTTCATTCATTTGTGAGTTAAGACTTAATATGTCGCTTTTGGAGCCTGTTTGTGCGGAAGCGCGTGAGACTGAATCAGTCCTGCTGGAGTGTAGGTGGGTATGAGTCCACTGAAGCAGTCTGTTGTCATGAGCCCAAGACAGACGCAGCGTTCAGCGCCTCCTCACTTCAGCACCTCCTCACTTCAGCACCGCGGCTGCATTAACAAATCATCTCGGGGCTTCAGACGGAGTTTTCAGTGCTGCAAATTGCAGACTGAAGATCGATGGTGAAGCCTGAACCTTTCAAACCTACCGTCTTCCCTGAGAGGTTTTTCTAGCACGTTGAGATCACTGGGTCGTTCTCCATTATCCGAGCGCAGGCGCCTGCGAGCGCGGGCTGATATGTGCGGCGATGACTCATGTGGTGTCAGGCTGTGTTAATTAATTTTGCGCTCGCAGACACAAGACAGATGTTGCGCCTTTGACACAATTCCAAAAATATAAAAGTGCAGCACGGTGGGGGGGAGACAACGGTTTCCTTTTCAAACGTGAACCTAGCGCTTTGTTATGAATCTGATGAAGTACAGAAAGTGTTTGGCAGCTGACAGGGTGTTAATTGAAGGCGGTTGGAGTCGCTTTTGTGTTTTAGCGCAGGCCTGGTGTGAGGCCTTGTGACTTAACACTGTCTGTATATAGGAGCTTCTGGATCTTTCTCTCATTCGTTATTGTTTGATTATAAACGTGGTTTAAGAAAGGATATACTGGTGTTGTTTCCTCTGGGTGTCTTGGTGTTTAAATTTGTGTAACGAGGTTCGGGAGAGCATGGTCATGTTATCCAACCAATCATCGCAGTGAGGTGTGTATATATAGCGTCCCTCAACTCTGTCCCGGGACAGTTTTTGAAGCATCCCTCCACCACCTCCCCTCAGCAACCCTGCCCCTGGGGTTGCACCATGCTCTACCATGAACTACAGGAACATTAATGTAATGTAAAAGACTGGGCCAAATAATTGTGAAAACTATGAATTAAACTAGTATGATTTTATATGGTTTTGTGAATGGTTACCACGTGGTTCTTAAAGCATTGCTGTGAGCTAGGGTGCTCTGGGTACTGTTAAGCATGGCTGGGTGGTCAGAAACAGATACAAAAAGCTTCTAAAATCTAACGGCATACTTGCATGCACACACATAAACCCCATGACAAACAAGCACTAGAGATAAAATCATAGACAACATAGATTCAATGGATCCAATGCGCACACACTAAACAATATTCTACAGATAAATCGACACATGGGGTCTCTGCATTGTTGCTTTCTTGTCAGAATGACACACGGCTGCAGAGTTGTTACATAACAGCAGCCCACATTTGTCCTGCTGAGGCAGATTAAACCATGCAGAAAAAACTGCAGATTATTTTTCACTAGTGGTTCTCCACAAATATCCTCTTTACTCTACCATTCGTTTTGACGACTGACAACGAGACTGACCCACATCTCGGAAAGCCCCAACTGTCAGCCCAGCGTTGGACATGTGTTCAGCCATGCCAATACGCAGACAGTAATCCCCTGGCTGAGAATGCATTAAAACAACTGCTCTGCTCCACAGCACGTATCATCATATCCCTATTGGGGCAGTTGTGGCCTACTGTTAGAGAGTCAGACTTATAACCAGAAGGTTGCCGGTTTGATATCCAGTGCTGGCAGGAAACAACTGAGGAGCTTTTGAGCAAGATGCCTTACCACCAACCAATGGAGTAAGTTTGGGAATTTGTTTTTCAACCAATTAAATACAGGAGTATATGAATAATGTGTAAAAACAGACAATATTTTTGCAATTTAGTTTTGATGCCATTAATGGTGCGAAAATTACACCTTTAAAGGGGCCATATTCTACACCTTTCATAGCATTATTTTCCCCTTGAAATCTTGCAACACAAACACAACTTATTTTCCATAAAGCTTATGACTATGTACAAATATGTCTGTATAATATGTAAAAATGTTTTAAATATAGCAATACAATGTTCAGTTAAAGATTAAGCACCCCTCCATTGTCAATGTCTTTTAAGCATGAATAGAAAACTTTAGTCTAAAAGCACAGCCATTTTGTGTCCCATGATGCACTTGGTCTTACCGCCACGGCCTCTAGGATCTGTTTGATGACATGGGCTGCATCTCTCTCGCTGTAGTAGCCCCTCTCCACAATCCTGAAACAACACAAACCTTGATAAAGCAAAGAAAATCACACATTAAACATCACATACTTGGTGGATCGTATGTTTCGAGACATGAACAGCTGACGTTTGGGCGTTAATGTGCGTGGATCTGGCAGCGTTCAGTGCTCTGTTTTGCAGCGTGTGGGCAAATACATCCTGCTTCTGCTCTGCACCAAACCCACGTAAACCAATTATCAGGAACTTGTTTTATTTAATTATGTCTTACTGCTGGGCAGAAGAACAGATAGGTAGCTCTCTTAGAACTCTTAGGGCTCTTAGAACTTGAGATGTAAGATGCTGATAGAGAAGATTCCTCTGCTGGTGTACACTTTATGACGCTCTAAGGAGATAAATATAACCCTCAATGTGTGTCATCGACTATTTCAGCTCAGAAAACTTTATGGAGTTTTCAATTACGCTTTTATTTAAGTAATGACTTTTCAGTAAAACTTCTTAGGGGAAATTAGAGCAAAAATAATTCAGACAGTTGTTGATATAAAGCAAGAATTTAAAGTGGTAAAATTAATGTGGATAGCATATCTTAGATAATTTGGTCTTTATAGTTTATATTAAGTTAAAGATTGAGTTCATATTAAAATATGATGTATGATTACAGATTTTGCTATCTTGGCAAATCTGAGCACAGTTAGGATCTGTTTCAAAACTCTAGAGAGCAGTAAGAAATCTGAGAAGCATCAAGCGATAATGTCTCATTATGCTTTCCCGGTATTCTCATTACTGTCGGAAACAAATTTCTTATGGGGTCAGTCTTTGAGGGTCTTTGAGGCATCTAAACTGTGATGAGATCATTGGTTGAGCTGAAGATGAATGTCTGAAGATGAAACCTTCACACACTGTCACATTTGAAAGATCTTGCATTGCTTCCGATTTCTGGCTGTCATTAATGGCATGTCATACCTGTCAAAAAGTTCTCCACCTGTGACCAGCTCGAGAATAAGGAAGATCTCTGTCTCAGTCTCAAAAATCTCCTTCAGACGAATCTAAAATAAAAATGAGCAGGAACATCAAATTAGATGTTCTTTCTGCATCTGATTTCATGGAAAACAATGTTTACATGAAACATTTCATAACATTATGAATGGCATTTCACAGTGCATTGCAGAGAACTTTCATCTCTTACAATATTCGGATGAGAAAGACGTAGCAGGACTCCAATCTCTGTCCTCACTATTTTCTTGTCGATCTGAGTTGACAGCACAATGATACAGGAGATCAAATTACTATGGTGGGTTTTCAGGAAATATAAATATTATCCTATAAAGGGACTAATTGATTTACCGTTTTCTTCAGAACCTTTACAGCATAAGGTTTTTCTGTTTGTTTTTCCTCACAGCGAAACACAACAGACGTGGCACCCCTGGTGGAAAACACAAAAAATATCCGTATCAAATAAAGACCTTAACCCATATAAAAACCCAGGATAATAGCAAACACCAAAGCACATGGTACAGAATGTCCATAACAAGTCATAAACACTGAAAGGTATTAAAAAAACACCAAGTTTGATCAAAGAACGCTTTTTTGACTGTGACCTCCACTGTTCACCTAATCGTGGAGTTTTCCGATACTCTACCTCCCCCAACATCACTCCTGTGGCTGTGCATTTCCATGGCAACTCAAGTCTAAACAGAAAGCTCTGTGCAATCAGTCTTCATCATAACAGAAAACCTTTAAGAACACATTTCATAATGACATATGAAGATAACTCAAGCCCGACTGAAAGGTAGTCCTAAGTTTCCACCTTAACTACCAAAATCAACAAGAGCCTTGCCTGATAATTAAGGGGTTTTCTGTAAATACACTGACCAAGATGTATTTAAAATGCTTATATACATATTCACGTGATGAGCCATGTTTTTAGTGACCAAAACACTAGATCTAGCTTAAAAATATATTAAAAACCAACAATTTATAACACATAGCATATTTTCGGCTGCCTAATGATATAGCAATCATGTGATATGCTGTCCTGTTGTTTTCTCTCAGATCTTGAGATCTTTCTATGATCAGTGAATGACTCAGATGAGATGAGCGCGGAGATGAAGACAATCATCAGATCATCAGACCATCACCATCTGCTGCCTTGTTATCCAGCTTTAACACTTCAACAGACCAGTGTCTGACAAATATAGTCTTCACCATTACAAAGTGTAACCGGTTATGTCAGAGTTGGTTACATTTCATTCTGTGCAGCTCCCACATCTTAAAACCCTTTGGATGTCCTCAGTGGTGATTTTCACACAAGACCGCACAGCCATGATGACAGACTGAAGTCAGGTGACAACATCACTGCTCAACACTTTCCGTCCTACATCCTGGGAGGTAATGATGACATTTTGAAGCACTTGGTGACATATTCAAAGACTGGGTGCCTCGCAGCCCTGCTCGGTTAAGTGCATTATAATTTGTTTACTACAGGAAAATTTAAATTGAGTTCAATTAATTTAGAAATCACCTATTTCGAACTGTGCGATTACAGACAACAAAGCGTCATTAGCAGTTCCAAATAAGCTTAATAACAGCACAAAACCATACGCATCTCAGATATATACACAGACAACACAAATCCATAATCACAATAGCAAAGCTTAAAATAAGCATATTTAAGTGTTAATAAGGTAACACTGATATATACATAACTATTGTGCTGATAAATACATATACATATCTACATATTATTTCTATGTTGCTCCGTTTTTAACGATGCATTTACACTTTAACCATAAAATCAATTCAGAATGGGACCAATAATGTACTCACCTGCCTAATTCTGGGCCCATATTGTAGAAATCCTCCACTGTCGCATCACGGCGCGAGCCATCGACCCAGTATTCCACCGAGCACGCGCCGGATCGAGAGGTGGGCATGATGGACCCTCTGAAGACTGGTGTGCTGTTATAACGAATGAAATCAACCCCTTAGATTAGGGAAGCCCGTAAAAGTTGACCGCAGTTACATGTGGATGTCAGCCTGAGCTGTAATACGGTTGGTTACGAGTGTTGATGTTTATGAATCTGTTGCAAGTGATCCTCTGTGGTTTAAAATGTTCAGGTTGCCATTTCCGTCTGAGTGCGCGCGTTAAAAGTCAGTCCAGACACTGAAGCATCACTGCGGGTTGAAGCGGGTAGAGCTTTTCCTCTGCTGATCTGTCGAGATTTCATAAAGGTTGCATATGACCCGTTATGACTGGATCTTGATCAAAACAATAACTAAAGGCTGTTTTCAAAGTGGGTTTTCAGCTTTCAAACGGCTTCGCAGGGTGAATCGGGGAAGATCCCATCCCAAAAACTCCCACGACACGCAACGTTTAAGAAAACATCATAATCTTGCGAACACAAGCAGAGATCTGAATATCACAGACGACGGCATCGGCTATTCCTTGCGATTCAATACAGACAACAGCAAAAGATCAAGCCTGATTTATCAGATACATCTCCACTAGCAGGTGGAATCGATGAATTAGCAGGGTGAGGATGAAGTAGATGTCGTTTGAAATGCAAATCTCACTGCTGTTTCCGCTGGTAAGGGGTGGAGAAAGGGAGGGGGTCTTCCCTCAACACACTACACCACACATTGACGCCCATCACCTTCTCTTCCAATCCGTGGCTTTCACTGCGGGCTGCAACTGGGAACCGGAATATTCAATTAAAATAGCCAAGGTAGATCTTCTGTAACGTTTGAATCATATTACAGCCGTAATATTAACCCACAATAACACATTTCCTCACTGTCTATAATAAACCTATAATAAACCCTGGAGGAGGCTCGTTTCAGCACCCAGGACAGCGCTGCTCATTTCGACAAACGACATTTCTCAGGCAAAAATAAGAGATGTTTTCGTGATGACAACATGTATTTGATAGCAATCATGTGGGGGGAAAAACTCTTGCCTCCCGATGCATTTGGTTGTGTTGGATGTTATAAACCTAAAGCTGCAGGATTAAAATAAACCAAATCCACAGAAGCCATAGTATGGAGAGCGTGCACGCGACAGAAGGCGCGTCACGAGACCACTGTTGTTTTCAGAGACAGAAGGCACGTGATGTGCTGCAGGTTTGGGTGAATTCTCTTACGAGGATGAAAACATAAACACATTTTTAGCGTGACATTTTATCGCAATATATGCGAGATAGTGGAGAGGTGCAAATAAGGTGTGGAATATCACACCTTTATTCCAGCGTTGGTTGTAATGAAAATAATCGCGCTTTATGAGGATTATTACGATGCATTTCATGTTTTTATAATTTATATTTATAATTTTAATTGTTATTAATTAAATAATCGTTTGGATATCAACACTATGCATACAGAAGAGATTTATAGTGCAGCCAGAGCGGCAGATTGGTGCTACTGTCGCTGCTTCCCTCTAGGATTGCTTATAAGCTTCGCAATACCATAAAGGCTAATGAAAACGTTTCAAATCCACCCATAGTTCTGTCATCATTTACTCACCCTCATGTCGTTTTACGCCTGCATTCTGTGCTAAACTTTTTTAACGCAAAGTAAATAGCACTTGACTAAATGATCATAAAATACATTTTTAATGAAGTCCATATGACTTGTGCATTTGTGCAGTCATAAAATATATTTGCGACAGTAATACAGACAAATTATTCCATTTTATTTGCTGAAAATTATTCCAACCAATTTTGCATACATTCCATCAAACATTTTTTTTACAAAAACGTTTGGAGGTTTCATAGGCCTTAAAGGCAATGAACAGACAGTTAATCTCTGATTAAATTTTTATAAATATTTAATTACATTTAATAAATTAACTTTAATAGGCCAGAATAAAAGAACAGTTAATTTTCCATAATGTGATGTTGTAATTAACTGGGAACTTTGCTGAATTATAATGCAGTAAATTCCACTTGTAATCTTTACCATTTTTTAAGTCACTAAACACATTTCTACCGTGTAAATAGTTATTATAAGCCACATACAACCACATGAACCACAAACACAAGGTAAGAACATAAACACAAATGAGAAACAGCTCAGTGGTTAGAGCATGGCATTAACAACGTCAAGGTCATGGATTCGATCTCAGGGATTGCATATACTCAGAATCAATGTATAGTATAATGCAATGAAAGTCGCTTTGAATAAAAGCGTCTGCCAAATGCATAAATGTAAATGTATAAAACAAAACAAACAAATTGACGATAACAGGAGCATTTGTTGACTCTATAAAATGTATGTAAACAATTACAGCACTGATTCACAACTCTCTGCACCTTTTCTATATTAAAATCAAACTTTCATTGCCAATAATAATCCATCTTTAACTTCATGTGCAACCTGCACTTCAACCACTAGATGGAGGCAAACATTAAGATATGAAAAAAGCGTTAATTCGCCTTTGAGTTTTGACTGCGAAACTCTGTGCAAAATGTGCCCGTGTGCCACATGCAGGAGATTTGCTGTGTTTACAATCCATCGCAAATCATAAAGCAACAAAGCAACAAATTACATCATCTTTTGAATTAGGCAAACCACCGATCCTCTTACAGCTGAAACCTAAAATGTGGCTTATACAACTTTGTTTGGTTGACGGAAGCTTTTAAAATCTTCCCATTAACTGGCAGATGTTGAGGATTTTGCTGGTAAACTGTGTAACAGTTACACAAAAGCACACAGATCAAGACATGGTCTTAATTAGGACACGGGCTCCTCCATCTCCAGATATGTTTTGCTTAACCGAATTTCTGCTTACAGAAGCCAGGCTGGAAGGACCTTTAAATGACTTCAGTGTGTTATTAAAAACATTACCCACTGTAAGTTCACTGCCTCTAAAGGGCCATCACCCTCTGTGATTCATCTGTTTGGGGTTCGTCGAAGTAAATGACCACATTTTCAGACCACTGTAAGTGCCTCAAATTGCGCGGGCTAATTCGATGCAGAAAATCCCCCCAGAGGTTTCACAAGCTTTGTAAATGAGTGTGAGGTCCATTAGAGGGGATTCATGTGTGCTTTGAGGAGAGCCGTAGCTGTTTTTTGAGCTTTTAAATTGGCGTAGTTTTGATGTCAGCCTATTTGCCGTGATGGAAGTGCAAAGGGAGGAAAAAACAGTGTTTAAACGGCACATACTGCTTCTGTTGACAGTTACACACAATAGTTTTGCTTAAATAGGGGTTTTTGACAAACATCTCTCAGGTAAATACATTTCTATATCCATCTCACGTGCTATCTGGATGTTTGTTGCTATGGTCATTTGGACGTCATAAAGCAGAGGTTCATTGTAGCTTAATGGCACTTTCAGTGGCTAATTCACAGAATAATGTTTTATTTAATAGCGTGTCAAGGAGGGCAGGCGATCTGGTGAACAATAGTCATTTTAGGGAAGCTACTGTAATTAAAATCACATTTAGATATACTGAATATTGGATTCAATTCTTCAAAACATGCAGAAATGGTTTCCATTTATAGGTCTCCAAAATGTATGTGGACGTTCATTTGGTGGTTTTATTCAATGTATACAGTTACCCACGGTATATAAACGTTATATGCAATGTAACAAAAGATGATTACTGAAGTTTCAAAGCACAAACAAACGATGCCCATGTTATAATGCAAGTTATAGTTGACATATTGTAATCTTTCATAAAAGAATTTGATGGACCACAGAAATCCTCTTAACAAACGTAACCTTGTGTTATCTGACCACATTTAAATATATTTCCACAGTTCATTATGCCAACAAAGCTAACAAGACCAATGCTAATGACTCATCTGATTTGCTCTCCTCTCATCTGCTCCTCTCTCCTCCCATCTTTTCTGCTGTCATCTGCCCTGCTCTCCTCTCATCTTCTCTGCTCCCTTCTGCCCTCTGCTCAGCTCCCCTTTCATTTTCTCTGTTCCCTTCTGCTCTCCTCTCATCTTCTCTGCTCTCCTCTTTTCTGCTCCCCTATGCTCTCCTCTTATCTTCTCTGCTCTCCACTCCTCTTCTCTGCTCATCTATGCTCTCCTCTCAACTTCTTTGCTCCCCTCTCATTTTCTCTGCTCCCTTCTGCTTTCCTCTGCTCTCACCTTCTCTGCTCCCCTCTACTCTTATCTTCTCCACTCCTCTCATCTTCTCTGCTTCCTTCTGCTCTCCTCTGCTCTGCTGTCCTCCCCTTTTTTCCCCTCATCTGCTACACTCCTTTCTGCTTCTCCTCTGCTTTCTGTGCTCTCCTTTTCTCCTCTCATCTCCTCCCCGAATCACCTCTCAAAGAGAGCTAATTAAACTCCACAAGTGTTTCATGTTTTTATTTCAGCACATTTAGACTCATTGGCTGGTGAATAATGAACAGTGCAAAGCAAGGAAATCAATTTTCCAGCTATGGGAGCAGAATAAATAGATACAGAGTGGTAAACTAAATTAAACACTGGCACCTGAGGCTGACTGCAAACAGATGCTGGGATGGCAATAGAAATGCAGTGAGATTTCCTACCACCAATGGAGACACATGCTTGTATGAGGGTATTTATTGTATTGTCAAATCCATTGATAAACAAGTGCTACACACCTTTAAGTGTTTGTACTAAAACTCTAGTCTAAGAAATGGGTACAAATAGTGTTTTTTTTAAATAACCTAACAGAGATAAAAAGAATGTTTTAGCTATATTTATTCCACTTCAATTGAACTAGAGAGACTGTTCTGTTTTTTTATAACAAAGGTCTTTATAACTGTTGTTAAACAGGTTGACATCTAGAGGCAGAGTTGTGTAATGTCAAGTGCCCGCAAAGCATCTATAAATTCAACAGAAACGTCAGACTTGACCAGCTATACTTTTACATATGCTCACTGGGTCTTATTATATCGTATCTCATATATTTTATAAATACGTTATGGGCTTTGACTATTTTCAAGCTGCTAGGAATATTTCCTTCAGGGCCAATATAACATAAAAAATTCTGGCTCTTCTGGGAGCTCTTTGGAATATCAGACTTTTCTAGCTCTTTAAAAGCGGCTCGCCGCCATTTAAAAGCAGGAAATGAAATAATAAAAGAGTCAATTTGGTTGTCCAAATTGTTTACAAATCTCAGTGCGTCGGGCAGACGGACTGAAAAGTGATGTTCTGAGAGTGGGAAACACCCATCGGGCCCTGCGCCCATTTGCATTTATATAGTTTCAGTATCAAAATCACACAACACATTTTTATTTTCATTTGGACACTAATATGGATGGGCTATCAGTGCATATCCTGAATACTGAAAACACCCACCCGGCACTCAAACGACTCCCTTGTGCGTTCAGAGTAGCTGCTTTTGTACCTTTAATGAAAGAAAATAGGTTTGAGACCGTTGTAAGTACATCTAAATCATACTTTTCCATTAAACTGAAAGAGCACATACATCATCATAACTTACAGGAACCATTTGAGCTTGGGAGGTTTTGTTTATGTGTTGATTTAGACTATTCTTCAGCTGAAACAATTAGTATTAATCGTGGTCCCCGCAACATCTGCTTGCCTACGAAACACAAACCCCCAACAAATAAGAGTATGTTTAAAATTGCTTGGCTGCGCATAAAAGGGTTTCATAATTACTGTATCCTAAAATTAGTAACAGCTAGAGGCACTCTGGGAACTGCTTGTAAAAATTTCTCTCCCTTTGCGCTCATGTGGAGAGCATAGGTCTGTCGGACAGCCAGCTGGTGGACAGGTGTCGGACACACTTTCCTTTACATGGAACATAACAAGTTAACATGGGTTTTACTTTGCATGATATGCCACTTATGGTGTTTTTGAAATTACAAGTGACAGATAGCAAATAACTTGGGTGGGACTGTTTAATTTTAAAGATACAGAATCCACCAGGTGGTATTCTAATTTAAAATAAAAAGGCAATAACAAGTGCTGTTTTTGTTTTGTATAGCATTTCCTATGTGCTTTCTCTTTATCAAGAAAACTTCTAGTGTGTATCAGAACAAATTAGGGTTTATCCCAAAGGCAGAAACAAGCAAACAGTCACAAGTAGATGAAACAATAAAAATGTAATCTTACTGTATTGAAAAGTTGGCTATCGTTATTTGGCTAGGAGAGTTTTAGCACCACCCATGCCTGAAATACTAATTCAGTGAGGACACATAACTGCATACGCAGCTCTCTTTGAGGACCTCTTGGTATTTTTTTGACAGCTCCTGTATCTCGTTGTCTTGGCCCCCAGGGGCCCACCACAGGCCAGAACTTTACTAATAGTTTTGGCAGTACAGACTCAGCACAGTTACAGAGGCTTATTTTAACCCAACGCCTCACAGACAACACATATAAATAATACATATACAGTGCTGCTTAAAAGTTTGTGAACCCCTTGAGCTGTTCAGAGATTCCATTGTTTTACCATGATTTTCTTATTTTATCATCACCTGCTTTTTATAAATTAAATGTACGTTGATCAATCGCATATGCTTGTTTGGAGGGAATTTTTTGGGTAGCCGAAAAACTACATGAAAGATTGAATTATTGTATGTGCAAAAGTAAGTGAAGCCCCAATTGCATTGGTAAAGTCAAGTTGGTAACCAATTTAGGTGAAACACAACTGGGTGCTTAATTTATCAGTTAAGCAAACCAATCAAATAAGACATCCTTAGACAAGTGGTTAGGCAACACTAATTAAAAGAGAGAGAAAACCAACCAAACCACTGTAGTGCCAAGGAGTCAAACAATGCCAAGAGCAAAGGAGATATCCGAGGACATCAGGAGGTGGTGACAGCCCATCAGTCTGGAGAAGTCTATCTATCTAAGACCATCTCCAAGACATTCCAACTCTATCCATCCACTGTAAGACGAATCATCTACAAATGGAGGGCATTCAACATGACCACAACTCTGCCTAGAAATGGACTCCCATCAAAACTATCATCAAGAAGCACCAGAAAAATAAAGTAACACACATCACCTCTAGAGAGTTGCAGACGTCTCTGGCAGCATCTGGGGTAAATGTACATGCATCTACAATCAGATGAAAATTTAACATTTATGGGAGGGTTGCTAGAAAGAAGCCTCTACTCTCAAAAAAAAAACAAAGCTGCCCGTTTGCCAGAGAGCATTTGGACAAACCAGAGGCCTTTTGGAAGTCCATTCTTTGGACAGATGAGTCCAAAACAGATTTATTTGGTCATAATCAAAGCCGCCATGTTTGGAGAAATGCCAACACTGAACTCCAGGAAAAGCACCTCCTCCCAACAGTGAAGCATGGTGGTGGAAATGTGAAGGTCTGGGGCTGCTTTTCTGCCTCCGGGCCAGGGCGACTCCATATTATTCAGGGAAACTTAAATTCTTAGACCTATCAACAAATTCTTGAAAAGAATTTTCTGCCATCAGTCAAAGAGCTGCAGATGAGCCGAAAATGGGTGATGCAACAAGCATTCAAGCAAATCCACCAAGGAATGACTTAAAACAAAGAAGGTTCACACTGTTGATTGGCCTAGTCAGAGTCTGGATCTCTATCCAATTGAAATGTTGTGGCTAGACCTGAAGCAGGCGGTGCATGCCAGATGTCCTTCCAACCTTTCTCAGCTGGCTCAGTTCTGCAAAAGAAGGTGCCACAAGCTACTAAATAAAAGGGTTCACATATCTCTGCACAAGTCAAATTTCCAGTTTTTGTTATATTAACCCCTTTTGTTCAATAAATAATGACAATATTTTTTGTTTGTCTCCATTATTTGGAAGTCTGCTTATACAAGTGAATTGTTTAAGTTAACAAATGCTGTTTTATTAACCATTTATTTTTTGGAGCGTTTTATGTTTTTTAAAGCATAACTGTTGCATGTTGTATCTCATAATTTTTTTTATAAATTAATAATGTTGTTTAAAATACTTCAAGATGCAGTAAATATTCAAAATAATTTGAATTTGAATACTGTTCTCAACTTGCCACATCAACTATCCATGTATGTAATTTTTAAAGCATTTCTCAGTAATAAATCAATAGTTTGGTTTCATGTAATTTAACTGTCTAAACACTCATACTGCAGATTTATCTCATCACAGATTCATCTTGTCACAACAATAGACGCACTCTGTGTTTGAAGCTACTTCTTCTTTGTTTTGAAAGCGTCGCACACAAAATGATACAACTGTAAATTGTAGACATTAATCATGGTGACACGCGACTATTCAGTAGTGAGAAGTAATAATCCAAACGTAATTCTGCTCCGGATTACAAATACATTTTGCCAGCTCTCCGTGGCTTTCCACACCGATTCTCTCAGGACATTCTGAATTTGTTTACAGACTCTCAGTGGTCTCCATGGAGATATAACACTGTAAGGAGCACATCAAGATCTGTTGCTGCTATCGATCTGAACCCGATGCTCTGCGCTAGCCGTTTATTCAGCCGCCGCGCGCACATATATGCTGCAGAAGCACAGGTACTGACAAGATATCTAGCAGCCTCATGGATGTTCGGCGCTTCACGCATGCTGGCATGCATTTGTCGCCACTCAGCCGGTACTAATCGGATTTGCGGAACACAGGAAGGTCTGAGGGTGTTATTGACCTTTTGGAGCCATATTCAGTTTCCAACAGTTTTGTACTGTAAGTGTGGTCTCCTCTGCTATGAGGGAAGGCTGGTAGTCATGATGCTACAGGAAACCTGTGTGACACACTGGAGATGTAGTTACGGAGCAGAGATTAAGAGAAACTGAACAAAACAAGACCAATTTAACAACTCACACTTGTTGAAAAGACCTGACATCTAAAGGATGGAGAAGAATAAAATGAGTCCAAAGCAAAAAACCATGTAGACTGTTTCTAAAAGATCAGAACAGCTAAACTAAATTTAAGCCAATGGTGTGATACGATTTGCTTTTGGCTGAACCTCGTCATTTATTTTAAATAAGCTTTTAATTAACATAAAACATGAACGTGTTTTCGGTTTCTAAATTAAAGTTATTTTGATATTTGAAGCTCCTAATGGGGGAAAAATGATAATACTTGATGTTTCTATGTTCAAGCTAATATTTGATGATATTTGTAAAAACAATAAACTTCTAGAATAATATGCTTTAAAACATAAATAAAAACATTCATAAAATAATGATTAAAATCATAACAGAAAACATCATTACTTTATACTTGGCTACTTCACTTGACATTGAATCAAAATTTTGGAAATGGCATGAAAGATTTTTTATATCTTTTTGGACAACCTTATTTGTCAATGACCCAAATACAAATGCCCTCTGCCAACAAATTCTGACCGTTCTGAGGTCAGAAAAATAAATCAAAAGACAAAGCAATATTCTCAACAGAAAGGGTCGGAGGTCATTTACCGCTCAAGCTGAAGAATTTACAAGGAGCAGAAAAGATTGTTTTCGTATGTGCCTTTGTAATGCAATCAGTGGACATATAATCATTCCTGCTCTGCATGAGCACTTTTGGGAAAACAGTGAATCAAAGGAAGAGCTCTGGACTATAGCAGTTGGGTCACGTCCCTCTTTTCCGCAAGCTACTTCTCTCTCCATGTACAGCGCTGTATTGATTGCTGCATTTAGCCGAGTTTTAGCATGCTTTTAAAATCACTCCCAACTCTCTGGCCCAAGAGATGCTTCGCTCTCCCAGCACCATCACATTTATTCCTGCCACATCCATCTGTATTTACAGGCATACTGATTTTAAGACGACACTAATAATAGAAGGAGCATTTCGAGTCAGATAAATCAATGACGGCACTGGAATTGAAGCAGTTTTGCCGTGTTTACTAAATATGAGGGGTCTGAATGCTTTTCTTTTCTTTAGGGGGAATATGTGTGATTAAACTGTGGCTGAAAACAGCAACTCCAGAAGCTTTAGGGCTTCCAGTGGAGATATTTGTGAAGAGAAAAGTGAAAGACTTCTTCGTGCACGTACGAATACAATAATAAATGATGAACATGCGTTTTTGATATTCAGTCATTTTTGAATAATAAACAGTAAATAGTTTTAAACTGTACCTAGGTTACCGCACGTTTATTAGCCGCTAAAATCATAATCAAATAATGCAAATATTTTTGGATCTGGGAATAAATGACTTTTTCCATCCAATCTATGGAATCTGGAATTCTACACAGTTTTCATATGGAGTTCTTCGGATGAAGATTCCATGTGGTCTGTGAGTAAAAAGAATATTTAAATGATCAAATGATTTCAACAGCAGTCAGGAATGACACGCACAGTTTTTCCCTTTCCATTTTTTCCTCATTTACTTCATTTACAACATCTGTCTGAAAATCATTATGTGTTTTCTAAGAGAAATCTCTACATACCTCTAATTACCTGAACCGCAGCCAGGACATTATCATCACCTTAACAATCAGGACAAATGGTGCTAGAAGAAGAAAAAAATGATTTGGCTGTGACTTCAGCTATTGTGGGAAAATGGCCCCTGGAAAGTATCCAAACAGGCTTGGCAGTAAAATTTATTGTAAAGGCACAACTTCCTCTTAATGCCTTTGAAAGGTTCTTGTGCATTCATTAGACAGTCTGCCATCCCAGAATGATCTGAGCCAGGCGAATAAAGCAGACTGAAACACAGATTCGGCTGTGTTGAGGGTAAGGTGACTTAGAATAAGAGCACATAGCTCAACTGCGTCTGCTTTTTAGTCAGAGAAGCTGTCAGTTCCATACAGACGGAATCTGCTCAGAGTGGGAACCCAGCAGGATGTTAGGACACATACTTTGAGGATCAATGATAGAAAGGTACCGTGACAACTGCTGTTCTCAGAAGAGAAACTCAGTAGATTCAGAAATATCAACCGATGTTGTAGTAGCACCTACATAACAATATATAATATCACTTACAATACAACCATAAGAGTAAGCAATCAGTTAAGCCAAGATGGACTTTTCTGAACCCCACTGTTTTGATTTTAGGGGAAATCTGTGAATTGGATATAAACAAGGTAAAAATAGTGAAGCAGTGCCTAGAGTTACACTCAGTGGATGAAAACATAATCAAATTAGTCAAGCTATATAACAAACCATAACAAACATGTGCAACCTGTTCACATACAGGAAGATAATAAAGCTAATTTATTAGTGTGGATAATTTTATTTTCAAAATTATACAATTGGCTTATCAAACATCAAACGGTATTTGATTAGTGTGCATAGCTGAGAATGTTTTGTCTTGGAAAAATTTGATGAGAATTTGTTCTTTGAAACAAAAAAGGCAAATTTAGCAAAATCTGAGCCCAGTGTAAGACGTTGAGATTTTGAAAATAAAAAAAACTGAAGAGGAGGCAGGAGATTAATAAAGTTCTTTTTTATCAGGAGAAAATCTCACTGGTGTCTAGGAGGAACAAGTGAAACATTCATGAGATCTTGTGATTTTGTATAGGAATACATGTTGTGTTTAACCGCCTGCTATTAAACAGGGTCTACAGTACTTAATGTTGCAGGCAATCTCTGCATCAGCAATGCATTGGTTTGTACTAGAAGAGATAAATGACTTCTCTTCACACACATAATTGAACTTTGCTGCCAGGCAAGCGGCACATTCATAAGGTTCTGCTTTTGTTTTGGTAACTTTTTCACCTCTGTCCTATCTGCTGTCGTCCATCAGATATCCCTCCAATAATAACACACTGTGGATTAAAGGCTTCATGTTAAAATGGGTGAAGGTGAAGGTCTGTTTCTTCCCTTTTCATCTCTGTAGTTCATCTTCTGAGCCTGTCCTGCAGAAGCCAGAGGAACCTGACCTTAAATGATTGTTCAGTAGTATGAAGTCAGGAGAGCACAGGATCCAGCAGATGAGATGTCACCTGGTCAGGTGCTTTTGTCAGGGCTGGAGGTGGACAACCTGTTAGAAGATTCCAGAACTTCAGTTGTTCCAGAGGTGTTGACATTCTTTTCAGCTCTGGTGTCCAGGGACGCTCATGGAAAGCAGGAGCTAAAATTGTATTCCATTGTGATGCGTTCCATCAAGCGAAACGGGACACTCTCTCACTGAAATGTATCGACCTGGAGGGCTTGTTTTTCCCCTGAAGACATCATCTTTTTTATTACATTCCCTCCCTAATGAATGCATGGCTTTCTGCTGCCGTGTACCATTCCTGTCCCACAATTCAATATGGTTGTGTGGTTAATCAGGTCTTAGCAGGGAGACAAATGAAAGAACTTTTCTTCATTTCTCTTTAGCCGAAGCTGAGAAACTTTCCGTGTTTTCATATTTCTCTGTCTTGGGTGGCACAGGACTCAGTATTCTGGATAAATCCTGGAATAATTATTAACACTTAATTAGTAATATTTATTAATACTACTGTATCTTAACCAAAGTCTATGGATGGACATTTAATATCTGTATATACATATTAATATGTCTTCAAAAAGTTTTACATGCATGAATTATGAGACACTTCCAGCTTTTAACACACCTTAGTAACAAAGAGAACAAAGGATCTCTTCAAAGAGAAATCACTACCTGACTTAATATGGTGAGTCCATAAGGCACCGTCAATAAATGCATATCCTGCAGTTTGAAGTTAAAATGCTTCTCTCAAAACAAAGCCTTTGGATGTGGAGATCCTACCCTTATGCACTGTTTTTCTGACCTTGGGCACTGTACGTTTTTGACTTTGTAAGGTAAACATATTTGCTTTCATGATACATAATCAAAGTGCTGGCGTCTGGTGGAGGGGAGGGAAGGGAGATGGTCTCGTTGTCTGTCTGGATTTGTGTGCATTTCAATGAAGAGGGTCAAGGGAAGTTCATAGACAGTTCTGGCTGGAATTAATACGGTCTGCTTGCGTCTCTGCACCCTGTGTGGTTGACATGAATTAGTATCATTGTGCTTTCTGGGGTTTTCTTACACAATCATCATCAGAGCCCGTGTGGTTATTGTTCTCATTGCTGCTTATGATGGATATTTAAAAAAAACCAGCATGAATTATACCAGGAGAAATCCGAGCATGTCCTCAATAACAAAACTTCAGATAACACTTGGAATTTGCATTTTGAATACCCAAAACTTATTGCTGGTATGTTGTGGGTGGTTGCCAGGGTGTTGCTATGTGGCGTCTTCATCGCTATGTGGTTGCTAGGGTGTTCTGGGTGGCAACTTACTTTGCCAAATCACAAAGCCCACCCATATCTCTCTATAATACAGTGCAGTAGTCTCTAGAAATTGCCTAGGCCCCCTCTACAATGGAAGTCTATAAGATTTTTCATCTGTTTTATCGTCTGCCAGATAAAAATCCCTTAGAAAAGTAATAGCACACCTCTTTTTAATAAGCCACACAATTTATCATTCACGTCTGTGGCACAAACACTGCCGAACAAATGTAATATGCGGTTCAAGGGTTTGTTGAGATCTCTAACCTTAAGTATGAGCGATAGTTAGATGCTTGGAACATCAATATAAAGCTTATACAATTTAAACTCTGCACGTGTTTTAAAACAATTGTTCCGCCAAGTTTCCTTCTTCCTGAGTTTTTCCCAGTAGACAGTAACGCAGCCAATGACAGCAAACAAAAGATCTGAATAAAACAAATGGAATAGAATTACCCGGAGTTTCATATCTTCATAAAATTATTTCTACTCAGAGAAGCCATAAGTCATACGTGCTGAAATATCCATTTGTTCAATCTTGGATCACAAAACAGGAACAAAATACGAGGCTATTAAAATGCAGGTGATCAGACTGCTTGCTAAAAATGTATATCTAAAGGTAGCAGTAGTGGGCCTGAAACCTCTCCACAGCACGATGAGCTGTGCTCATCTCAGTACAAACCAAAGCTGTCAGGTGAGGCTTCTAAACTGGGATCTAGTGCCCATTTTGGCTGCGCTCAGAACAGCCTTCCTGCATGCCTCCAAAGCACTGCCCCAGGTCTCCCCAGCACATGTATTTTGCATTATGCATAGTCTACATTGCATCAATAATTCAAAAAGTACATCCAGATTTCCTCCAGCCTTGGGGACAAGAGCTGCTTCCATACCTGTCTGAACATCCAGGGCTGAACCTTGATCACACCTTTGCAGTGTGTGTGTGTGTGTATGTGTGTGTGAGTGTGTGTTTTATGAGCTGTCTGTCAACATGTATGTGTCAGTCTGTCACTGTATGTAGGCTTCTAGAGTTGGCTTGAAACCAAAATTTTGGGTTGGTTTGATACCAGTGTTGATACTAAATCGATACTTCAATACAGATTGTAAATTGACCATCAAATATGTATGACAGATTTACAAATCGTGCAATGGAAACAATTACTATACTATTAATTGAAATACTGCTGCTATGTACTAAATATGGGCCCACATTTAAACCAAGCAAAAAACAACGGTCTCACTGTTTATTATAGGCACAAAGAACTTAATATATAATTGTATATAATTGTATATGTAATATAATTGTGCATTGTTGCATTTATATGCCTCTATATACCCCAATAAATAACAGTGCATTGTCATCAGTTTGCTAAACATCAATATAATACCATTTTACATTTTTGATACTGTATGTCACCCAGCCCTAAGTTTGTCAGATTTATCTGGAGACACTTTGAAAATGGCCGTAGTTGAGAACGCTTTAACAATTAACTGCTGCAAACCATCTGCAAGCTCACACAAGCTTTATCCGCTGCTCACAAGAATGACGACAAATCAAGTTGAGTGAATTTTGTGAGTGTCGTCTAGGGTTTTATTATTCTGGAAACCATTCAGCTGTTGAGGTTTCGCTTTTGTGAGTCATGCGTTTTTATAATCAGCAATGCCATAATCAAAGATCCTATCTGGATGTACATAAATCAGATCTTATGCCAATTAGCAGAACAAAGGAAACAGAACAAAAAGCTACGAAACAACGAGATAAATTGTGGGTCCGTTATAATAGCGAAGAATGAGCATCTGACAAACAAAAACCTCACCATCCGCAAGGGTGCACAAACTCGGTGAAAGCGTATGCACTTCTGCAAACAGATAAACCAATTAAACGCAGTCGCATCATAACAGGAGACAAAACACACACGTTTGTAGGTACACGCCTCATCCCGTGTTTTTGACACGCATTACGGGGTGGGTGTAGCAACTTGACACCCGTGCAGAACCATGTGGGTGGGATTTGCAATGCAGGGCGAGACGCGGGCTGTTCTGTTTGACCGCTGCACAAGGGATGAGACCTGTTTCTCAATGAGCACAGCGCTACTCCTCTCCTGCCCTGCAGGCTCACTCCTGTGCTCAATGCCGCATGTCAGAGCTTGTTAGGGCAGAGAGCATAGTGGGACAGGTCCGAAACAGCAGCAGGGTTGGGGGGTAATCGCAGTCAGTCCCTCCTCCTCCTCCCAAGCCCACATGTACCAGCGCTGATATTTGGGCTGCCCTGGAGCTCAGCTCTAATTGACAGGTTAATGGAGAGAGGAAACGCTCTGGTGGGACAAAAGGATCATTAGCAGGTAACTGTGCAATGCGGCGGGCCCTGGCACTTGGCACCTGGGTTAGTGTTGAGCTAGTACTAAAAAATACCATATTGGAGGGGGGTCTGGGGAGGCTGTCTCTGCTGACAGGGTTTATGGGGTATCAGACAACAGCGCCGGCGGGAAAATTCAGGCAGGTTTGGCACATTGGCACACCTACACTCAAGTGCGCATACAAACGCAGTAAAAATTGTCATGAAACTTTTCGAAAGTATCTCCAGTATGAAAGGGAGGGGGAATTGCTGGCAAGAGCACAAGTGTTCCAAGGGATTACTATGTACTATAGATACAGTACCATGGTAATACGGTGGTTTACTGAACATACACCATGATAATTGCACAGAGTATCATGTAAATACCATAGTGCCTGATAAATGATAATCATTTAATACCACGGTATAGCCATCTGATACATTACTGTACCATGGTCCCCAGGGCTGTAAAGGTATCAAATTTTCACTGCATGGTTATCATGGCCAAAAAATGGCCAACATCACGGTTATCGTCAATACCGTTATACTGCGACACAGTAACACCACAGCACTTTTATACAAGGGAGGGATCACACAATTTATTTTCATAACAGCTGAGTTACATTATAATACACAAGGTTCGCACTAAATTACGTGATGCAACATGTATAGTGATCTTGAGCTGCATTGCAGTTTATCATTACCATAAATCATTTTTATATTCTCTTGCGAGGTTTTGCGTTTATCTTATCCGTAACTTTAAATTGATTCGAATGCAGCAATCAGTATCTGAGCTGTGTTGACCCTCCCAAGCTAACCAACAAAATGTAGAAGCAAAGCAGTATTTTTTAATTTTATCATCTGCAGTTATCAGTACTGTTAGTGTGGATAAACTAAGAGAAAAGGTGGCAGGATTCTTCACTCAAAGGCAGTGCCCATCATCCAGACATTAGGAGACTAAATCGCACCTGCTTAACATACGTTTCCAAAATATCTCTCAGACATAATTTAAGACGCAAATCCCAGCAGCTACAAAAAAGCAAGAACCAACAGAAGAGAAGGAAGAGAAATATAACTAGGAAGAGAAATATAACTAGCAAAGTAAGCAAAATGATGCCAGGTGGACTTTAGAAACTTCCTCAAGTTTAGCTCCACTGGCACATTGTTTTTTGGAGAGAATAATGCTGCGGTGAGAAAGGTCGATGTTGTGCTCGCTGGGTGTGAAGACATGAAAAGCAGGACGAGGAATGCTGAATTCCAATAATGACACACACGGCTGCCTCCACCTTATGCGATCAATGGCTGCTGAGCGCTCCGTTGCTCCCCGGAGCCGCCCGATGGCTCCCATTGTTGAGGAGAAAGTGGATAGGTGATGGAGGCCATGAGGAGCCCTGCCGTCAGGCCTCACACCTGCCCACGAGGCCCCAGATGCAGGACTGTTATCTTCGCAGGCCATTATCTCTTCCGAACCGTCTTTATTTAAACCAAACTTGGTCTCTTTGTTAATGCATCCTAATGAGAGGTGAGAGGCAGTAATTAGAAGCCTCTGGAGTGTCCCGCTGAGGTAAAGTTATCTGTGTGTGGAAGGATGTGGTGAGAGATTTCTTTACATACTTCAAATTAGTTCCTCTTCTGAAATACAGAAAGGCTACGGTGAGTAACTGTGGTAACTGTGATGTCGACCTGATTTATTGTAAAAATAAACACATAATGTGAGGGACATTTAATAAACAAAACACGTGAGGGACATTTAATAAACAAAACACATGAGGGACATGTGATAGATATACTTGTCAGGTAAAAACAAAAATGGTTTAGGCTTACAGATTAAAGTAAAAATTCAATTTTTGACACTTTTTAATTACTATATTTCAATAATTAATTTACTTTTTTATTGAATGATGGTAAAATCATGTATATAATGTACCAATGTATTGTTCTCAATCTGCTAATGAATTTGTGTTCATTTGCTAATAAGGATTGCCATTGTTAGGTTTATTAATAAGACTATTATTAACTGTTAGTAAAAAATAATTAATGTTGAGTATGTGAAGGAAAAATATTCTCTGTATGTGTGTATTCTGCAGTTAGACAGACGCTACATCTGCGACACAAATAGAGCTCCACCAGAGAGACTTGACTTCAATGGATTCTAATAGTTTTATCTTAGCATGTACAAGACACACATGAATAGCCTTCAGGTAAAATATTCAATGTTTTGTTGGATTGATACATTTCGGTATTAAATGAAATATAAGTATAATGATAATCTGCATTTATCTTTCTTCATCTGCCAACTTTTTCACTGAGGTAGGTGCAATGTATTATGGGATTGTCTTGTAATTCTGCCTTAGAAGTTGGCCAAACTGATACATCTGGAAAATAGCAGAAATTAAAACAAAGAAAGCAGCATAATTAAAGACACAATTTATCCCAAAATGGAAACCATTTTTACATTCCAGCCATTTTTACATTTTACATTACCTTTCTGTTTCAGAACACAAAATGAAATATTAAAAAATGTAAAGTGTTGCGCTCTTTAAAATGGTAGTGCTGTTGATTTATAAGATCATCTAGGTATTCCATTTCTATGCACTACAAACATGTACCAATGATGTGTAGTAGTGAGGAGTTCTGGGAAGATGCAGTGCACTGTGGACCCATGTGAAGTATGTGGGCCTGTCTGAAGCATCGCCTAAAACCAGGCAGGTCACATAAAATATAAAAAGCCCCAATAAAAAGGTCTTTGGTCAAATAGATGCTGGCACACTGCAGGTATATGGCCCTCAGTGCATTACAATGGTTTGAGTACAACAGGGAAAAGCACTTTCTTGACAACAAACTTCCCACAACTCAAAATCTCAAAGACATCAGAGGTAAAACTTTACTCTTTTCCCG
This sequence comes from Botia almorhae, assembly GCA_036877575.1. NCBI lineage: Eukaryota > Metazoa > Chordata > Actinopteri > Cypriniformes > Botiidae > Botia > Botia almorhae. Next base: position 141,377 of record JAZGTJ010000103.1, on the reverse strand, counting down.
AAGTTGAAAAAAGAAATCAAGATTCAACACGCAATTGCAATTGATCTAAAACACACTAAAAAAAGATAAGACTGTAGTCTAAAAAGTCAAAGTTGTTTTATATGTATAAAAGTCTGAAAAAAAAAAATTTCAAAGCTTTTCCTCTCGAAAAATACTGTGCTGTGTGTTCATTTAACACTGTCTAAAAAGCAGTGGTCTGTTATTTCATATTGTATTTATGTTGGACAATTATTAGTTTTGAGAGAGGACACACAAATATTAGTGCATCCAAATTCACTGTTGGCTATACAGTGCTGAAAATAACAAGCCAATAGGTTTCCTTTCTTTTAACATTAGCATTAAGATTAGCACTACACACAAATCCTGGGGGACAGGAAGCGACCTGTGGGGCAAAGCAGACAGTTGATTGACAGCTGGAAGCATCTGAGAGTGAAGGGGGCCTACCAGCTGTCAGTCAAATTTGGGGGAGAGACAGCAGCGGAAAACCGGCACATTCCATGGTCTGTTTTAATAGTATCACTTCGCAATGCCTGAGGATCTGATACCCAACCAGCAGAAGCCAAGCCACTGTTCACCTGAACAAGCAGCAGCAGCACTGTTTGAAGGACAGCCACAAGAGAAATTCCCCAAGCAGTGAGCAGGCTTGTATTTAAAAAGAATATCACAACACACGCATATTGGCAAACAGCATTGTGTCCCTCATACATAACTACCCTTCTACTCTATTGCTCAAATATATAGTATACGCACTGTGCATAGCATGCAAATTCAGTAAGAAGTAAATTAGTATCAAATTTAAGGGCCCAGAGCAAAGACGACAGCATGCAGGTTGTGTACCTCTGAGGGTGCATGCACCAGCTTGCAGAAACTTGCCTTGTTGGGTCATCAGGGTATTGTATGCATACCAAAAAAGTCATTCTACACATATACATAGTATACATATGACAAAACTGTATAAATAGTATAGGAACAGTGTGGTGATGGTATAGTGAGTCCTAACGATGCTGATTGGCTGATGGAACTATATGTATTGTCTCAAGACTTCACAAACCTGTTGGTCAAGGGAATCACTACACTGGGTTTCCCACAATGCAATGCTCTCAACTTGACCTTCCATTTCCATGCATCAAAACAGCCAAAAGTTATAACAAATTTAACTAGACATTTTTAGACATAAAAGGTTATATATTAGTAAAATAAGAAATTTATGTAACATGTTGAGGTAATGTCACAATAACAGCCTGTAACTACTGCAACTCGATACGTTCAATATTGTCTTGTGATTAACATGCTATTTTTAACCTTTTATGCAGTAAACACTACACTGGTATTCCAAAATGAGCCATTATCTTTGCATTTTGTGTGCAATTCTTAAAATCCCTTTATATATTTGTGTACAAAACTAAAAATATAATTGGATTATTATGTTCAACATTACGACCCTTGTACAGTAGTAAAGAAAAATAAGCCACTTGGGAAAAGGCAGTACTTGTGCTAAATTAATCTAAAGATAACTTTAGCCTGACAAAACAATCAAACTACTGTTTTAACTACTGGTAGCGCTGCTTCATTAAGCCTGAGCTATGAAAAACCACACTCTGCTCCTCTGGATCTCCTGATCACACATCTCCGTCTTTGTGTTCTCTGCTCTCTGTCTTTAATTTTTCTCCAAACATATATATCCTTTTTTCACTGTAACGCTGAGTTATTACAACACCTCTGGGACAGATCTCTGCACGCTTTAATATAAACACATTCCCAGCTGGAAAAGAGAGAGAAGGGTCAGAGGAAGAAAAATGGATGAAAAGATAACATCTACAGAAATGCACCAATCCACCCCCTTCCTAAAACAAAAAAGAGAGACAGTAACTGTAGCCAGGGTGGAACCGGTAAAGCTAGGTCCGGTGGGAGGGTGAGAAATGCAGTTAATGCAATACAAGGTTCCTGTGGTGGAGGCCCAGCAGAGCTAATGGATGAAACAGGCTGAGAAGATTCACAGCGGTGGTCCCGGCAAGAGCCGTCCCCTCGCCCTCGTCCGGAACCCTAGGCAGGCGTTCACGCCATCACCGTCCCCTGAGCTTGGCTTTCACCCTCCCCGTAGGCCCCCCTAAATAATTTAGAACAAAAGACCTCTCCTGAGGTATTGTAAAAGCAAGAAGGCTCATTCCCATATTACAAACAGGGTTAAGGATGATTGAATATGACATGTTCCAGTGAGTTTTAAGTATTTTTTTTCAACTGCTGCATTTCCTCAGAAACCAATCGTGAAAGAGCGACGGAGTACTGACTGCTTACCGGCTTGCTTGTTTGAGGAACTGGGTCAAACAATGCAGGGTTCTCAATCTGAAGGGTTCTGGAGAACGCAGCTGACCTTGTTTCAAAGCCGAGGACAGACGTGTGAAGAATGCTGGACGCGAAAGCGAGACTGGATGAATTGAGAGACCTTGACTATGATCATCAGAAACGTGAGACCTCCAGCACAAAATATTACATATGAGAATGGAGTCATAGTGTCCTGTCAGGATTTACACTGAAGTAAGCCACTTAGACAATCACCAAGAGTTTGGTCTAATTTACAGTTACATTATGTCTTGGCGTAGGTCTCGTTTTCTGCTGCATGGATTTAAATGACAACGTTTTTGTGTGACTCTTTGTGTCTTGAACTTCCTTTGGTGGTTTTAAAAGCAATTCACGTAGATCATACACGCCACAGAGTGCATGTTTATGGAGTCATAAACTGTTGAATAAAGTCCAGATCATAACATTTTATGAGCACATCTGAAGCCCACACAAAGAATCACTTCTAATGGGAGTCACATATGAATCCAAACGATCTTAAGCTAGGAAGTGCTCTGCCTTTAAAATACTCACCATACGTCTGTCAGCTAATGTTCCTCACGACTTTTCCATCTCAGCCCGGCACTTTAACCATAATCTTTAACCATAATTTATCCCCAATGATCTGACCTGGGACATTTGGAGACTCCACATGGAGTCGGGTCTGAATGTCCAGTCTTAACAAAAACGGTGCTGTGTGGGGTAAGAAATTAGGCCCAAAGGAAATGGCTTCACTCAGCACCTGAGCACCAGAGGTGCGCTGGTCCACGCCACGTTGGCCGATCAAAGTGCAGCCGTCACCAGGGACGAAATGAAAACAAATAAATGAATGAATGGGTGTGGGGTGAAAGTGTGGAGGTTATGGGGGCTGAGTGGTGTTGGTGTGGGGGAAAGGCACAACAGAACTGCTTTTTTCCCAGCAGTTTGGTGCTACAGTGACGTGTTGTGGAAGACGATAGCATGCAGGAATGTGCCACAGAGCCTTGTGGTCAGGGCTCAAGGGTGTGGGGAGAGGGGAGTATGGCCCTGGGGACACTCGTGCTCAGACGCAGGGTCATGGTTGGGTTTCTGACCCAGACAGGCTGGATGGAGATGTCCAAAGTGAACAGTGGTTTGTTGAACAGTTCAACAAGTAACAATCAAACATTGTTAACGCATTCAAGAAATGTTCCAGGTTCAATATGAGTAAAGCTTCATCGAGAGCATCAGCATGCAGTTATCACAGAAAATAACTATAACTTATCTTTCAAGTAGTAAAAAAAAAGAAAAATCACATTTACAGTTATGCACTTAAAATGAAGGTCTATGGGGCCATTGGCATTGCAACATTTTACAATACACACTTTAAAACACATTTAACATGAGACCAGTGTAATTGCGTTGGATTGCCTACTAACTTTGTCTATACAAAATGACATTGAATTATAACTCCTGTCACGATCTTGTAAAGCTTTTAAAGTGTTTTTAGTGTTTTACATATAGGAAAATATATATAGACAAACATTTTTTCAAGCATTCACAAATGCTTTAGCAAAAATACAACTGTACTATCTGCTTCTCCAGAATGCCTTGCTCAACTGACTTCCATTTTACATACATTATTGTAACGTTTTAAACTTTCAGTTTAATGTTTCAACTGTAACAAACTGAAAGATGTCAAAATAATTTTTTGTGGTAATGGACATCATGTCACAGATGCTGTTGATAGACCTTAACTTGTTTTGAACCCAGAACATTTATTTAATGCCTTAAACTTAATAGCTGAGTTTTGGAGGAAAATCTGGTGATGTTCTAACTGAAACTGTTAAAAAGTTTGGAAGAAATCATTAAAAGACTTCATGACGTTGGATGTGTTCATTTAAGTGTCAAAACATGAGAGAAAGATGAGAAACAAAATGTTTGATGATGCAATTATTTTAATTACTTTCAGAGCAGCAATTTACAGCCAAATGAATGACTAACAAAACATTTTTTTCCCCAACAACACAGTGTACAAAGCACATAACAGTCATATTCCAATGACTATGAAATCTCAAAGACAGTCTGTGATTAGTGGGGCATGTATATTGTGTACTGTGTATATGCACAGTACTGTGATATACAAAGACATTAAGAATGGATCATTCACAGATGTTTTCCTCATAATTTGCTGAGGCGCACTGAAATATTACTCATGTTGAGTTGCAGAGGTATGATTAGCTCTGTATTAAATTCTCATTTTCGGTCTACTTTCCTAATTCTTCTCGTTCAGCGCAGTATATCTGGAATCTACATTGTATCTCATCACAATCAACGGTTCGCTCATTTTTCCATGCTACGGCAGCTCAGTATTTATGAGTAATAGAAATACACGACATGATCTGCTGTAAATATTTCATAAACGCTATTTACAGTATTCAGTTACACAGGCCACTAGCAGCAGGAATCAAAACCGAGATCTCATTTGTTAATTTAGCATGCTAAATAGCTAAGCCCTGAGTTATTCTACAAAAATAATCAAAATAAACCACCCAAACGAAATGTCTATTCATGTTGCTCATTCTTAGCTCAGGAGACCTATAGCAACCAGTAGAACAATTGTTGTCATACAACAAGTGTTTAGAGCTTTAAAATGGATTAGCATAGAACTGCTATTACTATATATGTTGCTATTTTGGCAAATCTGAGCACTCATAAACATCCCCTCTAAAACTCTAGAGGAGACACATCTTGGCTTTTTCCCTCCAGAATGTCAAAAGCAAGAGAATTCATAAGAATTCTTCTTTTGTAATCATTTCTGTTTTAGAAAAACAACAGAAATTTTAAATGTCATTTGTTATATTTTACAGTGGGCAGGCCTGAAAAATAAAAATCTATAATACCAAAAATCTTCCTAGCAACCACTGCAACGGACAAAGGAAAATCCTAACAATTAATGTGCCTATATAAATATTAATCCCCTGTTAAATATTAATTTTGTAGTGAAATTTGAATTTTGCCTTTGATCATATTTGCTTGACTTTCCACTCAAAGCTTCTTGCCTTTACCGCTAAAGTTAATGAAAAATGTATGTGGAGTCTCTCCAGCAATCTGGCCCACTGCCCTTCTTTGCTGGAGGATGACAGACCTACAACGCATTGCTGGTCATCTGCCCTGTTTTTCCAGAGCCACTGACATGAGCCTGGGGTGGCAAATTCAGCGATTTGTCTTTAAGCCTTGTGTGTACATGAACGTTTGTACGTGTGAGCCGGCCGTTATATGTGCGGGTGTGTGCGTGTATCGCGGGCGGCGCTGTATAGAGCTGTCTTCGCGAGGCTTTCTGTTCTGTGAGGATTAACTGGAGATCTGCTCAGTGCTGAGCTGGTGAGATTGAGACCCAGAATACTGGAGTAATTTCTCCCCGTGGACTCGTTGTGTGCCACTAAAAACTGTCAAAGCAGCAGCAGTGATTCTTCAGTTGTTTGACCATAAAACCAAACAAACCAGCCAGCAGGGAATGCTTATATTGTTCTGGATAATATGTTTGTCTACCAGTCAGGTTTTCTTGTATTTTTTCCCTTTCTTCAGTTTATGTTGTTGTTTATTTTAACGTATCAAATGCACAACCTCAAAGTAAAACTTAAAAATAGCAGTGGCATACTTCTCCACTATTTCTGCAGTATATAGTAACTAACGTAACTAATGTATGCGTGGAATATACATAGTGATCTATATATGCGACCCGTGCTGGCAAAATGAGTTGAAATGTGTAATTACGAGCTACTGGCAAAACAGGTTGAAGATGTCAGTGTTGGTCTAATTTGAGGCTTTTACAGAAATAAGTTCATTAAGGCCTCATCAAGCGTTCCCAATTCTCCAATAGCAGTTAAACACGTAAAATCATCTTTATCTGTACTTTTCTACTTCCTAAATTTTTCATATGTTTAAATAATCCATAAAAAATTGCAGTTTTTCTGCTTTCTTTTTGACTACTGGTGACTCAGACAGGTGTAGCACATTTATTGTCAGATTATAATAATACATCATTTTAAAGGTTTTTGAATAGAAGATTTGAAAGTATAAGAATTCATTTTTCGGTTCAGATATTTACACACACACACACACACACACACACACACACACACACACACACACACTAATGTAATTGACACAAGGTCAATTACATAAAGGCAGAAGAGTTTTGGTACATCACTAAGCTAGTTCTAGAAATTTGTTTCAACTTGTTGCACTACACCAGCTACATCACAGTCACACTCATATTCACTGGCAGCCCACCTCCTTAAGGACAACATTAAGACTGTGAGTGACAGCCACGGCTGTCTGTGCCGTAAACCTCAATCAGTCTAACAGCGTTCAAAGGCACAGGCTCTCGCTCATAGAGAGAGAGAGAGAGAGAGAATGTTTGAATTTGATTTCCTTTGCCACCCCTGAACCCACACTAAAGCTGCAGTAGTATTCATCTCTCACTCAGAGAGGATTACGACGCCCCGCTGCTGTGCTCTCCTCCCAACATAAATTGGATATTTAGCGTGTAACGTCAAGGTTAAACGACCTCGTCTTCCGAGACGTGCCGTCTCAGAAGTGGGATACCTCATTGATTTGAGCCCTTTTACTGCATTTCTAAGAATACTTTATCTGTGCACGTTTGCATCAGATATGATCCACGAGCTCCATTCTAAAGACGTGGCGTTCTGCTAAGTCTACGCTGCTAAAACGATCGCTGCCGACGAGGCGATCGCATTTAAACCTGTTACAAAACTTAACCGTGTCTGATACATCACAGAGTAAGAATTATCATGTAATTGAAATGAATCCTATAATTTCATCTGGTCTGATCTAAGGTGACCCAGAAATGGTATCACACAGCGTTTAAACTGTGTATTGAGGGGTTTAGCCTTTAATATTGAATATAATCGCACCACATTATAGTTTTTGAAATTTGTAATGCACACACTGAACTGAGTCAAATATATAAAATATAGTCCATATGGGGACAAACAATGTTTGTTTTTGAAGATCAGTTTTAAACTAAGTCTTACAGCAGAGAAGGAGTGGTCTTGTTTCTTGTGATTGAAGCTATCAGATTTTTAAGTAAATGACTCATGCACATAACCAGCAGCTGATTGGTTAAACTGGTTAAAATCTTGCCGCATGTTGGGACAGAGGACAGTTTTGTTTAAATTAACCACAACGCCCAATAATTAAACAAGATATTCTATATTTGTGAGGGTGTGTAGATGTGTGTGTAGAGAACATGCGTCAGGAACCTTTAAACAATGCTAAAACTAACCCTGCCTGATTTTCCATTCTGACATTCAAATTCTAAAAGTATTTTTTCAGTGCCAAAAAGGAATAATTTTGAATGCTGAATCAAAGTACAAAGAATGCATCTCTCAAAACTCCCTAGATGGTGTTTAATCATAACTTCAAAGTGTAATTGACCTTTTCATCTTTCCCTGTAGAGCAGGAATAATAACAAGGGAAGACAGGTCTGAAGACTAATTGGTTTTCTTTAAAGTCCAGGCTTGTCCTTGCTTAGAGCTGCTCTGTACAGCTGTGGGTCATTATTGCACAGGCTTTGACACACTGAATCTGAGAAGCATTTAAAACACAGTCGCTCGACTGGTGTGACAGGTATTATTGTTCACTTTCCATCTGAGGGTGTAAGTAAAAGTTTTGTGTAGGTAGCTACCCTTTGTATTTGACATTTATGCTGTAATTTTTACATTCCTACAACACTAGCCAAAGTAATCTGGCATTACCATGATTTTGTACAATGACAATACCTTTGTTTTTTGGAGGTGGACCGTATGCTCTTGTATTTGTACTATGAAAGGACTTCTGTTGAAGTGTCTTTAAGTACCATGTGGTCTAAATACCACTGTACATGTAAGCAGCTCCATTTGGTGACACAAGTGTACACTATTACTTGTATATAAAAGGCAGAAGTGTTACAGGCATTGAACTGCAGTGGTGATACTTCATTCTCATCAATTCAAAGAGTTTGATGAGCTCGTCAGTGAGAACTCCGCTGTGATTGGCTCAGAGTGTCACTGATAAGACCGAAGCTCATGTGTCTCTGGATGGACTTCTGTCCTAATCCTGGGTCATTTCTATATCGGCTCCGCTTTCATTGCATAATCCTCCCACCTTACATCTGTTTAAAGCCTCTCTCTGAGATGCACACACTCACAACTACACACACAAATAGTCAGGAATAGCCTTCACTACCCCTCACTGTATAACTGTATTACTATTTTAGTAACTAGTTCCACATGGTTAAGTTAACTGATTAATTTTACAGTTTTAGGTGAGGAATGCTATAAACACCAATCAGCTCTCTAGAAGGTCTTAAGCTAAGTATTGGTCCTAACACTTGATATGGAATTAGTCACAAATTATTGTATCAAGGTGGTAAGTCTGTGGAGAACAGTTTTTCATTCCATTATTCTGCTATACAACAAATCGCATGCTTGCATGCTTGTCAGCTTGCTCAGCTTCCTGTCAGCGGTAACTTCACACCCGAAACATAACATTGTAAGTTCTTCTGCTTACAAAGTTCTTACAAAGCGATAAATGGTATAAAAGTCGAATACGCCTGATAGTTCAGTGAAACATTTAAAATAGATTTTGCCAAACAAAATAAAGTTGGATTTTTCACAGTGAAACTAAGCAGTGAAATTTTGGTGATTGTCCTTCACCAAAGTTTTCTGTCACCCTCCTCTTCAATGTCTCTTTACATTCAGTTCATCTCAACATCACCCCGAGGCAGCTAGGAGCAGAGGAGAGTGTTTATCTCCAGGGTTTTTCATCAGCCTGTGAAACATGAAGGATGTAAATGATTTCCACTGATCACCACCCGCCCTTTTTGTTTGTGGGATACTTGGCGCTGGGGACTTCAGTTCCGCTCACCTGCACATCTGCGCAGGCGGCGGGCATGTGGCAGATGGGAGGCCATCGTCCCCCGCACCGTTTTAGAATTCACAATCAGAGCGACGAATTCCACACTGCCCTCTTGAAGTGACAGAAGATCCAGCAAATTTTTGAGGAGGCAACTGAAAGTAATAAAAAAATGAAAGACACAGTTTTTGTTTTTCTATTGTGGTCAGAGCCACTTTCTAGCTTTCATCCATCTCTCTTCCTCATGTCCTCAATTTTCCCCACATTTTTAGCACATTTGCGACCACATCAAATGTTTAATCTGTGGCTACTTTAGATCACAGAAGACAAATGTCAAAACACTTGATTTAAAAAAGCGAGCTTTCTTGACCATGTAATGTATTATTAATGCCACTTCCTGCCCATTTGTGTTGTCAGCGAGAAATGACGTGAATGTGAAGGTTATCGTGTATCGGAATGCATTTTTTGTCAAGTGACGTAACCCGACAAACTTTGACCTCTTGACTTTGTTTGCCATAATAAGCACAGAGGTCTTGTTCTGTGAAATGGGAATTTCCACTCGGCAAACTACACTGAACAATTACAAGGAGAAAAAATAAAACAACAAAGTGCAATTACATCCACAAATTGGATTCTAAAGGGGGGGAAATATGGGGCTGGCTAATGGACCATTTCTAGAAGCTGGAGAAAATGCAGAGAGAATATGAGAGAGAGAAAACGAGAAAGCGAGAGAGAGAATGTTGTTCTGCTGAATAACAGAAAGAATTTAGACATGAGGCAGAAACAAAAGCTCATGCATGTTTCATCGTTCCACATTAGCAATTAGTAAGATTACAGCACTCGGGTTCGGACCGCAGACCCATTAGCAGACTTAGTCTATGGTGGACCAGGCCATAGAGTCGTATAAAAACCATCTTAAAAGAGTGAGCGAATGCAGCTGTGACCACGAGGATTTTATTTTAGTCTGGTTCCGGGTGTTAATGAGCCGCTAAATGATTGAAGCATTTTTCAGATATAGAAATCGTGCACAACATATGTATTTTATAATCCACTTTTTATGAGCCTTGTGTAGCTTGTTTATGAGCCTGTCAACTATTAATCAAGACTAGAGGGAATATTTAGAGAAAAGGAGAGAGAGTGGGAGAGACAGAGAGAGAGGAGAAAGAAAGAAAATGTTTTGCATTGCAAATTATTAGTATTAATAAGGGGACAAAAGGTCTGAGAGCGCATTAAAATTCTGGGATTCAAAATCTAAGTTTCAGGATTTGGAAGAAATTTAAAACAAAAAATGGACACAATGGAGAATAAATATTTTTACACTGTTTAGGTCAAATCAAACAAACACAGATTTGTACAAAGGTCAGATTTCTTAGCTTGCATTAAAGCACACAAGATGCTATTCAAAGCATTATTAAGTCATGATAACATGAATCATCAGGTTTTGTGCATGCTGAAATTATTCAATTTTAACTTTTCACTATTTGTTATTCTGACAATAAAACCTGTCATTTTAATATGTAAAATATTAAATAAAAAAGCAAAATGGAAGCATTTTCAGTATAGTGGTCTTGCACTTTTGGACCCCACCGTGCATAATACACACCTACAAATACATTAAACCAATTTAAAATATAATCTAAAAATTAAAGTTATATATTTATTTATCATATCTCAAAGTGTATTTCATAAAAAAGTTAAATTACCGTTTGCACATCTCCTTTATCGTCCATCCCTGGTGTTATCTCTAAAATGTATGGGGCCTGGGACAAAATTATAAGGTGGCCCTGTTTTTGCCTTCCCACAGTGTGTCCATCAGTGGTTCTGTACTGGAGAGGTCACTACAAAAGAATCCAAATATCACCATGCAGATTATTTCCTTTCTTCACACCAGTAGACCAGAGGTACTGGTAAAGAAATCCCAGTTATCACAACATTGTGTTCTGTTCTTTGTGTTAGCGGACACAGATAAATTTGCGTCCTCAGTGTGTTGTCCTCAGAGGTGACCTTGGTTAATTACAACTCTTAAGATGTGTGCACGAGGCCTGTGGTTTAGTGTTTAAGGATACAGCATCTTCCTCCAGTCTCACCCGAGCCACCCGCAGCCTACAATGGTGACCGGGTGGTATAATATAATTACGAGTGCCGTGGCTTTGATGGCACGGCTGGCTTGCCCTTTTCAAAAAACATAACATAATACTTTCAAAATATAATCAGATGGAAAAGGTAATTGGATTATTACAAAAGGAGAAGAGGCAATTACAGTTTCTCTGGAGGACATTTCATGTTTTCGCCCCAGTCTGTGCTTGGTGATTGAGGGTCATGATCTTCAGTGTGATTTGTTTGTAGAGCATTCCCCTCCCACGGGCGCACAATGTTTTATACGCATTCCTGTTTTCCGGTTGTCCTGTTTATGAAATATTTTTATATATTACGGCATTAACGTGTCAGGTACAACAAAGAGGTATTCTTCTTAACAAACCCTGAAAGTGGTATTGGGTTGTTGGGTATTTCCCTGTGGATGCCCATAAATGCTCTTCCTGCTTTTCCTGCATTTCTAAACCGAGCTCATTAACTAGCGAGCCAACGAGAAATCTCTCTGCCTGGAGTTGTGCTCCCTCCGAGAACGTCCATTAGAATGGAAATCAGCTTATTTTCCTGCCCACTTATATCTGCAGGATGTTGCACTGTACTGTGGTAACAGTTAGCGGAACTTTGACTTGGGCCTGATTGTTATGCGGGAGTTTTTTACAGATCTGCAGTGCTGTCTGATCTAAATGCACCTTTACAACACGTTACTGTCGTCGCCAGCTATTCCTGCCGATCAACATATTTATATGGCTCAAAATTAATAAATAAAACATCCAAAAATTAGAACAGAAACCCATATAGAATTCCAAAACACCAAATCTGCGCATTTTTTTGATGTTTTTCTCTGATTAAATTGCATTTAGATAACGGCTCGCATTCTTTGCGCCTCTGGCACTGTAAGGTTTCGGTGATTGATCTAAAGAGAGAGATTTCTAAACAGGACAACAAAAACAATGTTCTCTCCCGTGTCCTTACCTAGTAACAGTGGTGAACAGCAGCCGCTAGTACTCACTGGTAGAAGTAATGAAACATATTGTAATGTTTTTATAGATGATTTTATTGGGTGCTTGTGGTCTTTAATAAAATAGCTGAGAAGGCATATAAAGGTTTATATGTGGCCGGTCATTAGACCGAATGTGTTTGGACGAGGGATTGGTTCATCAGACTGCTGGGTGTACAGTACAGTCATTTGATAGAAGGCCGTAATAAGAAAGCAACGGTTCGAGTACTCAACACAGGTACTTCACATTCAATACAATATACATTAAAATGCATTATATTGAGTATTTACAAACAGAGCTCCTGTTATTGACTATACTACAAATCTCTTGTCAAACACACGGCAGCATACAGTAGGTTGTCCCTCTTTTTTAACAAATTAAGAGCTTGCCTTGATTTCATTAACAATGATTAATTCCTCTAGCTGCTGTACATTGATTATATAGGTGAAGGACTAAACACTCAGAGAGAGAGAGAGAGAGAGAGAGAGAGAGAAAGAGAGAGAGCGCAGAACTAACAAATAAGCCCATAATAATAGAGAATGGAGCATTATTTTATAATAGCTTTCATTAGCAAGTCATTAGCATAATGTTTAACAATTACATTCAAATACGAATATATCAAAATATGTATTTGAAGTCTGATGACATTTTGAACTCTCTGAATGTAACTAATGTAGTCGGTTAAGCATTAGTCTATACAACGAAACGTAGAGGGTCACAAACAGACCCTTTACGTGGAAGTGCTTCTGTTTTGCATTTTTATTCCATTTGATACAACACTGTTAACAGTAATTTTCATTGCAAATATTAGCATGAGTGAAAAGCTTAATCTGACAAATAGCATTACCAATATTATAATTCCTTCGAGTTTGGTATGTACACTTGCGTGTGTGCGAAACCTAATGATCCATGTTATCCCAGGATGATCTGAGAATGTTCCAGCGTGCATCTTGTGTGCTTCAATGAAAGCGAGGTAATCTGACCTTATGTACAGAGGAGTTATCATATGGTTTATATTTGCTTAAACTTACTTACATTTGATTAGTGACCTACCAAGTATAACTCCAACAGCTGTAAATAGGGTGAATAAAAACACAATATTACATTAAAAAGACATTTAATATGGGCTTACAGTTGGACCTCACTATAATGTTTGCTATTGTTACCATCTATTCAATTAAACCTCAAAGCCTGCTTTCAGACCTTTAAATAAAAAAAGCTATAAATAACCTGAAACACCTGCTTAGCAGTTTATTTCACAGTTTCTCCTAAAAATAATGGAACCAACTAAACCGTCTGCAGAGTGTAAAAAAACATAAAATATGTGTGAAAAACTGTTAAAGATAAAGTGTTAAAGCCACACTGAACACATAAGCATGCTAAACGTATTTTGTTTGACATTTTTTACCATGTGGTAAATAACGATTTTCAACGAAGTGTATGAAAGAGTCCATGTTTTGCATAGAGACATATACAAACGCGTACACACAGGTCTTAAATACGGCGCAAAAAAGTATTACAGAAGTGCGCTAAGGCCATTTATTAGCTCAGCTGTAGACACAAAACTGCAGACAGATTACTGCGATTACTGCATCACGTTAAGCCCCAATCACACGAAGAGTGACTTTTTTACTGCTTGTCACCAGCTCTCCATTGCAAATGAATGGGATCATGTCGCTTTGTTGCTGGCGGTGTGAACGGGCCTTAAAACATACAGCTTTCGCTTTTCTGAGAAGTTACCGGAGTAACAAGTCAGCAGGATGTGTGTGACAGAGTGACAGAGAGAAAGAGCAACTTAGTGTGTATTACATGTGCTTGCTGTGACATGTCTGCTAAGCAAATCTTTAAGTGTGACGTAATAGCCTGTTGTTTCTTTGGTGGAGTGATACACAACAATGAAGTGTCAGTGCCATTCTAGTCATTTATCACAGGTGTATCACACCTAATATTGTAGCATCACAGTCTAACTGTATCTATAAGTATCTATTCCAGTGCATTATGGGTACTTGTTGTATAAGAGGTCTAATGCAATGCATTATGGTAACAAGGATCCCTAGCCTAGTTTCAGTTAATCCATATAAAAATTAGTCATGTATAAATGTATATGGATTGCGCACATTTATGACAAAATACTCAAGAATTGTTACATCAGCTCATTTCAATTACATAAATTATACATGCACAAACATTTTTTTAAATATTTCTTATGTTGTTGTTAGTTGGGTATACTGAGATTTTAAGGAAGATAAACATACTCACTTTCTTACTGTGGTCTTGTTGTCACACTCATAGCAGCTCACACACACTTCAGACCTGAAGCTCCTCTACTGAGCTCTCATCTCCCTCTCAACACTCTCTCTTTGCCTCTTTATTTCTCCTGCTTTCTCTCACTGTGCCTCTGCACAGATGGTCCTCATTAATAAAGCAAGCCAGACTTTCACCCTCGTTTGAGTGTATGTGTTTCTGAGAGGAAGAAAGAGAGAGACGAATCAATGAGCAGCAGATTGGCTCACTCCTGTTAATTATGCTAAAATATTGTTAAGCACAGGAAATTAATGTGGCAAACAGGATGCGATGAAACAGCGTACTGCTGGGGCTTGAGTCCTGATGGCGAGGAGACATAAAGGCCGGTGGAAATGTTTTACAAGTTTATCTTTTAAGCATATCATAAGGAAAAAATAACAACAAACTATTAACTATTTAACCTGAAATGAAAACATTAAAACATTGAAAAAACACATTTAAAAAGTGCAACTGGAGAAGTTATAAGTAGGGTTGCATATTAGATGTGGTCAAATAGAGAAATTACTCGGGACATCCTGAAGTTTTGGAGATGTCTGTCTTTCTCCATTAAGTAGATGGAGCCAAATAATAGTTACCAAGATGGCCGCTGAGTGAACCGACTTCCCCTAAAGGGATTTTAGTAAGTGGAATGAGTCAGTCCTTTTAATGGAGGAGAAGATAACTTTTCCCTTTTTAGAATGGAGTGGGGATCTTGTTTCGTCCTTTACACATCACTTCACATCTCTAAATTGCTTCAATGAAATGATGACACATACGTCATAGTTGTTCCCATGTTTTTCCAAGGTTGCTCAGTAACCCAGAGCACTTATGTTTCCTGAATAAAAAAAATCAAATCAATTCAAATGAGGAAAAAAACACATTAAACATGGTGATAAATTGACTTAACACTCGCGCCACTTTTGTGTGTGGAATTTGAGTCTACTGTAAAAAGAAAAAAGTCTTATTCACTTATCACCTGCAATCCGGTTTAATCAGCTGCTATCTGGATGATTGAATTTAAATTCAGTTTGTATTCAATTCAAATTCCCTTTAAAATCGTAATATTTAAATTCAGTCTTTTCCTTACCGTTATCTTAAGTAGACTATGACGATAGTAGACTATTATAGATTATTCATGTTATTATACTATAGTATTATATACTATTAGCGTTATGCAGTCAGCACTCGCTTGCAAGATGGCCAGCTGTGCTTTTCAAATTGCATTCAGCCCTAACGTTTTGGCCATTTTTGCATGGTTACATACAACACATACTTTCCTTTTAAGTGAATTTCCCTCACTTTTTTGACCTCTGGAGTCCTTGACATTTTCCACATTAAGAATCCTTAAGGAATCTCGATTGGGATGATATGTGTTGCTTTTGACATGCTGCAGGAGGCCCAATAGTCTCTGCTGGGTTTGTTTTATGGTCAAACAAATGCAGCCTGAGGGACTTTAACTAGTTTTGTTTCTTCTATTTGTGCACTTGGTTCTTGCAGGGTGACACTCAGCAGGATTACCGTTTCAGTCATGAGATTGCTGGGCTTGATTTGTTAGGAGTAAGACATCTTAGTTGCCCCTTCTTTATCTTGTTAGGGGGTACCTAGGGTGCAATCTACCAGCTCTATCCTGCCCAGGCACTGGGCATCTCACACTGAGAGTTTGATGGGACGTTGACTGTTGGGCTTTTGATTGCTAAAAGGTCAAGCTGAGCTTTGTTGTCTTGCAAGAGGACAGTGAAGTGGTGAACAGGAGAACGCTACAGGAGCAAGTCACCATTCACGACAAGTTTAGAGATGAGAGATGCTGACAGACTCAGCAGAATACCAATCAGCTCATCTGAGCTGTGAAAAACTTAAGTGCCAAAGATACAACAGCTCTCAATGCTAATTAGCAAAGAGAGGTTGTGTATGTTTGTTTGTTTGTTTGTTTGGGAAACTCCTCACTTTTCTGTCTGTTACACATGGGCTAGCGGGTGGTTTGCTCCTTTGAATTAATGGTTTGAAACCTGATACGAAAGGGATAATTAATATTTCTGCCTTTTAACAAAAATCACAGTTAATGTTTAGAGACTTTATCAGAGAACCTCATTCAAAAACAGGCTCATTCGAAATGCCATACTAGTGTAATACCACACAGTGCAATGATAAATATTTCAAACTGCAAACAAATGCGGTTTGTAAATCACCTCTGTTCTTAAAAGTTTTTGCACACGATAAATGTCATTTTTAGATTATAAAAATTCAGATGTCAAATTGTAGTGCCTGATGATATTGACATTGATATTTACAAAAATTATTTAAATGCAGAATCTAAAAATAGTCATACATAACCAATTTTTACCAAAAATAGTTAAAATTCCATAATAATGAGATTTGTTATGGATGATATTCAGGATGCATAATTTACAGGAGGCCTTGGTGTCATGGAAAGAGGTATTTTCCAGAATCTTCCATCATTTCCTGCTGTCTGGTAGGAAACAGATAATACCAAATTGGGGGAAAATTGTTCAAATCTGTGCACAATTACCCCCAACTCTCCGCTGCAAGACTCCCTGGCATGGTGGTTTCCATCGCTGCATGAGACCAAACTCAGCACTCAGTCCTATCAGCCTCTATTTCCTGAGCCTCTCACAAACATTACTGAAAACTACAGCTGCTCAGGTGCATTTACTGCCATGCCTTGTCATAGAGGAGAGACTGGAGACTCAGAAACCTTCCATGTCTGCAGGTGAGAGACAGAAGAGAGAGATTTAGAAATAGTAAAGTTTTCAGAGTCCTGGAGGATTGTAAGGCCATGACAGCTAAACGAGTGGACAATCTTTTTTACTGGTTGAAAGGGAAAAGGAAAAGCTTTCATGTTGGTCTTGATTCTGTGTGATTGATATATTTACCTTATCTTTTATGACATCTCCGAATCTCATTTGGCCTAAGTCTCATTACTTTCACCAACATACCAGTTAATCTGGATGAAACACATCCAGTTCTATGAACAAAATTTTATTATCTGCTTCAACAGATTAGAATATTGGAAATAAATTCTATGAAATAAATATTATTTAAAGTCTTCCACTGATTTAAGGCCTGCAAAATTGTGCTTTTTCTACCTTTTAATTTTTTGGAAATTTCCGAAACATTTAATTTACCACCGATTTATATTCCCTGCAAATAAAAGATTCTGTTGTAAACAAAAAGCTTTATTTTTTCTTTTTTTCATAGTTGTCCTTTGCCAGAGCATCTGAACATTTTATAGGAACTCAAAATATGTTTTATCCACATGATTAACAAATAAAAATAATTCCATAGTAACACTTGGAGAGAAAAAAAGTTTAGGACTACATGTACCAGAATGCATCGTGATACAAGCAGGAAACAACAACAACAACAACAGCGACATCTGACGCATCTAGACTCGTTTAACTGCAGAACTGGTACCATCGTTGCTCTAGTAATTCAAGGGTCTACATTATAGCTTCATATCACATATGAATAATTTCTGTTGCTCTTTTGAAAAGTAAAGTTAAAAATAACAGTAATAAGTAAATAATGAAAAATCCAACAAACATTTAAAAAAACGTTATTCGAATTTCACTCTCGTAGGCGATCCATGCCGATCTGCCTCGGAATCTTCAAGACATATATTCTTGCACAGTCACAAAACAATTTAAATGCACAGCTATCCCACATCCATATGGTTCCCCTTGCCTGTCATTTTTTAATGAAATTGTCACAAAAGCAGAAGTGCTATGTGGATTTTAAATCCCTCAGTCTTGTTGTTACGCAGCGTTCTGGTTGCAGTTCAAGGCCTCGGTCCATTAGTCTTTACGCCAAAGCCTGTGATGTCACAGCGAGCGGGCGCTCAGGGTCCTAAGGCTTCTCCGTCAGCACAGGGTCCTTCTCAGCACAGATAAAGGGAGCGAGTGCAAGTGTGGGAGATCTATGTGTGATGGGGCAGCACATAGAAAAAGACCACATTCAAAAATGACAGAGAGAGAGAGATAGAGAGAGAGAGAAAGGTACAAAGAGAACAAGAAAGCAACAAAGGTTGGGACTAAGGTCAGGAAAGCCGAAACACGAGACATTTCATTGACAAACATCCCTCTTCCACTTGGCACTGTATACACTGCAAAAACATGATACTAATCTGTATCTTGTCTCCTAGTAAAAATACCTAAATCAACACAAGATAAATTTACTTGATAAGCCCAAGATAATATTAGTTATTGAACTTAAATTTAATATTTTTGTTCTTGAAATTGTAAGCATAACCCTAACTGTTTATTTGATTTACGCTCAAAGCAAACAAAAACAAAAAGCTAATGAAAAAATAAGAAAAAGAAAAATAAGAAAAAATGTTACATTTCAGTGTTTTTACTGGAAAAGATACAAGAATACTGATTAATTTGTTTCGCAGTTTGCGACAGACAAACTGATTTCAGATTAAGCACCAGTGAAAAAAGGCCATTTTTAGCTATTGTTATTTTTAAATGCACTTAACATTCTTGTTTTTTTGTATGACAAAAAAAGATCATAATAGAAAATTCAACATCATCATCTGTCACATGACCTCCCTTCCCATAATTCCCATGAATGTTCCCAAGCCATGAATGTTCCATTGTAGCATGTACTCCTACACCAAAGCCAATATTACCCCCGCATCCCCTATTTAAAAAAATTTAAGTACATAGTGTCTTTGGCAGATTCACAGATATACCTTTCTCCTTTCAATGAGTAATGGAACAAGCTTTTCTAGTAATTTTGTATGGGACTGTGACTGCTCTGTACATCTGTTTCTAGGCAAACATCAGCATCCACATACAGACAAGCACAAATGTATGTATAGACAATCACGCACTCTTTAAACAGGCTCACAATAGGAAATCTTGAGCTTGGATGACACCATTGACTCAGGTAGGTCGATAACAGAGAAACAAAGCAGTTCATATGGCAGTCGGCTGAATCCTGACACACAGATGTTACACTCTTAAAAATGCCACTTCATGTGCTCTCTGTCTTTTCGTCAGCAGAGTGGCTTACAGAAATTACCATATTTGGGCATTTAACTATGAGGGTTGGGTAGTGGACATCCTGCAGGGTCGCAGGGTAGAGAGAAATCCATCCCAGCAGTGCAAGGAGCAGGTAAGGAGCAATGTCTTTTGGCTGGACTCCAGAACTGATGGGGCGGAGCATGTCATTGTGATGTAATATGAGGCGGGACATGGTGGATGGGCGTGGCTAGAGGCAGAGGATTATAATGCTATGAGGGACACAAAAGGAGAAAGAAAGGAAGCATGAGCCACAGGCTGGGCGCTAATGCACAACCACCACCGCTGGAGTCATCTGTCAGGAACGGCTCTGGAGACTCGTAGAGAGAGTCATCTGAGAGAGAGAGAGAGAGAGAGAGAGAGAGGGATAGAGAGAGGATTACACATTATCACATTTAACATTTTTGTAATGTTGCATGTTACACCTTTGCCTCTTCCTGATTGAGCCAAATTACCTACATGCAATAGCAGAAACAGTGTAATACCAGCTATCAGTGTCATACTTATGTCAAAAGCCTCATTGTATGTCTGCACTGCTTCAACTGTTACAAATCCTGCATCCAAATTCAAATACTAAAAGTAGATTTAATCATGTAAACCGGCCCGCTTTTTGACAATCATCATAATGCAAAAAATATGGGTCAATGTAGCTGAGTTCACCCTACACGCTTCAGTAATAAATGACTGGCACCGCACAGAATTTCATATTCATACTTTCCTGAATCAAGATTTCAGATTTAGGCTCTAAATTCTTTACTCTCTCACTGGTGAAACCTCTAACCCCTGTTCCATCCTCGTACTTTTTCCCAGCCATGCCTTTCATGGGCTGTTTCAAACAGGTTCAAGAGTTCCCTTCCCTCAAGCCGTAAAGACAATAAAATGAGGTCTGGGGTTTAGATTATCTCTCGTCTCCAAAGCAAGATTAGGATTCTACTCTGTCAAAGAGCAGGAAAATAAACAATGGTGAGGCGGGGTGGTGCTGGACGATTACGATTTTCACTGACAGGAATCTATTGTTAGTTTCCTGAATATGCACAAATAAGTATTTCAAGATAATTCTAGCCCACACCCCAATAAAACAATATTCGGGCCTTTGCAGCTCTCTAAACCTCTGTAAACTAATGGTGAATAAAGAAAAAGATCCACTTGCTGCTTTCAGACAGTATCAAATAAACTTCACATCTGTGTGAATTTATTGAAGGCTCGGTTGCTCACGAGATTAAATCCTTGTGCTGTACATCATCTCTCTGGAGTCACAGGTGCTCTTGTAAACAGATAAATGACTGTTGAGATGAGAGGTGGGTTGTTGCTTCAATTTGCATGTAGTTCTCTGAACTGCTCTCTGGAACGGAGCACTTCTGTTTGCTAACAATTACATCATGCTAATAGGCTGTCACTTGAGTTGCAGCTTTTCAATATTAACACAACCCCTAAAAATTATACAACTAGTGCTTTGGAGAAAGTACTAATCGCTGCATTTGAAAGTTCGCTGCGCTATTAAAATATGCCAGATATATTTAGAGATTTGTTTGAGGTACTTATTTGCAAGTAAACTAGATATCCTCAAACAGAACTATATATTCTACATTTTTTGAGTTTTGCCTTAAAATAGTCTATACAATTACCTTCACAATTACTTTGGATTGACAGCTTTTTACAATTTTCAACAATTACTGTCATGCCATTATTTAAAATGATTTTTTTACCGCCCCAAAATGGCATGCAAAAACTGGTGTTGCTATCTAGGTGATTCTTGGCTAGTATTGGATTCTATATGCCACATAGTGAAAGGATCTTTGACACTGAGCTGGTCTATGTGGGTTAAATACAAAGACTGAGTGTTTATTAAGGGCTGGCTTAAAGAGCACATTTTCTGGACATGCTGCCATCATCTCTGGAGGGCGAGTGATTTAAACAGCGTTACTCATAGCTGTCAGGCCTACCTATCATCAGAGGTTAAATAAACCAGGGCCTCTGTGTTTAACTGCAGGCTATACTGGTGTCTGTTGCTTGCGTGTGAGAAACCCCTCGCTGGTCTCTTAGCCTCCGCGTCGGCTTGCCTTAATTAGTTGCAGGTCAAAGTTTTTTGATTGTTATCAGGCTTGTGTGAGATGAATAGCTTCCTACAGCAAATGCCCCCAAGGGGTTAACACTATCTCTCAACCGTTTCTGGTATCGTGAGCGATCGGCCCCATAAAACCTTCAGCCCCATAAAGCAAGCTGTCTTAGTCACGAGTGGAGGTCTGGAGCAATGGAAATTAAGTCCTTGACCATAAATTACGCAAAGCTGAAGCTATCAACCATCACTGGAGTTAATACAGGTGTTCCCAGAATTCCCAAAGCTGACCTTCTGAAATAAATCAAGGTGGATACATGGATTGGGATGTGAAATTCCTGGTTCTGATTTGCAAGTATCACCAGTTTTGGTACATAAATAACATCAGAGGTATGCTAGGACATACTTACTGGTAGGTTTGACGTAGACTTTTAACTTCAAACATGGTTTTCCGGCGAGGTTAGGGTGTGGTGAGGCTGTGGAGAGACAGAGTGATTAAGTTTAAAAATATTTTTTTTACTGAATCTTCTCACAGACTGATAAATCTATCTGACTTAACATGATTTACAAATGGCTTGCAAAAGTAACACAATACATCTGTAACAGATATGTCATTGGCCTAAATTACACAGACCAGCCTGAATACTATCCCAAACCAAGGTCAACCAACAGAGAACAGTATCCCTAAATGTTCTTACGCATTAAAAGTCACTTGCCCTCCACTGTGAACACTGAGAATTTTTTCAATTAAAATTTTTCTTGACTGGCAGAGCCCCTCGTCAGGATGGTGGATAGTTTGTCACAAGGAAATTAATCATCTATAAACACATAAACCTTTGTCTTGATTGATAAATTGTTGTTGAAAATTAATTTTCGCATGAATAAAACTGAATTATATAGTGGAGTTACATTGGTACTCATATGTACTCATTGGTACTCACACACGTGAGACTCAGTCTTGTTGGTAAGGTTACGTATGGTGACATCATCACAACCAGGTGAGAGCAAGATCTGCCATGTGACTCCCTCTCACACACTTCACTCATGACTATAAGAAAGCACTTTGAGTGTGTCCTCCATTGAGAGTATAACTTCATTTTGGTAC